>JAPDNY010000009.1:39617094-39789594 GCA_029375565.1 Gekko gecko
TCAAGAAGGATACATCAGTCTCCAATTTTTATTTTCTTCTCCATGTCCCCCTTCCCCCCTTCCTCAAACTGAATCCAAATGAATGGTGACCATGTAGACTTAGCTTGTTATTCTTGTTTGGTCTTTGCATCTGTTAAAACATCTTCATTATATTGAATGGTAACCATATAAACTAAGATTGTTATTCCTGAATCTGATAAATATCTTCATTATGTTGCACGTTAATTTACTGCCCACCCTCTGCCTATATGTATGGACTGGTAAATTCCATTTCATTGTATCTGAGGAAGTGTGTATATACATGAAAGCTCATACAGTGAATAAAACATTGTGATCTTAAAGGTGCCACTGGACTCAAACTTCATCTACCTTCCAGTCCTGCTTGTCCAAGCATGCAATTTGCATTGACTGCCCAATGAATGCCTCTTTTTCTCATCTGCAATACGAAAGTTTTGTTCCCTGTGACTGAAGAGAAACCTGCAGCCTGAACCCTGCACACAGCCTTCATCCAACTGGAGCAATCATGACCACCAGCCCTTAGTTCACCTCTTGTATCAGCAAAAATTCTGGAAAATAGGTCTGATTCTGTTACTGAAATGACATGCTTTTTGTGCAGTATGAGCTTACAAAACACCTAGAAGCACACATATGTTTTCAAAAACATAAGATGAATGGATCTAAACACTCCCATAGTTTAGATATAGGCTCTCTTCATTTGAATTACTTTGCAAGGGGAAAGAAAATGGAACACCAAATTCAAGATGTTTCATAAATAAATGTATTTGTTTTATTGATACACTTCCTGTCTCTAAAATTAGCTGCAGGAAATACATATTAAAAGTAGATTTTGGTCACCAGGTATATCTTACACAATGAGACAGAAGATATTTCTTTAGTTTACTTTCAAAGTAACTATGACAATGATAGGAAAATGGGTTGATAATGACTAGAATTTAAATGAATATATTTTAAAAGACTATTTTAAGCCTTTTCAATACTTTGTGGCACACATTATGTCTCATCTTCCTGTCAACTCAACAATAGTTCTCATGGCAGTCAAATGATTATACTATTGAACTTATAAGGCTTATTTTTTATTGATCCTTTATGGTACTTTTACAGCAATTATTACAGGGTTTGGATTTTTTAGAAGTAAGTTGGCAACCATGTCTTACACAAAGCCTTTTTTCAGCCTTCACACAAAAGAGGTTCAATAGTTTCACATGTATTACCCAGTGAAAACTGCCATAGGTTCATTATAATTTACATAATTTTCTTGTTTTCATCAGCTGTGGCTTTATTAGTTCCTCACAGTGCCCTTTTTTGGTATTTGCTTGTGCTTAATGGAGCAGCCTCTTTAGCCCAGTTTGGCCCAAGCTCATCAGAGTTTGGGAGCTATGCATGGTCAACCATGTTCAGTACTTGGATGGGAGACCACTAAGGAAGAGTGGGATTGCTATGTGAAGGAAGGCAATGGCAAACCACCTCTGTTCATGTCATGCCTGGAACAGTCCACAGAAAGGGTCTTCATAAGTCAGCTGTGACTTAATGAAACCTCCTTCTCCTTGTGCTTAATGGAGGATTTTTCCTTCTGAGGACAAAAGCCTAGACATTCTGAGGACTCAGGATGGGTTCTTGCCTGTTTTTGAAGGAAAGAGGTAGCCAATCCTCAGTAAGAGGGCAGGGATCTGTGAAGAGCTTATAAAACCCTATCTCTTCCAAGACCCGTGTTCATTTCCCTGGGATCAGTTAGCAGGGTGGCTGCAGCTAGTGGGATACGTGTCGTCTTGCTGGGGGAGCATAGGTCATGCCAGCCTGTCCCAGAGAAGTGGCATGTAAATTCAGTAAAAGAATAAATTCAGTTCGATGTGTTGGGGAACGGTCATTGGCACTTACCATGAAGGGTCCTTCTCCTCTGAGGTTAGGAGGACATCTCTATGGGTTATTCCCACCGTGCCTTTAGGGAGGCAGGGAATATTTTTTTCCTCTTCCTGTTGGTGCCCTCGGAATAGCCCCTCCTTCAGTTGTGGGACTCCGAAAGCAGTGCTCTCAGGCTAACACAACGGCCTTGCCCTGTGCAAACAACAATACTGAAAAACATACACTATAACAAGAAACTATAACTGGATAACAGTATAGATCAGTTTAGACAGAGGAAGAAGAAATCAGCACAGCAATAGATATAGAAGATGATGAAGAAGGGAGGACCGAGATGTCCTCCTAACCTTAGAGGAGAAGGACCCTTCACGGTAAGTGCCAATGGCCGTTCTCCCTCTGAGGTGGAGGACATCTCTATGGGACCTCCCCGAGCAGTGTCCCTCTTCTGGGTGGGTCAACATCTTCCTCAAATGTGACAGCGTGCTGAAGAACTCTTCTTCCAAAGGCTGCGTCCGCTGACGCCACAGTGTGGATCTTGTAGTGACGTACAAATGTAGAGATGGACGACCAGGTAGCCGCCTTGCAAACTTCCTCGACCGAAGCTCTGTTGGAGAAAGCCACATTGGTGGCCACACTCCGAAGAGAATGTGCTGTGATGCCAGAAGGGGCCTCCTGGCCTAGTGCCTTGTATGCTTCCACGATGCAAGAACGAAGAACTTTGCTGATTGCAGCTTTGGACATTCTATCGCCCTTTCTCGGAAGCGAGATATTAATAAACATAGCTTCCGTCTTTCGCCAGGATTCTGTCCTCAGTATGTAGATCTTGAGGGCCCTTCGGACATCTAAGGTGTGCTACTCAAATTCCCTGGGGTGTTTGGGCTGAGGACAAAAGGTAGGAAGACACAACTCCTGTGACCTGTGGAAGGCAGAGGAGACCTTTGGCTGAAAGGTAGGATCCGGACGAAGAACGACTTTGTCCTTATGAAAGATGCATAGGGAAGACTTAATGGAGAGAGCCCCGAGTTCCGAAACTCGTCGTGCTGAGGTGATGGCGACGAGGAACAGGGTCTTCATCCGCAACCATCGCAGGCCGACTTCTCTTAAAGGTTCAAAAGGCGGGTTAGTGAGTGCTTGGAGAACAGTATTCAATTTCTATGTAGGAAAATGATGTACAGGAGGCGGAGACTTAGCCATGGCTCCTTGTAGGAATAGTTGTATGTGAGGATGCTTTGTTAATTTGAATCTGCCCAAAAGCGGTAACACAGTGGCCAGAGCTACGGTTTGTCTGCGTAAGGTGGCTGGCCTCAAGCCAGAGTCCAAACCCTCCTGTAAGAAGGCTAGAATAGAGGCTATAGAAGGCATTAAAGGCTCCACTTTCTTGCGCCTGCACCACCGTACGAAGGCCTTCCAGGTCGTATTATAAATGCGGATGGTGGATTGCCTTCTGGATGATAACAAGGTCTCAGTGACCTTGGCCGAATAGCCTAAACTGCAGAGATTGTTCCGCTCATTCTCCAAGCAGTTAAAGACAGCCAGTCCGGGTGAGGATGCCAGACTGGGCCCAGGACAAGCATGTTCGGACGTGACGGAAGGACTAGAGGGGAAGCCACCGCCGGCTGTCGCAAGGTGGAGAACCACAGACAACGTGCCCAGTTTGGGGCCACCAGGATGATCTCTGCCCAGAGATCCCGGATTCTGTGGACGGTTCTGGATAGGAGGATGAACGGAGGAAACGCATAGAGCAGGCATCTCAGCCAGGGAGATGTCAGCGCATCCGTCGCCTCTGCCGCTCGATGGAAGAAGCGGGTGAAGAACCTGGGCAGTTGATGGTTTGTGGGGGACGGGAAGAGATCTATCACGGGTTGACCCAACTGGCTCACGATCAGCTGAAAGAGGTCGGGGTGGAGAGACCACTCTCCCTCCAAGATGGTTTCTCTGCTGAACCAATCCGCTTGGATGTTCTCCACTCCCCTGATGTGTTCTGCTCGAAGGGATTTGACATTCTGCTCTGCCCAAATAAGGATCTTCATTGCCTCTCAATGGAGTTGAGAGGAGCGAGAACCCCCCTGCTTGTTGATATGCGCCTTGGCGGAGATGTTGTCCGCTCGCACCAAGACATGGAGATTGCGTAGAGAAGGTTCGAAATGAATCAGAGCATGGTAGATCGCTCTGAGCTCCAACAAGTTGATGGGCAACCTTGTCTCTGATGGACTCCATTTTCCCTGCACCGGGGAACCCTATAGGGTTGCACCCCAGCCCTGGAGACTCGCATCTGAGAAGACTTCCTTGGACCTTGGAACATGGTACTCCTTGCCCCGTTAGGTTGTGTGGGAGCATCCACCATTGAAGACTGGATCTGGTCTTGTGAGGAAGCTGTAGAACTTCGGACCTCTTTTCCATAATCCAGAGTTGGTAGGGACAAAGAAAGATCTGAAGGGGTCTGGCGTGGAGACGAGCCCACTGAACTGTATCGATACACGAAATCATCAAATCCAATAACCTGGCCAGGTCCATCAAGGGGGAAGATGCGCTGCGGTAGATCAACGACGCCATCTCCCCTATCTTCATGGCCTTGGATGAGGGCAGAAAGAGGGCATTGTGAGTCGTGTCGATGATCGCTCCTAGGTGCTCGAGTCTCTGGGAGGGTTGGAGCAAGCTTTTGTCGAGATTCATCAGGAACCCATGTTTCTGGAAGCACTCCAGGGTGATCCTGGTGTGCTGGATAGATGCTGTGTGGCTGCTGGCCTGCACCAACAGATCGTCGAGGTACGGATGCACATGGATCCCCTGATCTCTGAGAAGAACCACCAGGTTGATGACCAATTTGGAGAAAACCTGTGGAGCCGTGGATAGGCCAAAAGGAAGGGCTCGGTATTGATAGTGCCGGTTGTGGACACAAAAACGAAGGAAGTGCTTGTGAGCAGGATGGATGGGAACATGAAGGTAAGCTTCCGTAAGGTCTATGGAAGTCAGAAACTCATTGGGAAACAGGGAGTCCACAATGGTCTTCAGTGTCTCCATACGGAAATGACGCAGTCTGATGTACTTGTTCAAGTATTTGAGATCCAGAATGGCTCTCCAGTCGCCGTTCCATTTGGGGACAATAAACAGAATTGAGTAGACTCCCTGGCCCTGTTCGGGACCTGGCACCGGCTCTATGGCCCTGATGTCTAACAGATGTCGTATGACCTGGGTGATAACGGTTTTCTTGTTCCCGGCCTTGCTTACTGGAGATCTCAGAAATCTTTCCAGTGGAAGATGGCGAAACTCGATGGAGTAGCCCTGGGAGACAGTTTCCACTGCCCAAGCGTCCGCCTGGGACTCGATCCAATGATTGGAGAAGTGGAGTAAACGTGCCCCCACCGGAAGCGACAGGCAGTCATGCCTGCTTTGGCTTGGCATCTCGGTCTCCTCTGTCATTCTTGTTGAACGCTGGTCTTTGGAAGTGAGATCCAAAGGAGCCTCGTTTGCCAGGTGTTTTGGAAGGATCCCACTGCGGTCTCCTTGTATCCTGGCGAAATTTCGGCAAGGAATGCTGCATGCGAAAGGAATGACTGGGTCGCTTATCAGGACGTCTGATGGATCGAGGCATGGCCTTCTTCTTGTCACGCGTCTCAATCAGGATCCTGTCAAGGGCTTCCCCAAATAGTCGATCACCCTGGAAGGGGTAGGCAGTAACAATGGACTTGGAGAGAGTGTCAGCTGACCACGCTCTGAGCCATAGGAGTCTCCGAGCCACTGCTGTGGATGCCAGAGCGCGAAATGCAAAGGCGAGGATGTCCAGCGTGGCATCTGCGGTGAAGGAACAGGCCTTGAGGACTCAGGAAGTGCCCTCCAACAGACCCCGGCTGTCTTCCGGGATCAACTGGATCCATCTGCAAAGCCAGACTATGGCCGCACGAGAGGCAATGGAGGATGTAGCAGCTGCCTGAACCATCATTGCAACAGCTTCATGAATCCTTCTGAGAGTAGCTTCTGCCTTCTTGTCAGTGGGGTCTCTGATGTTGCCCTGACCATCTTCAGACAGGAGTCCTGAAGACTGAAGTGCTGCCACAGGACCGTCGACTGGAGATACCTGTAACAACTCATTTGCATAGTTAGGTAATGCATAAAGTTTCTTAACTAAGGTAGGATACTGTCTGTTGGCAACAGGTCTATCCCAGTCTGACCTCAGCTGTCTCTCAAAGGACTCTGGAAAAGGAAAAACTTTTTCTGTGTATTCCTCAGGTGCAAAGAACTCTGAATTTCCTTGGCACTTGGATTTAAACTTGGCTCTAGATACCCTCTGGTATTCAGAGGAAGGAAGATCCTTAATCTCCAGGGCCTTGACGGCCTTGGATAAAAATTGTTGGTAGTCCTCTATTTTAAAGAACTGGCTAGACGGTTCTGGAAGCTTAATCTCTTCTTCCTCCTCCTCAGACAGAAATTCCCCTTCTTCCCTTTCGCCAGTGGAAGAGGATGAGGATTGCTCTTCCCCCCATTACTCTGCCCTTGTCTTCCCAGCGGTGGGAGGAAGGGCCTTCTGTGCTGCCTTAGTGGGCTAGGAAGAGGGGAGGGAATCAAAGGTAAAAGACTGGAGCCCTTGGGGGGGATGTCTTGACCTTGTGTTCAGGGAAGAAACCTCCTGCTGAACAGCCTGCCTGATGAGGGCCATAATATCAATGGGCTGATTCAGGAGCCCCTCCGAAGGTACAGTACCTTTTTGCAGGGGGAATCCGCGGCCCTCCTCCCGATCGGTCAGGTCTGTGAAGGAATGCTGATCTTCAGTCCCCAGAGAGACTGGGAGATGCCGCTGAAAGGAACCGGAGCAGAAGACCGGGTCCTCAAAATGGCCGCCGGTGTGCCGAGGGCGCGTCGCGGGAATGGCGGGCTCTTCATCCGCGATCCCCTGATGTCTCTTCTGGGCGCTCTGCGCCCGCCGCAGCCATCGGGGAACCGTGATCTAGCCACGAAGGCAGATTGGCCCCAGCGGTGCTTCGTGCAACCGCCTGCTCCACCCCTCTGAGAGCGTCGCCGTCTTCTCCTGAGGAGAAGGCTTCGGGAGCGTCTTTTCCCGCCACTCATTTTTGCCCCCTTTGACTCTTCCTATTTTAAACGTAGTCTTTTAATAAACCTTTTTATACTTTGCAGGGTGGGAAGGAGTTGTATGCTTCAGACTTGGTGGCTGATCTAGGGAGACTTCCAGACAAGAAAAGGGACCCTGCTGGGGAATTAAACGGAGAAGATGGTAACCTGGGCCCCTCTTAATAAAAGGCAAATCACTCAAAAATCCATGTTGGTGGTGGGGATTTACCGACTCCCAACCACAGGAAGAAATAGTGGGTGAATAGAATAGTGTAGTCCACAGCCCAGGAAAGGTGCTCTGTGAAAGTTACCTCCCATTCTAGGGTTCCCCCCTCCCACTTCCATAACAAATAGAAAGGTTACCAAACTTTAGAAATATATTTGAAGGGCTAATGGTGAGAGGGATCTGCCATGTTTTTTATTCTTGCTATAATTTCTTCTTCTTTCCCCTGTGAACATTCAGTCACAACTAAAGCACAAACAAAAAGGTGTACTGTCTGAAAAATCAGAATGAAAATCAAAATACCCATGTATCAGAAAAACAGATTAAACAAAGAATATATATACTGGGAGTTTAAATGCCCCCCAAAGTAAAATAGCTCTTTCCTACCTATTTCCTAGCTCTTTCCTACCTTCAGTATGGTGGTTGGTGGCTGCCCAGTAGCCCTGCCAGGTCTGGTGCTGGTCGTGGTGGAGCCTGGGAGCCACAGCAGCTACTTTGGAGCCTGAGAGCTGCAGAAGGCCTGGCAGCGGCGAAGCAGCCCAGGAACCGTGGCGGGCCAGTGGTGGCTGCAGAAGAGCCCAGGAACTGTGGCAGACCAGGCGAGAAAGTGAGGGGGCAGATAAGATCCCCCCTCCGGCAAGTTTTGCAGGCCCACACTTGTTTGTAAACTATTCTAAATATCTCTTCATAGTGACAGTAAGTAGCTTTCTACCTGAATGGCAGCAGTATTTTTATTGTTAATTAACTTGATTAAAAACAGTTATAAGACACATATTGATCCAGTTAATCCAAAATGTCTCTGACATAGAAATCTAGTACTAAGGCATTTTCAAACAAATCAGTACAGAAGTAGGCTTACCAGATTTCACACTAGCATCTAAACTCAGGGGAGCTCCAGAGATGCAAATGTGCTTCTCAAACACAAAGGGTTCCCCTGTGACATCACAGTAAACTATGGTTTGCTTAAACCAGAGATGCTGAGAACTTTAGTGTGGACGCAACCAGTAGCTGCCTTTAATATGATGAAACTCCTTGTCTGCATGCATGCCAACCCTCTTCACTGGATCACCTTGAAGTTTTTGCACTGGTTGACTCAACACAATGCTAAACAGTTTTGTGTCTCTGCAGTGTGGTCATGGCCTTGGTAAATAATCTACAGTTATAAATTATATGTTGTACATTGTAAATTACAAACTTACAGTTGTAAACTTGTCTATGTGAAATCAGCAAAATAATTTATTTTCAGTTATTTGAAAAGAAAGCCTGTATTCCCTCAGATTATAATCAGATCTTTAAAGTGACTGCCTTGTTGAACACATAATCAGTTGCATTTGACCCCCCCACACTATGAACATGCACAGATGGATCAAAAATTTATCACAAGGACAGTTCAGATACATTTCCTTTCTTGTTTTTTAGACAGGCACTGTGAGCTACAAACACTATGGTAAAAGAAGCTCTGAGAAGCATCTTAGCATAAAAGTTTGAAAAAGAAGTTTTTGCAGATGACTGAGTGAGGGGAGAGGCAGAATACAGGCAACTCCCATGAAGCAGTGCACCAAGTGGAAGCTCCGAAGCCATTAATGAACAGTGCAGTATGGGATACAGAGAAACATAACTAGTAAATCTTAATGAGAACTGTTATTCATTTTTGTTTGTGGCAATGTTCCTTTTAACAATTGGTGATAGACTCAGAAGCTGGAACAGCTACAGTAAAGCATTATGCAGCATGTAAGTACACTGCACAGACATCATTTTCTCACAACTGAACACTTTGGAGCTGTTTGGAGACAGAGTGCTGAATGTTCAATTCTAACAATTGCAACTAGCAAGCAGGCCACAAGCTGAACTGGCTGCTAATCTAGTATCACTTATTTAAACCTAGAGTTTATTGCATAAACCCTGGTCAGACTCACAGAAGTGCAGAACACACCACGATTTGTCTGTAAACCCCAGTCAGTCTGCTGTTTGCTTCCTTTCCTCACTTCCAAGCACAATTCCTAGACACTATCCCAAAGTCTCTTGCATTGCCAGGATGTTGGCAAAGCATCAGCATGCAGGTGTATTATTTGCTATTGTCTCACTGAATTTGTCATATTTTTGAATTCTGAAGGAAAACTTCACAGCTCTCACTGTCCTTTATAATTGCCAGCACACTCTGCCTCATCCTCTCTGCCCAGCCAAGTTCATAAGAGAGCATAAGAACATAAGAGAAGCCAATGTTGGATCAGGCCAATGGCCCATCCAGTCCAACACTCTGTCATACAGTAGCCAAAAAAACCAGGTGCCATCAGGAGGTCCACCAGTGGGGCCAGGACACTAGAAGCCCTCCCACTGTTGCCCCCCCCCCAAGCACCAAGAATACAGTGCATCACTTGTCCCAGACCAAGAATTCCTATCTATACCTTGTGGCTAATAGCCACTGATGGACCTCTGCTCCATATGTTTATCCAATTCCCTTTAGAAGCTGTCCATCCTTGTAGCTGCCACCACCTCCTGTGGCAGTGAATTCCATGTGTTAATCACTCTTTGGGTGAAGAAGTACTTCCTTTTATCTGTTCTAACCTGACTGCTCAGCAATGTCATTGAGTGCCCACAAGTTTGTGTATTGTGAGAAAGGGAGAAAAGTACTTCTTTCTCTAACTGCTCTATCCCATGCATAACCTTGTAAACCTCTATCATGTCACCCCTCAGTCATTGTTTCTCCAAGCTAAAGAGCCCCAAACACTTTAACTTTTCTTCATAGGGAAAGTGTTCCAACCCTTTTATCATTCTAGTTGTCCTTTTCTGCACTGTTTCCAATGCTATAATATCCCTTCTGCGGTGTGGTTTCCAAAATTGCACAGAGTATTCCAAATGAGGTCGCACCATTGATTCATACAGGGGCATTATGATACTGGCTGATTTGTTTTCAATTCCCTTCCTTCCTAATAATCCCCAGCATAGCATTGGGCTTTTTTATTGCAGTCGCACACTGTTTTGATATTTTCAGTGAGTTATCTACCACGACTCCAAGATCTCTCTTGATCAGTCTCTGCCAGTTCAGACCCCATCAACATGCATTTATAGTTAGGATTTTTGGCTCCAAGGTGCGTCACTTTGCATTTTGCCACACTGAACCCCATTTTCCACACTGAAACCCCTCGCCCACCCTTGACAGACCCCTCTGGACTGCCTCACAATCCTCCCTGGTTTTCACCCAGTTTCAACATATCCCCCAAACCACACACTACCAAAATAGGTCTTTTACACCCATTCCTTCTTTTGCCATTTTGCTGCTTTTTACATTTCCTGTTGGGAGGGGCTAAAATCCTTCAAGTGGGGAGTGATTACTGTAGGGAAAGGGGTGGAGAGAAGAGAGGGAGTGTTTTCAGAAAGCACTGCAGATAGTTGTATGTAGCAGCAGAGGTGTTTGGTCTCTTCTGGCATGTGCTTCCCTCTAAGTATGCAGGAGACCAAGACTGGTGGTGCTACTGAACACTCTAGGATTTCTGCATTCAGACGTTACAGCAAACTACAAATCAACAGGTACAAATCATAGCACATCATCTCACTTTAGCAGCCACCAAGCCACAGCTGGCAGCCTGCAGTCATACAATAGTTAAATAAAACTGTGGTTTATAAAATATGATTTATCTTAACATATGAATGGAGCCAGAACAGAATAGCTGTTAGTGAAAGGAAAGGTATATATCTCTATTTTATAAAAAAACACACGCACAAGTGGTATTTATGGTCCTAAATACTCTAAGGGCTGGTTCCCACAGTCAGGTAGGCAGGGCAGCATACATGTCTGTACCCATAAGGGAAAATATTTGTTTTGACTGGGTTTAAAAAAAAATCCATCTGGAATTCACAGTTTAACAAAGCAGCCTTTTCAAAGTGACATCCAAACTCATGTTATAATATGAAAAAAAATTGAAGAGGGGAGTAGAGAGTAGTATTTTCCAATAGTGTGTATATATATATGGTGGAATCTATGAAATCATGGGGGTCTAGGAATTTATCAAGATGTGTGGGTTTGAGGAACATTATCAGTAGAATATCATGAATTGTGCTAGTATTATGTTCAAGATTTGTGCATTAACTCTTAATTTTATAGGGACAGGAACAGGTTGTTGCTAAATGCCAAATAAGAAAAAACATATTGTTTGCAGCCCAATTGTCAAATCCTCCTGTCTGCAGCAGTCACAGAGAAATAAACAGGACATGCAGTTGAAGAATTATTTGACTAGGTCAGCCTTACTCTGTTAATTTCCCTTTAGGCTAATTAACATCTGTATACGACCTTTAACTTGGACAGATTCCAATCTTATCCAATGAACTAAGGTTTAAGAAATATCTGTCCAAATAGGATTGATTGCTGATTCACACATTATGAAGAGCACAATTCAATGCCATTTTAAAGGAATTACATCCCATAGTAAGCTGATTAGACTACAAATGAGATATTATACGACCATCACACTATAATAATGTTGATTCTGCCATATCTACATTAATCTAAGATTTAAAAAAGATATATCATTTTAGACTGAAAGTGAACCTTGCAAAAAACTATTTATGTTTATATTGTTTGGAATTAAAAGAATATAAAATGGATTCATTAGAAAATTCTCCTCCTGGTTTATCCTCGACAGTGTCTACATCCTTAGGCAACAGAACAATTTTTATAATTGGTGCAATAAATCACAAAGTGTTGACTTAAAGTTAAGAAAAATTGTTGCCTGAGTGATTAAGATACCAAAACAAAATAAATCCTTCTCTAAATTACACAATATCTAAATGCTTCTTGTTTACACAGGTATATGGACCAAACTGAACAATGGTATACTTCTATTTCAAATCAGCACTTACCTAGATGATATTTCATCCAGTATCTGCTAAGGAAACTCTACTTGCAGTGTTACACCTTTACAGTTCAGATGTTTGTTGTTTATTTATTTATTATATTCGATTTATCAGCTACCCTTCCCTGTGAGCAGGGCTCAGGGTGGCTTACATCAAAGGTAGCTACAATCTAATTTGATTAAAATACTTTAAAAACGGTCAGAAAAACAGCACTAAATCCAAGATGATGGTAATTTCCATCAGCCCCCTGGGTGGAGGGGATATGTAGGAATAAAAGAGAAGATTGGTGTATAAGAGTGCCAGACCGTTGCTGCCCTCAACCAAATGCCTGGAGGAATATCTCTGCCTTACAAGTCCTATGGAAAGGTAGTCCTGTAGGGTCTGCTCTGGCAGAAAGTTCCATCAGGTGAGGGCCAGGACTGAAAAGGACATGCAGTTGAAGATAGCATGTGGGGAAAGACAGCATAAGTATTTTGATAAACACAGATACTGTTAACAGACCAGTAAGCTTTGCCTCACGTTTTAGGACATATTCAACTAGACCTATAGAGTATAGTCACTCATTACAATTACAATACACATCACAATAATAAGTAATAGCTTTTCTGACACTTTTAAAATAGGCAAATTTTGGTGCAAATTCCATTTGTATTTATTCCACTAGAATAACTAACATTGAGCTTAAAACTAAAAGGCTGCAGGGTTTAATACTTTAGTCATGGAAAGGAAAAGGAAAAATGCATCTTTTATAGCTAATCAGCAATTAAGATCTACTCTCTACAAGAAAAAAGCATTTATGCCACTCCTTTTAAAACGGTAACACTGGTCTATTAAGGAATTCTGACTCCAGACAGCAACCAGTATAAAGGAAGCAGTGTCCTGCCCCTCCCTACCTCAACCTGGCTTCCCTCACTCTCCATCTCTCGCATCTCTTTTAATGCTGATTCTGGAGACTTATTTGGATCATTTTGCTTGTATTGGTTTGTGCCCTTTTCATAGGGTTTCATAGGGTTCCCCCCCCCAAAAAAAAAATTTAACAGAATAGTTTTCAGTGATCATTATTTCTGTTGAACAGGAATAATGGGACCAGCAGAGTGGAAACACGGAACACTGCTGAGTCACATGACTAAGTGAGGAGGGGGCCATTTAGCTCGGAACCCTCAGTGATTGGCGTTTAACAGACCAAATGGTCCGTTTGGAATTGGCAGTTTAGAAGCAGCAGTTAGTTCATCATTGGACAGAGAGTTAACAAGGAGTTTATCAGCAAACTGAAGGAGCCCTGTAGCTCTGTGTGGAATAACCAGAAGGAAGGGGACAGTGACCAGATGGTTAAAAAAACCCTGAACACAATAGTGTCATACACCAATGAGACATCACTCCTTAAGGGATCTGAGAGATGTGGTTAAGAGATCTGAGAGAAGGGCTAAGAAAAAGGTGATGGCCAGTTGGACTCAAAAGGGGCCAAAGAACCAAAGCCAAAAGTTAACCACGAAACAGTGCAGGAGGGTGTGATCATCAGAGGGTGTAGTGAACTATTTAACATCTGTGTAACTGAGGAAAATAAACAAGCATTGTGTAACTGAGGAAAAGAAACAAGCATTCTAACAAAGAGAAACCAAGTTCAACAGTTCAACCTGAAAAGAAACAAATTAACCTCTGTGTAAAAACTTCCATTCCCCTGTTGTGTTGTTTGTAAATAAAGCCTGTTCAGTTTTAAAGTTAGCAAGCTGTGGTGCCTATCTATTTCATGGTAAATACACTTAGCAGTGGTCCTTACAAATATCCCTGACCAAGAAGTAAAACAATTACCCCAAAGAGACTATTGTAGATTTGCAGAGAGGACTGGTCAGAAAAAAATTAGCAGCAGCTCTGACCAGGCACCACACGCAGAGCCTCATGGTACTGTCAATATAAAAGGGGGTGTTTAAAATTTGGCTTCTAATGCAAAAATTTGAAGAGGTATAGGAATATGGATGTTTAGACCTACACAGGGGTCACACGGGGCTATTAGATACAAGGATTTGATTGGTGTTCTTTTCATATGGTTCCCCCTCCCCCAAAAATTAACAGAATAGTTTTCAGTGATCATTATTTCTGTTGAACAGGTTCTTGATATTTTTCTTCCTAAAGCACAGTCAGTCTTAATTTAAAATGTAGCTTATTCCTCCTCCATACTATTCCTAAGGTGCTTAGCACACTGGAATCTTACTATAAACCTTTCTAAGATAACAAGCTTTTCTTTTGGACATGCTCACATACTCCATTTTTCCTCTGGGAGTGATCAATGACAAACTTTTAGACTGTGATTATGTTACTATTGTAATATTCCTTCTCCTGAGCCCTGCTCAGAGCCCACCTCAGTTGCAAATACCATTATTCTCTTTCCAACTCCTCCTCCTCTCTCCCTCTCTCTCAGGGACATCTCACATGCATAACAACATGGGTGGGATCCAGTATTTGGCCTAGCCATGGAAGGATGAATCTGGTTTAGGAATTGCTAAAACTGGACTTCTGGTTTAAGTGTTTCGCTGCTCAGCTGCACCCCGTCTCACCCTGATGGGGGGGAGCTGAGACTTGGCTGACGGGAAGGGTCTGAGATCATCTCTGTAGGAGATCCTCAGCCTGGGGAGCTGAGGTGAGCCTCTTTCAAGGTGACAGCCAAGGAACTGAGGCTCACCTTTTCCGCCGAAAGGTCCCATCGCCATAGAGCCAGTATGGCGCTGAGAGACGACTGCCAGACAAGTGGACACAGTCAAAAGTTTTGAAATGCTTCTAAAAGACTTCCAAGGCTTCTAAGTGTGACTTAAGCAATGCTCAGGTGATTTAAAGCGTCTACAAGAACCTTGGTAGCAATTAGAATTGCCTAAGTGCAAAGCGGCGGGGGAGGGGGAAACTCAAGACTTCACTCCCCCCCACTTAAGGCAAGGCGGTTTTAAAGTGCAAATAAAGAACTCTGAGTTATGCTAAACGCATCAGATTATTAGCAAAACCAAAAGCTGCATAAGAACGTTAAGCGGATTAAATTCAGCTAAACTTTACTTTGTTTTGAGAAACTTACTTCTTGTTGATATTACAGCTGGGAGAGGGCAGAAGGCGGGATTGGAGAAAAAAAGTCGTCTGGAAATAGCCTACCAATGACTCCTTCCCAGAACCAGGAAGTAGCAGCAGATATGTCTGCACTGCTAGCGAACGCACTGCACCCCCTAATGGAACAGATGACTAACCTCAATGCTAAAATGGACAATTTGCAAAAACAATTGACTCAAATGGATAAAAGAACTTCTGTAACTGAAAAGACGTTAAAAAAGATGGAAAAACAGATGGAGAGTATTAATAAAAGAGTGGATGAAGCAGAGAAAGAAAGATCCTCCAACAAAACACAATTAACACAGCTCCAGCTGGAAAGATCCATGTACATTCTACGCTTCCAGGGGGTACCAGAGGAAAAGAACGAGGATTTAAAGGCTCATTTAGCAGAGGCTCTTGCCCATTAATGGATTACAAACAGGAAGATTTATTGAAAGAGATGGACTGGGCTTATAGGATGTATCCAGACTTTATAAAAAAAAAATAAACTCCCGGGAGAAATATGTATGAAATTTATGAGAAGGTCTACCAGAGATCTGGTGCTGAAATCTATACAGGGGAAACCTTTAAAAATCAAAAATGAAGAGATAAAAATTTTGAAGGATATCCCCTTTGAAGTCCGGAAGTGGAGGAGGCTCTACAAGGAACTTACTCTCTCTCTACAGAAAAAAGGAGTAGCTTACAGATGGTTATTCCCGGAAGGACTGAGTTTTAAATATGAAGATTAAAAAATTAACATCGACACTGTTCCTAAGGCAAAGAAGTTTGTGGACCAATACTTTAATCCAATGCAACGCACAAAGGACAAGAAACCGAAAACGTATGAGGCGGAGGGGGGGAGGGGGAGGAGGAGGAGGAAGAAGAAGAAGAAGAATCCTACTCACAGGATTCATCAAGCGATAGTTCTAAACTTTACAGCTCTCCAGATACTTCAGAATCAGAGAAAGGTGCAGCCACTCCCAGACCCCGAGGAAAAAAGAAACGCAAGAAGAGACTCTGAAACCAAGATAATCGTGGACAATGCACTCTTTGCTAACTAGTTAACTAATGCATTTTTTTTTACCATACTCTGTTAAAATGTTATAAACAGCAACATTGGTTGTATTACTAGGTGACAAGGATATATACCTATGTAACCAGATCATGTCACCCTGTTAGTTTACCTTTCCCTATATCCATTAGTTTGTTTAGAGATAGGGTTTTAGTCCTCCTTCCCCATTCCAGTAGTTGGTGATATATTAGTTTCCCTTTCCCATTTCCTATAGAATTTAGAGGTAGGGAACTAGTATCCTCTTCCCAGATCCCATAGTATAGATATTAGAAAATGCAATAAAAAATCCCCTTTCGGGGGCCTAAAAAAAAAAAAAAGGAATTACTAAAACCACCTGTTGATTACTTATTCCCCAGTTTGTATGGTTTGCATTTATGTGATTTATTACTGGCTCTGGTGTATTTTATTCCATTGCCTTTGCATATATTGTCTTTTCTTGCTTACTGTCAACCAGTGTTAAGTTTAATGAAGATCAATTCCAGTTTAATTCAAGGCTGCCATCTTTCTCTCTTTGTCTGTTCCACCATTTCAGCCAAGATATCGCTTTCAAGACTGCAACCTGAGATGGGGGGAAAACATAGGTGACCCATCCCCACCAGTAACAAGTGTCTGGAGACAATATGTGGGGAGGGTAAGCTTCTTGCCCCCAGTATCTCAGATATGCTTGGTAGGTTAAAAGATTGAAAATTGAACATTAATCATCAATGCAAATCCAATGCAGTTAATGTGAAAGCAATGCTTTTTGAGTTTTCCTGCCTTAATTTTTGAAAAAAGATGTGATGGCTACATGTGTGTATACAAAACACATGAGATATGTTCAAGGATTAAAAACAGGGAATATTTAACAACAGTGTCCTACAAGGAACTATGTTCTTCAAGCAGAGTGTCACTTTGGACAGCATGATCTGAGGCAATACCAACTATATTATAGATATTAATAACTGGCAATTTCAACACAAAATAATACAGTATAGTACTAATAGATGGTAAAAAACCTTAACTGATAATTTCTAACATGACATTTACCTTCTAAATCAGCACTGTGAAAGTGCACATCCGCAAATACATGCATGAAAATAAAGTATTACAATGATGAAAAAACAGGACACTGCAATGATCAAAATATCAAAAGGAACCAAAGATTTGAAAAGTAGCATTAAATGTCAAGAAGTTAGTTAAAAAATATCAGTAAGAAAAAATAAATCAATAAAACAAATTCCATTGAACGGTACTTGTAATTTCCTATACTGTGGCAAGGGAACCACGCAGCAGCTAGTGCTGACATAGATTCATGGGGCTTGCAACTCTGTGGTTCCTCCCTCCCAGCAGGTGGGATGGGGTTATATTGGGCAGCAGGCGGGTCACCCAATGCTGGATCTGTCCTCATATGCTGCATCAATGCTCCTGCAGTTGTATTCAATAAAGCTGTGGCCTATTTCCCCACAATCTGGTCTTTATTTTTGTTCTTCCTCCTTGCCCTTGTTCCCGCACACATCCCTGGATCCCCAATCAAATATTTCCCATCGATTTCTCTATTTTCAGAAATACCAAAAGGGCCAATCTAGAAATTCATGGATTCTTCCCAAAGTATCCCATGCACACTACTCTGTGCACAGAAATTTCCTGCAGCTTCCTCTTCCCATCAGCAGTCCTTCTGGAAACAGACAGCAGTGTTTGCAAGATTCCTGTATGCACTTAAGGCCCTGGTTATACCGACTCCTTAATACTAAATATTGCTTATAATATGGAAAGTCTATTTTAAATTGCGGGAACTGACCCACAGCTCAGAGTAACTGAACTTTTCCATTTACTATATGCTAATGAAGTTGCCACTTTCACCAAAATGACATGGAGAAGCCTTTCAATTGAAGATCTTCACTTGCATATTGGATTTTTCACACAGAGAATGAATTGCAAAGAAGTGAGAATGAATCTCTTTTTGTACTTTGAATTAAGTGAATTAGAGTGCAATCCTATACAGTTACTCCATTTCAGTGGGTTTAGGGTAATTCTGCAAAGGACTGCATGATTAGTATACTAATTAAGACATTGTATGTACTTAGATAGCCAGTGAACACTTGATAACCATCTCACTGGTTTCTGTCATGCTAAATGAGAAAACTACATGTTTGAAAATATCACTATGTTTACTAGTTTAGGCTTTCTCTCCAAAACTATGATAACATCCCAGATGTTCTAATTATGATTGTTTTTTCAGCATTTAACATTTTGCCTCTTTCCTGCTGCCTGAAATTATAAGTTTATTTATGTTCACATTTCAGCTGAAAAAACACAACTTTTAATTGTTAGCAGATGTAATATCAAAGTATGCTGATTATGTAAATGAAGGCAGGGTGTGTATTGTCATAATCCTAGGAGCTGTATCACAACTTGTCTAAGTGCTACTAATTTACTTGTTTGTTTGTTCCATTTCATCCTTTGTTGATAGTGCTCTGGAGCAACACTTTGAAATATTTTTAGAATAGATGTTAAATTACAATGCAGCAACACTTTTAACCCATATAACCCTAGGTTCCTTTCCCCCTCCCGTCATTTCACTATGCACATTTTTTGCTGAAAGATTAACTGTAAATAGAGCTTTAGAACAAAATACTTATATCTTTCTCAGGAACAAGTTACTGATAAAGCTGCATAATAAAACAGATAATACCTTCTTGATATGTTTAACAATTATCCTACTGTTTATCAATAAGTATGGAAACTTCTATAACTGAATTATTTTTCACATAGAATTTTTTTTTCAGAAAAGTTTTAATTTCCCATAAATGTGTCAGGGAAAATAATTGTGCACAGTATAAATGCACTAGTTCTGTTTTGCTCTATTATTTTAAAATGCAGATAAAGAGATTCAAATAATAACAGGACATTCTAATCCACATAATGGCACATATCACCTGTCTCTTTGTCAATGACACATTTAAAAGCATCTTTTTATTAGAAATACAAATCAATACACTCAAGGGATTGCAATAACTACCTTGGGCAATTTGTATTATCATTTCGTTCTTTATGTTCTGACTCTAAGTAACATTATTATGAATGGCATGAAAATGGCAACCTGTCACAATTGATTTTTAAGCCTCTCTAAGATTTTTTTCTTTTTTGATATAAAGTATCTTCCTACAAAATAATGGTCTAGAGGCAATCTCAAGTTTCATCTCATGAGAACATCTTAACAGTCTTTAGAAAGATGATTGCCTATGATTAAAAGCTATCTGCAGTGTCTTGAATGGAAATCCCCATAAACATAGACGCTATGAAGGTTTAGTTTTTAGTTTCTCTTTAACTAAAAGACCCTATCAATAATTAAATAATGGTAACAGTATTTCAAACACAGAGCAGACTGTATATATTCTAACGCTCATATCCCACATCCTTCCTGAGAACCCCATGAAACTCTGAAACTCTGAAGGGAAAGAAAATATCAGGGTTGTTTCTTCATCGATGACAGGCACAAGTTCAACTTGTTGCCTTGCTTAACAGATTCCTCCCTCCTTACGCAAAGTGTGATAGGAGGCTTTCTGGGTTTAGAACTTTAATTTGTTGTGACATCCTAATGCATACTCCTGGGCAAAGTGGAACTTGTTTCCTCCCCATAGACCAGGGACCCCCGGGGGGGGGAGGCAAGGAAAGGAGGGAGCATGCAAGCATTCCAACAAGTTGAATTTGTGCTTATCATGAACATGTGTTTCTTTGTGATGTGTAAATGCAGCTTAGGTATGTTAAATAATGTTTCACTGGACTAATCTGGTAGACAGCATAAGTTTTCAAAATATTATAGAAAAGTATTCCAAGTTGTTGGACTAAACATGGTTTGGCTGAATAAAAATAATGACATTAGAATTGCATTATCATCATCATCATCATCATCATCATCATCATCATCATCATCATCATCATCATCATCTGCTTCAAGACATCTTTGACCTGTATTTCACGGAAGCAATTTCAAAAACAAAAATTCTAAAATAAATGTCTAAAACTCTGTGCATACTACAGCTGCCTTAATCCTACATTTAAAGGCTTCCAGAATTTAAAGGCTTCCAAAATTCACTGCATCCATATCAAGGAGCAACTAGTTTTATAGACTCAACACTGTAATCAGTTTGGGGATCAAATGATGCAGCAAGTAGGCAAGAAACTGAATTGTCCCTGGAATGCATGTTTGCAAAGCCCCTCCAGATACAATTTCCCACTTTTCTCCCTCAAAGTACTTTCTAAGACTCAGGAGTAAAGGGTTCTGCCAGTACTCAAGGATTTTGGTCTCCCAAAACCTCCTCTTAGATGCCTTAAACAAACTATCATATATTCTACTCAAACTACCAACACAGACGAGCTAGCACAGATCAGTGTATGAAGGTACATTTTCTAAGAAATAATGCAAAAAGAAGGGGGGAATCAAAGAGACAGGATGAATTATTATTATTCTAATTCTTCTAATTCTTCTGAATGCTTTTCTCCACTCATTGTGTCTTTGTGCCTACCCTGTCGCTCAAAATACCCTTTCCAATCAGACTGTTTTGTCTTTCCCTCCCAGTTGTCTGGGTCTCTGAAGGGCCAATCCTACCTTGTAGTATGACCCTCTAAAAGCTCATGGAAGTTCTGTTGCCTAATCCGACCACATCTTGCACTACCACTTGCCCACAGCTGCAAATATTAACACGTATCCATCTTCCCTTTCTAAGAATAGACCCAGAATGTTCCTGCTGTCTTGACACAATTGTCACTGTAAAAGTCTACATTTTCTTACAGAGTGCAACACAAGGAGTTTATGGTTGTTTGCATGTATCTTTGTGTGTTTTCAGCTGACCCTTATTCCCAACAACCCCCACCTCAGAACAGCAACCTTTACTTCAGACAATGAATCCCACAAATAAATCTATCCACTACCAGTCATGAGGCTTCTAGACAGCTCCAATATTTGTTTTCCATCTGTCAGCCTCTACACTTCTCTACCATTCCTAAACCTCATTGTCCCAACTTTGGTTCCTGAATACGTCCTTCTCTTACGTCACTTCAGCTGAAGCTGAAAGCAGTAGACCTGGAGTATTCAACAAATTGCTATCATACTTTCCTTGCAAGGATTCTAGGGAAACTCGGTTCGTTTCAGAAATCCTGAGGTTTGATTAGTTAAGCTAACATGAATAATTGTATCCTATCTATTACTGGGACCTTAGATGCTCTTTAGAACTCCAACATACAGTCATGAATGATCGCTCTTTACTAGATTTCACAGCAAGCTGGAACTATATGTTCCAAACTCCCAACCCAGCTTCATGCACTACTGCCCAAAATAACTATGAGTAACAAAAGTAATTAAATATTTGACAAATAAAGTACATCTTGCCTATAACATTCTCACAAAGAAGATGTATTGGAAGTACTGTGCCTCACAGCTGAAAAGTAATCTGATTGTAAGCAAGCTAAGTAGCAGAGATGGAGCAGTATGTAAAATGTGAAACAAACACAATACATTCAAGTAGACAAAATGGCAGGGCATAAGGCAAGGCCATTAAGTGTATTCCTTTGGAATAATTTGAGAATATTTATATGACAATCTTTTGGTCCTAATGTTTAAATTTTTACAGACATTTAAGCTCAATATTCTTTCCATTCAAACCAGTTTCCCTTACCTTATTCTTTGGATTGGATGTGTTCATTACACTTCGAGTCTCTTTCCCCGTGTAAATGACAACACCAATTACTGTTCCTGCAATTAATAAAGCAAAGTCAGAGCAAAATGTTTCAGCAAAAAAAAAAGGTCAAATGGATAGTAATTGAAAAATATAAGAGAGAGAAAACAAATACAGGACAATTTCGGTCAATGCAAAAAAAATTGCAACCTTTTACTTTAGCATCTTTGACATACAAACTTAACATATTCAATGACTGTGAATTAGTTTACATGTTATCCTTTCATACAATTAACCCATGATTTGTCCTTTGACACCTGGTATATCTGGCACAACCAGCTTTTGCTTTGTAGCGAAGCCAGCCCCTGATCTGAAGTTTCTAATTGTTCCGTAGTAGGGTGGAAGAAGAGGGAGCACACATCAGCAATTCTGTGCTGTTGCAGGATCAGTTCAACATCACAGTTTTTGTGTTGGCTCAAAGTTCTTCTTAACTCTACAAACTGGTGTCTATTGGATTCTAATAGCTTTCATAAAGAGTCCATGATGGCTGTGTCCACATAGCAAGGTACTTAATAGAGTAGCTAAAGTAATTAGGCAATATTGTCCAGAAAAACATTTTCACCCTCTAAGTGAACAGGAATTGAGATTGTGCCCTTAATCTTTGAGTGAAATCAACACTTTTTAAAGGAAATGGACAAATGCCCATTTCTCTCTAATTGTAAAGATGATTTCTCAGAATTCAGCTGCACTAAGGAAACAAAGCACACATAGTAAAACAAAGGAAAACAGTCACCATATCTAACACCTTTCTTTACATGGTTTTTAAAAATAGGGCTGTTAGGTATGTGATGATACATAACTTATTTTACATGATGAGGTATGCTGCTCTCAGCAAATCTCAAATAAAGGGTCGAGTTAAGTCACAGAGATGTTTAGGAAATCATGGGGGGAACCCCTCAGTACCTTCCATTCTGCCGCCTGCAGTTCTGACAATTTCATGGGGGAAAGGACTGCAAAATCAGTATTACTGAAGATCAGTAATATTTATGGTGCAAATGTACAATGAATTCAGTGCACAGTAGATGAATTCCAGTTTCCAGATTGTCCACTAGAGTATTTTTGACTTCAGAACATTTTTGGTCTCATGAAAAGGGGACACGCTGCTTGATAAGAAAGGCCCAAATAAGAAGAAGAGAAGAGATTGGATTTATACCCCACCCTTCACTCAGACTCTCAGAGTGGCTTACAAACTCCTTTCCCTTCCCCTCCCCACAACAGGGACCCTGTGAGGTAGGTGAGGCTGAGAGAGCTCTTTCCAGAACTATCCTTGAGAGAACAGCTCTGACGGAACTATGGCTTGCCCAGAGTCATCCAGCAGCTGCAAGTGGAGGAGTGGGGAATCAAACCCAGTTCTCCCAGATTAGAGTCCACATACTTAACCACTACACCAAATAAATGACAGTTCAAATTTAATTTAATGAGCAATATAGAGTTGACTATTTTATGATGAGAGTAAGGTTCTGGAAATATTCACGATCAACTGAACAAACAGGAACAGGGAGACAGTAAGGATTAGACAGAATACAAATTACAAGTGCAGACTTAAAGGTACTTTGCTAAATAACCCTTTTCACTCATTATCACCCACCAAAGTAAAGTATGCACTGTTTCTTACCTGAAGCAACAACAGTGCTTGCCCATAATGTATTTTCTATGCTTAGGCTTTCATGAACAGTTGGATCACTGTCTTCCTGTTAAAAACAGGAGCAACTGGTGAAATCATGTCTTAGCAATAAAAAATTAACCATGCACATACAGAAGTTTAAATTTCAAATAAATAGAAACCCACAAACAGATTAGGTTAATCAGTTTTAATGGGCTGACACAGAAATACCTATAGCACGGGTCTCCAACTTTTGGAGACTGCAGGCACCTTTGGAATTCTGACACAGGGTGGTGGGCACAATCACAGAATGGCTGCAACAGGATGCAGAGCCAAACACAAAATGTGCACAGAGCATAACTCTAACTGTAACTCTTCAATGTTCCAGACAGAAGCTCTGCTTAAGAGGCCTTTTAAAATGAACATACTGTTGAAATATATTTGCCTGCTTACACACAGTTTACCTTCAGTCACACAGTGAAGATTCTTGTGCTGTGGTGGGAGCTGCGCCTGCTGCCAAACCAATGATTTTTTGAGTTTGCATAGCCAATCAGATCTCCTATGACCAATCAGAAGCCCTACTGGGCAAAGGTCCCACCAGACCCTGCCCACTTTCTGAAAACACTTGGCAGGCACCAGGCAAGATGTCAGCAGGCGCCTTGGCATCCATGGGCACCACAATGGGGAGCCCTGATCTTATAGCATATTGAACAAAACGGAGGCTCAGGTCCCCTAGAGGTTTTCCATGGATGGAGGGATCTGTGTTCAAGAAACACAACTTGCTCATCTTCCTTCTCCAAAAGCAGCCTGAAATGCTGCCAAAAATGTTACTCCTGAGGGACAGAGGATCCCCAGAAACAGGATTTTGGGGGGCATTTCAGGCTGTTGCAGGAGAAGGAAGGTGAGAAAGCTGCACTCCACAAGTGCAAATCCCTCTGCCCACTGGAAACCTCTGGGAGAGCTAAGCCACAGTATATTTTTATTAACCTAGCTAAAATTATGACAAGAATTAAGAAATTCTTTTAAGTTAATTATTTTAGTTGAATACATTTGAAAAAAGATTGTAATACAGATGGATCTATAGACCAGTCAAACCACTTTAGTTCTCTGACTTCAGTCAGGTTTACTTTGTTGAGAGTAAACTGGCTTAAGCCAAAACATGTTGGCTTAACTGATCGGTAATCAGGCTGAAACTATTTATGCTTCTGGCTGTCAGACTGTCACAACAATAAACTGTAATGTTATTCCATCAAGTGCATTCTTAAGGTTGCATCAGAAATGGAGCTTCAAAATGGCATGGAGACCAATGCTGTCCAATCCATACAGAAAAGGGAAGCTATCTTCGTAAGGAGAGGTTTAAATTGAATTGCTGAACCCAGTATCAGAAGCCAAATACTTCACATTTTTTTCTAAAGTCAGTGGGTGTATCATTATCATCATAAGGGGGGGGGAACCCGTATCTTGGAGATTGCCTGAGAAGCAGGAAGGATTTATGTTATGATGAACCATTACAACTAGGCACAAATTTTGGTGGGAAATAAAAATGTCTTTGCTTGGCATCTAAAGCTCAACTACTCTTTTTTTTTTTTGCTGTCAAGTCGCAGCCAACTTATGGAGGATTTTCAAGGCAACAGACATTCAGAGTGGTTTGCCACTGCCTGCCTCTGCATAGCAGCTCTGTTATGCCTTGGTAGTCTCCCATCCAAATATTAACCGGGAACAACCCCGCTTAGCTTCCAAGGTCTGACGAGATCAGGCTAGCCTGGGGTATCCAGGTCAAGGTTCAACTACTCTGGTGCCAGGTATTTTCCTTGAGGAGAAAGTTCAGTAGTCAAGGCACCACAACAGAAAAAGCTCAGTAGTCAAGGCACCACAACGGAAGCTTTAATATTTAAATATTTTAACCCACTTTTTCCCTCTATCACTCTTCCGGAACAGCTGATAGGCATGATGACTGTATTTTTAAAAGACAGATCTACACTCATAGCACTAGTAGCCGGAACAGAAGTAGAAACTGTTCACACAGTACCATTTTTGTGTGCTAATCCTCATCCAGCTAGGGATACACACGCAAGAGTATGCTTCCAAGAATGAAAGCCCCAAGGTGAACTGAAGCGACTGCTGTATGTTCTGTTCTTAATGGATCCAGTGTCTGCTCTTCTTTTACTTTCCAACATCCAATGTCTGCACACTTCATTGTGCTCTAGCTATGCTATGAGTTCTACCAAAAAAACAGCATTACTGGTTAAAAAAACTTGACTCTGCTCTCAACATCTGCATGGCATTTGGGAAAAAGTAGGACTGTCATTTTGGAACATGTTTAGTTTGCATCTAAAAATCTCATTCTCTGTAGGTCAGGGACTTGACTTTGCACATGTTGCTGTTACATGAACTAATGAACTTGCATATCTAATCCTAGACTGTACACAACATAGTCCCTAACCGCTAACGTTGCCAAAATCCTTCTGAGAACCCTCTTAACTTGCATAATAGTGTGATAAAGAAGAGACGTTTGAACCAAGTATAGTACCCTAATTGACCATTTTCATCAGTAATTCACATTAGAGGCAGTTTTCCCTTATTTATGTATTTGATACAATTACTACTTACCCGTGTAAAGGTACCTTCAAAGCTATGAATATCCATTTGTGGCATCTGAGCATAAACATATGCACTGATTGAAAAAAGATCCTAGAAAAGATAATTTTAAAGTTACCGAAGTATTTTATACTACTAATACATTAATCAATAAATTCACAATTCTTTCCAGTATATGTCTCTGTGACACTCAACAGAACATTTCTCACCTCTCTACCTCACATATACATATAAAAAACCAGCATGTCAATATATAATGAAAAACTGGAGCTTTCACATATGTAATCTAGAAAGAAAGAGATTATGCTCTGCTTACTTTTACTTGTGCTAAAAGCCATACTTTCATTCTCAATGAACAATTCTCAGGTAAAGATTATTATTTTTAAAGTACACAACTAGAAATTTCATTACAATGCTGGAACCTATCAGACCTATCAAACCATCCTGTTAAACATTTTTACTTCCACAAAAGTATAAATTCTAATTCTTAACATGCTGAAAAACATAAAATGATAACCTGAAATAATTGCTGAAACAAATTCTCATCAGATTCTAATGAATCTATGTACGACACACACACATATTATGCCAGGTATAAAAGAGTGTACATGTCTTTTCCCTTCAAATTATTTGCATGTAGTTTTTACTCTAGTCTTAGTATTCAAACACAAAATGTTAGGGGTACTGACTCTTACAGTCTTCTCTCACCATCTGATTCCTATAGGTTTGCAGCAATCTATGGAGCTCTCTTTAGGTATCTCATATGTAATGTTTTCTTTTACTATCATCCCTTTGGTGGATATTTGGAGCTATCATTTCAATAATATCCACAGCTCTTTAGTCTTTCTACTTTGGGAAATGTAGTTCAAGAAGCTTTCTTCAGTTTATGAAACAACATGCAGTAGTCATTATATTGTAAACTCTTACTGTAGTTATGTGTGCTGATGCTGTTGAGTATTTTCCACATTACTGTATCTACTGATCATTATTACTGAATATTTCACTTTTAGGTTTGTTTAACATAGAAGCTAACCAACGGGTATAGTCAACATTCTCATCACCACATCAGTAAACGATACAGAAAGCTGGCTCCCTCATGTGGCTGCATGTCCACCCCAGCCACAGGCATTTATATACTGTTCCAGCCCAGCCAAGGGCACATGAAAAAGGCTACTGCAAAAACATGACATAGTTCTGCTTGGTGCTGTTTGTGTTTTAGGAGTCCAGATTCAAAGATTCATACATTTGTCAGAAGGCATATGACATTCTGAGGTGCTTGCAGAACATGTTTTTAGAGCATGTTTTGCAGAACGGACCTTCCCTCCATAAATTATCTGTTAAGCAATGAAATATCCACAAATATAATCATGATGTTTGCATTAGAGCAGAGGCATCAGGCATTCATTATGAGGGCTAGATCTGACATAAATGTCACTTTGTCGGCCAGGCCATGTGTGCCATAAAATGTACCATGAGGTACCAGAGATATAAACTTTATAAAGATGATTTCAGATGCCAAATAGCAATAGTAGGTGTGACTGGATTAGGTGTGATATGCAGAGGGGGAAGTAGGCGTGGAGATATCAGCGTTGGTAATGAGACAGGAAACCTAGGTCTCAATTTGGTACAGGAGGATTCAGTCCAGGAAGATGCAAAGAATAATGGAAATAAGTCTGAAGAAGTGAGCAGTGCCTCATGAAAACACATTTTTGTTGTTGTTCAGTCACACAGTCGAGTCTGACTCTTCGCGACCTCATGGACCACATCACACCAGGCCCTAGTGTCTTCCACCATCCTCTGGAGTTTGCTCAATTTCATGTTTGTTGCGTTGGTAACACTGTCTAACCATCTCATCCTTTGCTGTCCCCTTCTTCTGTTGCCTTCAATCTTAGCATCAGGGTCTTCTCCAGTGAGTGCTCCCTTCTCATTTGGTGGCCAACATACTTGAGCTTCAGCTTCAGTATCTGGCCTTCCAGGGAACAGTCAGGGTTGATTTCCTTTAGGATTAACTGATTTGATCTCCTAGCAGTCCAAGGGAGTATCAAGAGTCTTCTCCAGCACCATCATTCAAAAGCATCTATTCTTCAGTGCTCGGCCTTCCTTATGGTCCAACTCTCACAGCCATACAGGTGCTACTGTACTCTTTCTACTGCTATTAGAACATTCAAAAACCAGTGGGGAACATTTTAGCATTCCAGGATATTCAGTTGCTGACCTAAGAGTAGCAGTTCTCTAAGAGTAGCAGTTGCTGACCTAAGAGTAGCAGTTCTCTTACAAAGGAATTTCAAAGCGAGATTAGAAAGAGAGACTGCTGAATTGCAACTGATAATGAAGCTCAAGACAATGCATCCTCCTGGACTGAACTGAGACCTAGGTTTCTCTCTCATTAACAATGCCTGCTATTGTCCTTATATCTCTCCAAGATATAAGGACAGATGGCCTCACATTCTAGCTATATCTGAAGAAGTGAGCAGTGACTCATGAAAGCTCATGCACTACCATAAATTTTGTTAACGTATTCTTGCTCCTTTCCACTAATAAAGAATGCAAGCTGTACTGTCCACCCCCCATCTATTAGAACTGGAAAGTGGGATCTTTCAAAGTGCCATGGGACTCTCTCTCTCTCTCTCTGGCATGCTCTCTCTGGCTCTTTCCCTCCCTCCTCCCCTCTGAAGAGATGTGCAAGCACACAAAAGCTTATACCTAGAATAAAACGTTGTTGGTCTTAAAAGTGCCATGGGACTCCATTCTCTCTCTCTTTCTCTCTCTGGCTCTTTCCTTCCCCCTCCCTACACAGAGGAGGGGGAGGAGCCCTCAGCCAATCGAGGGAAGGGAGGTTTGACTTTTTCTCTCTCCTCTGCGAAGCAAGAAATAAGAGAGACTGGGCAAAAGGAGCTATGATGCAGGAAACAGGAAGCAGGAACAGGAAGCAGCAGAGAGCCAGTTACTCACAGGCCGGATAGGAGCCCTGCAGGGGGCAGATCTGGCCCGCAGGATGTATATTTGACAGCCATGCATTAGATTATATGTGTAGTTGATAGAAACTTATTAGCCATAGAAACTAAAACAGTGATTAACATAGACGTCTTTGATAAAGCAAAACTGTCAAGTTTAAGGTGATAACAGCTTAAGATACAAGTATAGTACATTTCTGTGTACACTGAGCTGAAGCCAAAAGCACCCTCCCACTAGAAAAAAATGGTGCACTGCTATCAAAGACAATATTTCCATTAGCATTCAAGCACTATGAAAAGAAAATTTCATTGTAAACAAGGTAATTATTCCACTAGATGTGGAACAATGGAATTGAACTGCAGAAAGCCCTAGCTGGGGTCCTCCATCATGTTGGGCTTATGGGCACTTTTAGAAGTCTGAGAACAGGGAAGGGGCACAACCACAAAATGGCTGCCATAGGATACAGGAGACAATCACAAAATGTTAGCAGGTTGCAAGCCAAGCATTCTCCTATGATAAAGGCAGCTATTTCTGAACAGGTGCTCCCACAGATACCTTCTATTCTAACAAGGTGGAAGAAAGCCAGCAATAGCTAAATTTGTTTGAGAAAGAAACAAATGGGCACTAGAATGCCCACTGGCAGCTGCCCCACTACAACTGTGCTACAGTGTACCTTTTGTCTTAATCTGAGCACTTGAAGGACTGGTGTTTGTAAAAAAACGCAACCCCAAGCTTCTAAGCACTTTCTCAGATTCCTCAGTCAGCTCACACAACACAGGGCTTCTTCAGAAGACAATATTTAATGGTGAATCAGAACTAAAGACACATGTACAGCTTGTGTCTGTAATGGCCACATACAGTAGGATCTACTATGAAATACTACATTCAAGCACCCCCTCCATAGCATAAGCGCGTGTGGGCAAAAGCGGCGGGTCAACAAGCAAAACAATCCTAGAAACTGTTGTGGTTCCCAGACAAAACTCCAGCAGCTGGAGCGTGAAGGTCAGAGACCTGATAAGAGGCAGTTAGTAACAGTGAGGAAAAATTCAGACGGAGTACTCCCCCTGCATACCATACACTTGACAGGGCTACCTGACATCCTGCCCCTCTAAAAGGGGCCCCCAAGGCTTGTCAGGATAGCAGCGGTGGAATCGCCTCAGAAACCGGAGAGGCATTGATGTCATCTACTGCCACCCAATGTGCTGAGGACCGAAGTCCACCCATTCAACCAAATAATACAGTTTATTCCGTTTGATCTTAGAGTCCAAGATATCGGCCACTTCATCAGGCGGTTTGTCTTACACCAGAAGGGGGGGGGGGCACAGCATATTGTGGTCGCCAGGTGTTAGTTCTAGGGTCATGCCTTAATAGCCTGAAATGTAACACAGGATTGCAAGTTTCTTAGTGATTTAGGCAATTCAAGCTCTACAGTAACATCACTGATTTTATGTTTGACCGGGAAGGGCCCCAAGTACTTCCAACCTAGTTTCCGGCTAGGCTGGAGACCCTTAATGTTCTTGGTAGACATATAAACTGAATCACCAGGGTTAATAACCCAACCAACATCACGTTTTTTGTCTGCTTGCACTTTGTACGCCTGTTTGGCCCCATCCAGTGTTTTACACAACATTGGCCAGGCATCCTGCAAGCGTTTACACCAGTCACTGGCCTCCCCCTCAGGTAGCTGGTTTCCAGCCAGGAAGGGGAGAGCCGGGGCTGCATAACCATGCACAGCCATGAAGGGAGAGACTCCCACAGAGGAATGAAACGTGTTATTGTAACAGAACTCCACAAGGGGAAGGAGCCCCTCCCAATTGTCTTGTTGAACGTTAGTGAAGCAGCAGAGCTACTGTTCAAGAGTCTGGTTAACACATTCAGTTTGCCCATCAGTCTTGGGGTGACAGGCACTACTCAAACCCCGTTCTACCCCCATGAGGCGTAGCAGCTCACTCCAGAACTTAGAAACAAACTGTGAGCCCCAGTCGGATATTATTTTCCTAGGCAATGTATGGAGCCTCAAAACCTGTTGAAGAAAACTCTTAGCCAGCACCCTAGCAGATGGCAGGGATTTTAACGGAATGAAATGTGCCTGTTTCGAAAACAACTACCCAAATGACAGTTTTCCCCTGGCTAGGGGGAAGGTCTGTAATAAAATCCATCAAGATGACTTCCCAGGGTCTACTTGGGGTGGGTAGGGGCTGTAGGAGCCCCAGAGGCTTCCCAGGTCTCGGTTTGCTCATGATGTAGGTTTGGCATGACTGGACAAAAAGAGACAGATCTTTTTTGGGGGTGTCCAGTACCAACTCTATTGCCCCAATGTCCAGTAGCTTCAGTATGGCCTGGAGAAGAAGGAGGTGCTTCCTTGGGCAATGTATGAATGTGTATGTGGCTTGTATGAATTTGTATGAGGCAATGCATGAATTTCTATGGGGCAATGTATGAATTTGTATGGGACTTGTTTGGGTTGCCATCTCCCTTTGGCAGGTTTTGATGGTCGAATCCAAAGGTGTGCTTGGGTTCATGCATAGCATGAAAGCATTTCTTGGGTTTGTGTTCCTTCTTGCACGAGGGCAAAGACCTATGTTTATCTTTAACTTCAATCAGGTATATATCCATTCCTTCCCCAAAAAGCTGAATGCCTTTAAATGGGATGCTAGCCACCCGAGCTTGAAAGGATGGGTCCAATTCCCAATTGCGGAGCCAGGTGTTACATCTAGCTGTGACGTTGGATGACATAGCTCTGGCTGACAGTTGGATGGCATCTAGAAATCCGTCTGCAGAGAAGGCTGTAGTAGGGCACTCTTTTAAAGTTCATCGAGTTCCTTGGAGATGTCACTACCTGCTGCCAAAAGGTCTGAGGCCCAGGAACAGACTGCCCTTGATAAGAGTGAGCTTGTTATGGAGGCCCTGAGGGCAGGCGAAGAAGCTTCAACGTTCTTGTACAGGGACTGCTTGATCCTTCTGTTGCAAGGATCCCTTGGAAGACCATCCACCTCTGCAGGAATGACTGATCTGGAACACAGGCTGGCCACTGGATTGTAAACTCATGGAAACTTAAAGCACTTAGCTGCGTTTGGTACTAAGGAGTAGAATTGAAATACGATGGGATGGTTAGTCTTGGATCTCAGCAGTGTCTCCCACTCAGCTTTGACTACCTTGTCAAAGATGGAAAGGGATCTGGGGGGGGGATGACCCTGTGTGGAAACACTCTGGCTGAACCAACTGGTCTGTTCGGATCAGGTGTTTCCACCTCCTTGTTGTGGTAAGGGATTTCCAGGATACAGAGATACAAATTTATCCATTTCAGCAGTTTCAAGTAGTTTGTTTATTATTTCTTCTTTTGAAGGTGTCTCATTTCTTCTCCAATATTTAGCATACAATACTCTAGCAGTTGTAACTACGTGCAAAATAAGATAAGAGTCTTGTTTTTTTACAATTTTCTAGAAGTATATTCAACAAAAAGAGTTCTGATACAAAAGGTATATTACTTTAAGATTTTTTGCAATCTTTTATGTATCCAAGCCCAATTTTTTTTTACTTTTATCAGAAGTCCACCACATATGGAAAAAGGAACCAACATTTTTTTGACATTTCCAACAATCATTTGACATATTAGGGTAAAATTCTGATAATTTATCTGGTGTAATATACCATCTATAAAACATTTTATAAATGTTTTCTTTATAAGAGGTTGCTTTACTAATTTTTATATTTGTTTTCCATATCTTGGACCATTGATCTAAATCTATGTTATACCCCAAATTTTGTGTCCATTTAACCATACAGTATTTAACCACTTCATCTTGTGTTTTAATTTCTAACATTATAGTATACAATTTCTTAATATAAACGATATAAATCAGTATTTTCTCTATTTCAATTGGCTTTTCATAAAAGCCCGTTTGTTTAGCTTTAGCATATCTTGATTCTAATTTTGCTCTTTCCCACCAACTCAAATCTATACCTTGTTTTTTGAGATTCTCTATAGTCTTTAGTTGGTTTTTGTTGCCCAGCAGATCTTCATACCTACACAGTAAAATTTTTTTGAATATATTTGGATTTGTAAAAGCTTCAAGTGGTGAGACCTATTTTGGTATCTTGAGGATGTAATTTCTGAGCCTCTGTCCATTATTTTTGAGAATTCTTGCAGAACAGGTGAGGTTTCAGAAGATTGGAGGCAGGCAAATGTTGTCCCCATCTTCAAGAAGGGGAAAAAAGAGGATCCAGGTAACTACTGACCTGTCAGTTTGATGTCTATACCTGGGAAAGTTTTAGAACAAATAATCAGACAGTCCTTGAGCATTTAGAAAGGACAACTGTAATTACTAATAGCCAGCATGGGTTTCTCAAGGACAAGTCATATCAGACTAAACTTATCCCTTTTTTTGAGGCAGTTACCACCTTGCTGGATCAGGGGAATGCTGTAGACATAGTTTATCTTGATTTTAGTAAGGCTTTTGTTAATGTTCCATATAATATAGTTGACATATTGGAAGATTGTAGTTTTGATCCTATGACTGTTAGGTGAATCTGTAACTGGTTGACAGATTGCATGCAAAGAGTGCTTGTGAATGGTTCCTCCTCTTCTTGGAGAGGAGTGACATGTGGAGTGCCTCAAGGATCTGTCTTGGGACCAGTTTTGTTCAACATCTTTATCAATGATTTGGATGAAGGGATAGAGGGAAAGCTTAGTAAATTTGCAGATGAAATTAAATTGGGAGGGGTAGCAAATATGGTAGAAGACAGAGTCAGGATACAGGATGATCTTGACAGGCTGGAAAACTCGGCTAAAAGAAATTTAATGAATTTCAGTGGGGATAAATGTAAAGTTTTGCATGTAGGTAGGAAAAATCAAATGCATAATTATAGGTTGAGGGAGACTTGTCTTGGCATAGTATGTGCCAAAAAGATCTAGGGGTCTTAGTAGACCATACACTGAACATGAGTCAGCACTGTGATGTGGTTGCTAAAAAGGGAAATGCGATTTTGGGCTGTATCAACAGAAGTATAGTGTCCAAATCACGAGATGTGATGGTACAACTTTACTCTGCTCTGGTTAGACCTCACCTGGAGTATTGCATTCAGTTTTGGGTACCACAATTTAAGAAGGATATAGACAAGCTGGAATGTGATCAGAGGAGAGCAACGAAGATGGTGAGGGGTCTGGAGACCAAGTCCTATGGGGAAAGGTTGAAGGAGCTGGCTATGTTTAGCCTGGAGACGGAGACGACTGAGAGGTGATATGATAACCATCTTCAAGTACTTGAAGGGCTGTCATATAGAGGATGGTGTGGAGTTGTTTTCTGTTGCCCCAGAAGGTTGAACCAGAACCAACGGGTTGAAATTAAATCAAAAGATTTTCAGCTAAACATTAGGAAGAACTTCCTGACAGAACAGTTCCTCAGTGAAACAGTCTCCCCTTCTCTGGAGGTTTTCAAACAGAGGCTAGATGGCCATCTGACAGCAATGTGGATTCTGTGAACTTAGGCAGATCATGAGAGGGCAGGATGGGTCGCCTCAGTGCTTAGTTCTTGTGGCCTTTTTTTCATGCCCAGGGAAATTCTGATTGCCACTTTGGGATCAGAAAGCAATCCTGGAGGTTTTTTGTTATCTTCTGGGTGTGGAACTGCGGTCACTGGGGTATGGAGGGGGAGGTATTTGTGAATTTCCTGCATTGTGCATGGGGTTGGACTAGATGACCCTGGAGGTCCCTTCCAACTCTATGATTCTAAGTGAGGCAGCATCAGACAAACTGGAAAAGACTGAATGTGACTGTTTATGTTGACTAATGCAGAGAATATTGCCAGTACTCAGTGTGTGGTGATGGTGGTGGTGGAGGAGGAGGAGAAGGAGGAGAAGGAGATGGGATTTATACCACACCCCTCACTAGGAGTCTCAGAGCAGCTTACAATCACCTTCCCTTCCTCTCCCAACAACAGGCACCCTATGAAGTAGGTGGGGCTAAGAGAGCTCTGAGAGAACTGCTCACCCAGCAGCTGCATGTGGAGGAGTGGGGAACTAATCCCAGTTCTCCAGATTAGAGTCCGCTGCTGCTTTAACAAAGCACTTCTGGAACACTGTCGCCCAGCAGTTTACCTGATAAAATAATCACCACAGCACTGAAATCTAGTGCTACAAAATATGGTGTAATATAAAAGGGAGAAATGAAGGCCATCATGGTCATGACATCCATCTGCCTCAGACAACCGAAGCAGATGCGTCTATCAAGGTAAGCCCTAGCAATCAACACCCAGATTTAACATGAACAGAATGCTGGAACTTAATTTTGATGAGGAAACAAATACTGATAAGGGGAAGGAGTGCTCCACATGATCACATTTAAGTCATAAATGGCAGAGAAACTATACTTATTAATTGGTAAAGGCCACTGCTACAAAATCAATGTCTGGGAATGCCAAGCAATTTGTAGCACAAGACAGCTCAGCTTCAGATCAGAAACAAAACATGGGCACAGTCATCTTTATGAAACCAAAGTCATCCATAATTTGTGAGGGACCTGTGGGCACAGGAAGAGACCTTCCAGATATGAAGAGGGAATGCTCACAGAGGTGTGCAACATTCATCAAGCAACAATTGTGGAACATCATGCCGCAGTTAGGGAGATTGCATGTCCACTGAAGCAAGGATAAGAACCGCCATCAAGAAATATAGAGTTTACTGAGACATGGAACCATCCACAGGCCCCATCACTGATGATGCATAGAGTACTTCAATCTTTGGTAGCAAGAAGGTCATCACTGGAAAGCATGGCGTTATTACTTTTTGCAGAAACAGATGGGAGCAGGGGACAGGACAGAGTAGGGGGCAGGGCACCACCTTCCACCTCAGCTGAGAGAAATGGAGGACACAGAAGAAACAGAGGGAAGCTGACAATGGCCTGTTTCTGTACACATTCATAATCAAACATTTTACTGATACCATCAAACAAATTGCAAATATTGTTTTGATCCATTTCCACTTCCACTAAATGAGTGTCTTAATTATGACTCTTCTATTAGTAGGGCTGCTATGCTTTGGGGAAGCCTCACTAAATGTTCCTTGCCTTCTGCTAACAGTACTCTGGATCCAACGCACTGTATGCTAGGTAAGGAGCAAAAGTATCTAATATTATCAGCCAGTAGGTCTACTTATCAAGATGTTTTCATTTAATCTTAAAAGAATGGAACTCTAACCATACTTTCTACTTCATTATTCATATCTGCTCATCCAACTATTTTATTCATATTTTAAAAGAGCAAATCAGATTTCAACATCTTCTATTACAAATCAACTGTTTTTATGTTAAATCACCAGCCATTTATTGTAAGCTTTTACACAACTCCTATTGACTGCATTCTTGTTCTTCCAAGTTAGTTTTCATCAGCCTCTTGAGAAATAATTCATATGAAACTAATACACATGTGGTGTCCTATATCTTCATCATTCACTTCTTCTCAATCTGTTATCACCTACAATTTAGATAATCCAGGCTATTATGTGCTTTATTGTGCAAAGAAAAATAAGAGTCTCAGTACAGCAGAAAGCTAATACCACACACATACTCGTAACACAATAAAAACTATTAATGAAGTAAGCCAAGCAAGAAAGTTTTCTTGCTTTAAAGAACAACATGCATCTCAGAAATTGCTATGATGCAAGAAAATAAGCCAAACTTCTTCACTTCAGATTATCAACTACAGAAGAAAACAATTTTAAAAAGAATTTTCTCTCAAAACGGAACACATTTACAGCACAAGTACTGTATCAAAATTTCCCCTTATAGCAAGGAAAGAGAAATTCATGTCTCAAAGAAAAGGAGGTATCAAAAACACCAGTGACAAACTTCAGAATTATTGCAAATTAAATTATATTCCAAATAATCCCATTATTGAATACTTGTCCCATATTGATTACATACCTCAATGCCATTTATTCTGAAAACAATATTTTTATTGCTAAGGACTTTACTGCACTGTCATCTATATTCATATAAACAGAACTTAGATTTGAGCATACCCCTTATTTACATGCATGCATTTTGTAAGATTGCACCCAACTGTTTTCATAAATTATGAAACTACTAAATGATGGAACAATAATGACAATGTTTTCTTCTACAATTCACAATAATAATTTAGAAATCACTCTGAAGTTATCAATAATGCAGGAAAACCTCCTCTATTAGGTCAAGGGCAACATTTGTTCACCTTACTTAAAGATCATTAAAATACATCCTTAATCATAACATGCAGTTCATTACAAATAAAATTGCCTCTGGTTCAATAAAACTAATTAAATGTAAATGGTATTGTTTACTGCTGTATGGATCTTTTGATATAAATCAGCAAGTCACCATTTATTGAAAATTACAGTGACCTCACTGCTGCTAATAAATTTACTTGATCACTTAAGACATGGAGGAATGCCCCAGAATATGCACAGTGCTGAAAAATGCCAAAATATGACTGTGAATCCAAGAAATCCAACCTGTGTGTTACAATTCTTACAGCTCAGCCATCATGAAATGACTTGTTGAAATTTTAATTCTCTGATCACATTAAGTGGTACAGAAAGACAACAAAATCCGTTGTGATCATCTTTGCTAGTGTCATGTGTTAAGAAAGCTCTAAAGGTTTGCCAGTTTGTTTATTCTTGGTGTCACTGTGGATGAGGTTACAGACTTACACTGATGATAGAACTGACAGCCCATGATAACATAAGATACATCCGATTACTACAAAAATCAAAATGAGCGACTGTTATGGACAATGTATGTCCATAGAAGGACCAAACTGCTTAGTCTGCCAACCCTGCTTCTTTTCTTTCTCTCTTTGTAAAACATAACCTATTTGAAGCACAATGGCAAAATTTTAATCCACTTTAGAGCTAGTGTTGAGATCATCCTTTACAATTCAACTCTGACTATTTTGCAATAACTTCTCACATTGTTCAAACTATTTCTTTCAGGTAACCAAGTTATGTTCAGTTCAGCCTCAGTATAATCTATTATCAATCTCACATGCTGATCTAAAAGAAAGGGCTGAATTCTCATTACTGGTATTAAAAGTAAGATTCAACAGGGCTGAGCCCTTCTGTAAATTAAGCTCTGCTGTCAACACTGAGGAGTCAAGACTGCCTAGTCACTATGCTCTCTGACCTGGAAAACTTGGTAACTAGGTCTCAGACATCAGTTGCTCTCTAGTGAGGGAAAATAATACTAATGCTCAGAATCATTTACTATTAATTCTGCAACAGTATTTGGGGTAGTTCTCCAAAGGTGAAGGTGCCAAGTGTTACTGAAATTTACTTGGTTGGTCATAACTGCAGACAGGCCCCATGAATGCCAAAATTCTTCTGGCTGCTACCTCTTTGATTGCCATTTCAGAGGGTGAACCAAAGATGCTGCAAGCTTCCATCGGTACTCTAACTTATCAATACATAGAGGTAAAAAGTGTAGGATAACATACAAATAAAAAGCAATCACTTCACTCACAGAAATGAGAATAAAAAAGCACTAGATTCTGACACTTGAAGGTGTAAGATTGCCATCTGTTTTGGTACTTAGGAGTTCTCTGTGCTGGACTATCTATCATAGTTTAAAACATTCTTTAAATGGTAGCTCAAAATTTAAACCTGAAACAGTTAATTCACCTTTTGAGTGTTACAAATTCCTCTGCAGTCTGAACCCTTCCTTTTCTAGAGCCTCTAAGAAAAGCTAGTGATGGAGATCTGGCTGTGGGAGATCCAAGAGATACAAAGCTACACTGCTGCGGGAAAGAACTGCAGCAAGGAGCTACAGCATGAAGCATCGCTTCGGCTATTTTAGCAGCAGCCCAGCAGGTGGCATTCGAGAATTGCAGTAAACACAGAAATCAAGCCATTCTAGGGAAATATAATGCATTTGCTTACATGTTAACTAGGGAATCCTACAAATTATCACAATTTGAGGAGAGGAATGGAAATGACTCATATGAATGCTTGTGATAGCTACACAATATTAGGATTTTGTGGGAAAACATTCTAGATACTAAGGTTTAGTAAAAATACAGACCTTGTGAGCTTTTAATTATCTCGGTAACCAAGAAATGCGGCTTAAATACTTTCCCTCTTGGTACACCAAAGTAACAATATATTATACAACAAAGTCACACAATGGTAGAAGAAACTGCACATCACTAGCTAATCACAGAATCTCTAGCAACATGGAACTCCTCTACCACTATTCCTATTCTCCCGAAGTGACTGACTACCGTCTAAGGGATACTGTATATACCTATGGGGGCCCCAGGCTACCATTTTAGAAGTATATTGTTACATCACTGAGCTTGCAAATAGGCTTCACTCACATACAGCTGTGTTTTACGCAAACTGGCACCTCCAAATGAATGTTATAAACATGATCACCACAATTCCTGCACTAACTGTAGATTCAAAAGGTGTTTTTGTTCAAGGAACAAAGAAGTTCACTGCCCCCTAAGGAGTACAGGAGTCGTTGCACAGTCCTAAGAATTCAGCTACTACAATTTGTGCATATGTTTATCTATTCTGCTTCTATACCACTTCCCCCACCAAAGAAAAAACAAAATAGCTAACAAGGAAACTGCACAAATCTGTACAAGTAGAAGAGGGCTCACTGTTTCTTCCTGCCTTCTTGCAGTGCAACAAACCACTGATGGACTGGCAGACAACATTTCGGCCAGGCAGGCAGATGGAAAGGGCCTCCATCAACAGCCTCCACTGCTCTTTCTGCTTAGCAGCAGAATGGCTGGTTGCTAATCTTAGTCCAAGAGGGACAGAGCCAGGCAACAGCTGGCTCATGCAGAATTGTTCAGACTCCTCCTCCTCACCTTCTATACAAATTTCATTGCATATTGCACCAACTGACTACTTTTATACTTATGGATTAAATTACTGAATTGTGTCCTTTTAAAAAATACTGAGCTTTATTATAGGTATGAATTACTAACTTTACTTCAGGAAACCCTAGTGAACAGGCAACATGTTCCTGAGGTTTAGTGGCACCATCCTAAGTTTCAAAAATATATGATAAGAAGTTATAAAGGAGTAAACACAATGGCTTGGATTCCAAGGCAGGGGTCTGATAAGGAAAGCCATTTATGCCAGCATAACATGACTTTCTCATTTCCACCCTCGCACTATTGCCGAAGGGCCCAATAGCGGATCTTCAGGAATAGCACGAAGGGCAAATTGTGGGTCAACAGCGGGAGGAGGAAACTGGTTAACATTAGCCCCCTATTTCTGTTAATGGAAATTTACTGTAGGATTCAAGTCATTTTATATTACAAAATATCATACAATAGTCAAAGTACACTTTATCAATCTTTCGCCTGGTTGTTTTAGCTTACAGTTCTTAAAAACCCACTATAATAAAGGTGAATAGAGTAATTCATAGATGGTTCTCGTTGGAGAATTGCCCGGACATCTACAACCTTCAGGCTAGCATGTAAGTAAGAATGCTACAAGTTATCTTCTGTTACACTGAAACTGTCTGACTAGAGCTAGCCTCCAAAGTTTCTTTACCCATTCCCTCTTTCATTAAATAAAGAGCTCCTTTGGGTGCGCCTACAGCTTTCAAAATGCCTAAAAGAACTTTAGACTTGTTCACCACTGCACAGTAATCCTCCCCTGAACTTCAAATACTACTTCTGAACTACCCTTAAGTTCCGAAAATGGTTAAAATGGTAGGGGTGGCGCTTGAGAAATAAATGCAAAATCTCTTAAATACATATAGCAGCCTGCAAAGTTCTTCCGCCTCATCCTATGGTCAAGGCAGGTAAAACACATACACTACTCGTTAATACAACACAAACAAAAATTACAGTTAGAAGATTACAAGTAGCAAATATCTGGTCCACATTTTCCCTTGAAATAACAAGGGTATCAAACATATCAATAAAACTATTAACTAGAGTTCTTGCTATGTTTCTTGAGATACAGTTTTTAATGTAACTAAACTGTATAGAGTTGCAGAAATGGTTGGTACACAAGCCCACAATATTTTCTGGATTGAAATCGTCCTTACAGTAACAGAAGATAAGTGTTATCCAATGAAAGAGATGAAAATATGTAGCTTTAAAAGCTTACCCCTAAAGCTGGCAGCCTCTGCGTGCAACTAACAGCAACTTTTAGTTTCCAGTCTGTTTCGCCATCTAGCTGATCAGTTCGGACAAAACATGAACCTGAAAGTTGCAAAAAAAAAAAAAAAAACAGGACATGTTTTCAATTTTATTAAAATCCAGACCAATATTAAGGCACAGGACCACTGTTTCTGAAATGTTTTCCAACATTTTAAACCAAGCAGACAAGGGAAATGGGAACATTTCTATAGACATTGTTTATGAATCAAAGGCATGTGCGTAAAAAGTTTTCCCTGATTTTCATTTCAACAGTTTCTGCTCTGCTGAACCTCAACACTACTTTGGAAACTTTACAAAGTTAAAAATCAGGGATCTACAATTTTTGGCTGGTCCTGGTAGCCATCTAAATATTCCTGTGGCCACCAATTTTGTTCCTTCATTACCACAGGCCAGAAGGAAGGTCTTGAGTCAGATGTTCCACTGGGCTTGAGATGGTCTCAGAAACAACAGGAAGTCTTTCTCCTTAGGAGAACCTTCAAACCTCAGTGTACCAGAAGAGATGTTCCCTACATACTTCTAGGCTCAGGAGAAGGGAGGAAAGGGACTTGCACCTACAATTGTACTGCAATTCATAAGCTTTCCAAAATAGCAAGTACAACTTCTCTGGAAGACTTCTCAAGTTCAATCTCACTACAGAAACCAGTTCCTTTCCTTCTCTTAGGCTCAATAGAATGGTAGAAGTTCTGCCTAGTATTGCACTGGGTTTCAAAGGCACTCAGAAGCAGACAGACTCTCAAAAGACCAAACACCTCTGAAGCCCAGTGCGAGGTCACCTGACAATTGAAAAGATATGCTTAAAAACAGTCAGTACAGCTATGTCCTTTGTTGTCTACTCAGCCAGCATCTTAAAAGAGCACTTCTTAATATAGTGTTTATTTGAAGATGTAAGCAAATGCATTGGATTCAAAGCATAAAAGCCAAGTAGAAAGCACTGGAGTATAATAATTAAAATAATACTTAGAGAGTCAAATAAAATAATTTTTTCTAATATAAGAGGCCCAACAGCAGAATTCTCAGCATAAGTCTCCTTCTTATGTATTAACCATACGTTCAGTGAACCTGGATGATAAACTTCTCTGCCCTTCGGGACTATCCAATGTTCTAAACAGTGATCTGGAAACAGGTAGTATACTTTACTGCATAAATTGATATCCTGTGTGCTCAGACATTTACTTGAACTACCAGGAGCTGAGATAAAACAGCTCTGGGGCCAGATCCTACATGTCAATATCTGACCACCCCTGCTATAACCAATATAAAGAACATATATCTATTGCATAATGTTATAGGCAGGTTGTAGTCTAATCCTACAAAGTCAGTTGCAATTGCATGCAAAAAGTGTATACTGGCGAACAACTTACAGTTTCAATTATTTTACATAGACAGTTAAAGCAACAGGCATTTATTTGGCAATGTACCAGAAAGACTGAATTATGAAGAAAGGCAAAATTAAGTAGTATCATGTTTCAGAAAGGATGCTAACCAATTGTCAATCAGTACATTTTGTTTGGGTGCCCAAGTCTGGAGAAAAGTGGTGTCATAATCAAAGTACGTGGTCCCTGATGTAAATAAAATCTAGCTAAACCCAATGTTTTATTCATTAATGCCTGTAAATGTAGCAGCTAAGTGAGCTAACTGCTCGGAAGGACGCAGTTGAGAGAGAAGGCATCTGAAATGATATCTGACCCAGAGGTAGAATTTTCCCACAGTACTCTGTCAAAGGAACCTGAAGTACTCTGAATAACTAAATCGTTACACTAAAAGCATATTCAGCAAATAAATCTTTTTCTTAAACTGCAAGGACTATATTTCACATAATGCTGTATAAAGGTTTCTTCAACACGCTGAATAAAACCAGGAGTACAGCTAGACACATCCTAAAGTAATAATTAACTGCTGAAAATTCAATAATAATTAGCTTCTAAAAAAATTCAAATATGTACAGTGAGCATTTTTCAGACATGTCTATGGAAACTGAAAACACTGACAATAACCTTAAGACCACATGAGAATGCCACAATCCTGCAGTACATTCAACCATCTATTTTCCATCATACTTTCCCATACAAGACATTTCATGGTTCTCTTTACCCTTCCTGTCAATGGCTGCTCTCATCCATCAATTTCATTTAGAGTTATACTATAGATCAATGCAGTTCAAGACCAGTGTGGCTCCTGTGAATGGTTGACTGCACATATATTCATTTAATAGAGCTCACGCTATGACATGTATTGGCCAGCTGCATTTCCTCTCCACTTCAGCAGTTAATTTCATCAATAACTTATCTCATAGTCCGTTTCCCTTTTATCCAGGAAAAGGAACTGCTTTGTGCCAACTCAGCTTTCAATAGTGATCACTACAGCAGAACCTAAACAATAAAAACCTCCCCTTGTCCATGCATGTTGAAATAATTCTTTAGCACTATTGGCTAGATTTTTCAATATACAAAGACATATCAATTTTAGTTGTATAACTAAAGGATTTTTTTTTAAAAAAAATATTAAGTGGACAGCATCATGTCAAGCACTAAAGACCACATCAGAAATAACTCTTGATCAATGATTGTAGTTCATCTGAATATATCACTACATGTAATTAATATAATTTGTATATCTTATTTATGAACAAACTAATTGCCAAGCCAGAGCAGCAAATCAGTTAGTTATCCAATACTATATTTTAAAATAGTAACCAAATGTGAAAAAGTCCTTCCATTTAGAATTCAGACCTGAAATACTATTCAAGCTTTTTTGATCTCCTTACTTCCTGATGTTTAGTATTTCTGGCACATTTTCAAACTCTTTTATGTAACTGTAAGGTTTAAAATGATTGCAACAGAAAGAGAGAGCTTGAGAGAGAGAGCTTGAGAGAGAGAGCTTGAGAGAGAGAGCTAGAGAGAGAGAGAGCTTGAGAGAGAGAGCTAGAGAGAGAGAGAGAGAGAGAGAGAGAGAGAGAGAGAGAGAGAGAGAGAGAGAGAGAATGAGAATGAATCTCTGAGGCCAACCCCAACTCAGATAACTATAATAAAATATTTATTTTTTCTGTGTTTTATCTGCAGGTAATCACATACAAATGTTAGCATGAATAAGTGTATAGAAAATGGCAGGTTTTAAAAGCCAGGAATGAGTGTTCTACATTAAATATATCACTACATATACTTGTGTATTTTTTGTTACAATGTAACCCTACATTTCTTTATAAACTCAAGATGGCTTCTATAGCTATTGAATGGGTCTCCCATTGCTCTTCATTCCAAGTACATGTAACTGTAACAATGCTACATCAAGCACTTCCAAGATAATTCACTGGACCATCACCTCAAATGCCAGTCAGATCAAATAAAACTCAAAGACACCTGGAGTCTCCCTGTCTCTTTAATAAGTATTATGCAAAAGAAACATTGTAAAAATGTTCACAAAAGCTAGGAAATCTATCTACATCCCACCTGTCTGTTCCAAAAGAACATACCACTTGGCTAACCAACATAGGACATTAGAACAAACATCAAATAGTAACTAATAAAACAGCATCAGACCACAGCTTTTTTTGAGGACTGGGGCAACCAGTAACAGGCCTGAGCAGTGAGACAGTTATTCCTAGGCAAACAGTAACATCACACCACAGCTCCTTTTGAGGGCTTAAGCTGCCAAAAGGTTGGGCTGAGCAGATGGCAAAATGGATTATACAACTTCACCACTTCGTGATTACAGCATTTAAAAAGAACACAACCACAATGATAAAAGGGCTAAATTAAAATTAGGTGATTTAAAAAATTCATATCAAAAGAACGTTTTGAAAAATCACCATCAATATACATGACCACATGAAGCTGCCCTGTATGGAATCAGATCCTTGGTCCATCAAACTGGATATTGTCTACTCAGACTGGCAGCAGCTCTCCAAAGTCTCAAGCAGAAGTCTTTCACATCACCTACCACCTGGTCCTGCTAACAGGAGATGCCAGGGATTGAACCTGGGGCCTTTTGCACATCAAGCAGATGCTCTACCACTGAGCCACAGCTCTTCTCCCTCTCCTTGGTACTACACATGACTCTCATTGCTGGTTCACTCTCACTTTTTAATACATAAACTGTAAAATCCTAACATAGAACAAAAAAATGGATTTTGCTTAACCTGGAATCCATTTCCAACAGACTATCTATGGGATCATCTTCTCCGTTTTGTCCCCGGAAGGGTGTTGCACTCTTTAGACAACAACATGCTGGTGGTCCTTGGCCCTGAGGATATCCGGCTGTCCTCAACCAGGGCCAGGGCCTTTTTGGTCCTGGCTCCAACCTGGTGAAACTCTCTGTCAAATACTATCGGGGCCCTGCAGGGCAGAGATCTTCTCTCTGGCAATTCTGCAGGGCCTGCAAGGCAGAGATCTTCCGCCAGGCTTTTGGGTGAGGACAGCGACTGTTTTAATCTCAGCTGGCACCCTCCTCAGTTTTCCATGATCGTTTCGACTTCTTCTCCCCTGCCTGTGAAGCGGCCAGCAGTCTGTAATATGAGAACAACTTTTTAAAATGTAATCTGATTTATTGTTTTATCTGGTCATTGTTTTTAATGTTATTGTACATCCACAGATCATCATCACCATCACCATCACCATCGGTTTGCTGATGAACACCCACAAATTCTCTTGTTCACTATCTCCACTCCTTCTATTTTGATCCAGGATTTGCAAAAACTCAGATCAGAACTTGCTTTTTTCTACTGTACATCTAAGAACAAGTAAGTAATATGTAGCAGAGGTACTTTTTTCCAAACCATAAGGAGGGTTTTGTAGCCTTCAGTTATACTATATATAAAAACGGCTTCCAGGCTATTTTTTCCTCTTAGGGCAGTTGGGGTTTCTGCAGCAAGTATAAATACCTGATTAGAGTTCACATCACATTATTCTTTATAATTCACTTTCAGTGCTAGGAATATAAAAAACAAATAAGACAGGGACCATATTCACAGAGCACAGACCCAAGTCATTACCTAAATTTACAAGGTTTTCAGTGAGGCAACAGGATGTAAATACAGATATTTCAAAACAAAGGATTTGCTATCAAGGCGAACAGCAGATTCAGAAGGATGATTTACATAAAGAAAATGGCACCAGGAGAAAGGTCCAGCAGTTCTGGACAAATATGTCTCCTCCATGGCTGCTTTAACTAAACAGTATAACATTGGATCAAAGATTTTCCACAAAAGTGTATCATGGCTCTTAGTGGGGGTTACGAAGGACAAAGGCACTGCTAACAGCAAAAGACAAGTGGGTACCTGAAAGGGGGTGGGGTGGAATCTCATCTGTTTCTCCATTTTCATCCTGTTGCTGCTTTTGTTACTTTTTCCTATCTACCCCCATTGCCACTTTCACTCTTTTCTCTGAGCCCCTTCTAATGCTCCAGTCTGTTCCTTTGCCACTGCAGGGTTGCTGGGCAATCCCAGAATATCATGATGATGATTTTGAGATGGGGGATTTTAAACCCTGCCCATTCTTCTTACTGTTTTGAGATCTTTCTGCAAATCTTGAGGTTCCCCTAGGTTTCCAGAAAAATCCCCCTACCTATACACTGCTCCATCATATGGATTTTTAAAATTCACACTCTGGGGCCATTGTTCAGAATTAGAAATATTGATAAAATGCTATAAATATAAAATAAGGCATGTAGAGTCAGCTATTCATACCATTCGCTGAATCCTCTATGAGGTGAATGAGGCTTAATTATATAGAAGTGTATTTAAAGCAGAGGTCTCTTTTATTGTTAGCAAACAAAATGTGGCCAGTGGAGAAGGGACAGGCATAATTTGATCCTAAAGGGTAAAAGAAGGAGGGAAGGCTGGGAGCATAATATCCCATAGCCTGCTCTTACTATTACAATTGACAAAACTGTAGATTTTCGTTTTCGTCAGAGATCATGCAAGAACCTTGGCAGGTTCAGAGAAAATTTACTGTCAAACACCTTTGTGTAGCAAAATGATGAATACTTATTGTAAATAAATAACCCATAAAACTTTTCTGTAATTTTGTAATGCTGTGCAGTATAACACACTCATAAGCAGACTGCATACAAAGGGGTGTATGCGACCTGCTAGTTTCCAAGAGATATTGCTCAGTACAGCATACAAAACTACACATTCTGTTCTTAGTTACCTCTTTGTATGAAGCATCCTGATTATTTTTTTATATCCATTATTTTGACAGGCTCATATCTTCAGCATTTTGCTATCAAGATTTCTTATTTCTTAAAAATGAAAAGACATTATGCTTTTCTTTTATATCACCATGCTGCCAAGGCTGTATAAATAAAAATTATTCCATCTGTATTCTCTCTCAAGTGTTGTATCCGATAAATTTTTCACAAACGAGAACATTAGCTACAACTAATGCCAGTTAAGCCTCACCAAAACTGAATTATTAAATCTGCCTGCCTATATCCTATTACAGCCTTCTTATGAATACTTGATTTTATTTTGTATAATTGACAAGAGTTGTCAGGAAAGGGTGGTTTTAATGGCAATCAAATTAAGATCAACTGGTATAAGTGTCACAATGAAGAGTCTGTGTCAAGTGCAGATGAATTAATTGGTGGGTCACTGAGAAACGAGGCATGTGAAATTGTCATAAAATGTTATACCTTGTAATGTTAGCAACCTGAATGTTACAAGTCAGATCTCAAGAGCACCAACAGGCTACTAGTTCATGTCTACAGAAGAGAAAAAGAGTTTGCATATGTAATATTATATTCTTTAGCAACAACTTATATGATTTAAATGACTATATACATGACGTTTTTCAAGCAATGCCAAGATGAACAGCAACACAGAGGCAGTGCATTTGGGTACAGAGTTTCATTTACAACATTCAGAAAGGTTTTAATAGTTTGCTGTTAAAACAAAAAAGAACTATGATATACACCAAACATTTATGTCACTGCTTGGGACGTAAATGGAAAACATATCGGCATTTATAAGAGATTGATGAAAATTAGTTCTAAAGCATTAATTTTTCCTAATACCACTGAAAGAACTGTGTTCACTCAAGAGATATTTGATCTGAATTAAGAAACTGATGAAGCAATTGATTAATTGGAATTTAAGCCATCAGTCACTGGATCCATCAACAGATTCATTTACATTCTAAACAATCAGCTTATGCTCCAATAGGATACCATGTATTAATACACAGTCAATATGATACCCCTGAACTCATCACAGTTCCTTATTGACAAGCACACAGATGCTTTTAATCCAAGGTTGATCATGCTGCATATATTTTAGGATTCTTATATTGGCTGTGTACGTTATAGGAATTTTTATTTTATTAAATAAATTATGGAATTAATTTGAATTCACTAAACATCCAGAGAAAAGGATATTTAAAACATAGCTCCAAAATTAAGAATGTGGGCAGCTGGTTTAAAAAATCTTTTTCTCTAGATGTTAAGTGAATATAAAATAATTCTATAATTTATTTAATAAAATAAAGATTCCTATAACATAATCAGAATTTAAGAATGTGAGCAGCTATTATGTTTATCCTTTAGAAGGAGAAGTAAGAAGGAGGGAGGCTACAAAAAAGGGACCAGTGAAATCACAAACAAATCTGTAGTCAAAGCACACTAAATGAATGCAACAATAATTATCTAGAAAGCAAAGTCAATAATAATGCCAAACTCATATATATATATATTAGAATCACAGTCATAATAAAGAATAATTATCCAAAAGTGGGTGGTTGCGTTCATTTAGCATGCTTTGACTACAGATTAGTTTGCGATTTCATTTATCATTTAGAAGCAACATATCCAAAAGCTTCCTGCACTTGAAACAGCAAAATCAAGGGATTCAAAACAAGCAAAATCATATATAAGCAAATATTTAGATTTTTAAATTATACCCAGCTTTGGATAATTTTTAAATAGTAGTTTTGTGATAAAGATAACTGGTACTTTAACAGTGCAATGGTATATGGAGTAACTCCAACTGGGGGCTACAATCCTAAAGACACCAATGAATGGGGCTTATTTCTAAATAGCCTTGCTTAGGAATGCTCCCTAAACCCAATGTATTCAGTAGTCCTAGACTCTGCTTAGGAATGCACTGACAGCAAACACAGCAAAATAAACCAAATTGTTGAGTACTGTATGAAATCTTGCTAAATGAATAATTTTACTGAGCAAAAATATTAACCAGTAGCCTTGTAAGGTACCGACATCTATATATCTAATAGCCAAGTTGCCCCCTGTGTATGGATACATAAATCTGCACATCTGGGGCACACAGGGAACAAAGAGATTTTCCTGCATACTTAGGACAATCACATACTTTCAGCCTAACCAACCTCACAAGGTTGTTGTGCAGAAGAAAAGGAGAGAATAATGTAAGCCGCTTTGGTCCCCACTGTGGACCTAGGTGGAGGCTGTGGGGGGAGTGGGGTGGAGATGGAAAGCTGAATACACAGAGGCAGATAAAGGTAGGTTGGCTGTTGGGTGGGAAGGAAATAGGGTTACCAACTCCAGGTTGGGAAATTCCTGGGCATTTGAGGGGTGGAACCTGGGGAGGGTGGGATTTGAGGAGGGGAGGAACTTCAGACCCATATAATGCCATAGACCCCACCCTCCAAACCAGCCGCTTCCTCCATGAGAATACCATTGCCAACCTCCAGGTGAGGGCTGGGGATCACTCAGAATTACAACTGTTGTCCAGGCGACAGAGATCAGTCCCCCTGGATAAAATGGCTGCTTTGGAGGGTTGAACCTATGGCATTATACCCTGCTGAGGCTGCTTGCCTCCCCAAGCCTCATTGTCCCAGGGCTCCACCCCCAAATCTCCAGGAATTTCCCAACCTGGAGCTGGCAGCCCTAAGGTGAATTGATCTCTGTAGCTGGGAGATCCATTGTGGTTCCCAGAGTGCTGCCCCTGCTGCTGTGGAAGGAAAGGAAGCAGTTGGATGGCTAGGAGCACTGCCACCACTGCTGCTGTTGTGCAGGGTGGGGGAGGAAGCAGGCTGGAGGCTGGGAGACTGATGGGGGCAGAAAAAGAGGATGGGGTGGGGGCAGAAAAAGAAAGAGTGATGAGGTGGGGAGACAAAAAAACAAAGAGAATGATGATGGGTCAGAAAGAGAGAGGAAGTAACATGCAGGGAGGAGAGATAAAGAGTATGAGAAGGGGAGCAGAAGGCTGAGAGTGTGAGAGCGGTATGGGGACAGAGGTGAAAGCAGCGGTATGAGGAATGAGATAACCATCCCACAAGTTTCTTGGGGTTCTCCACTTGTTCAGACATATTTTCTCCCTAGAAGAATTAGTTGGCAAGTTTTTCTGGCCCAAACATTTACTGGAAATGACAGCTGTCAGATCTTCATGAAATTTTCATGACAGATTATACAGACAAATCACCCTTCAAGCCTTTAAGTGCTGTTTTTGAAAGCCAGGTTTATTTCACAGTAACAACTCTAATATTGGATGAGGATGTCAACCTGGTATACATCACGGAGACCTACATGGATTAAGTGGGAGAGGATTGTTCTCTCTTAGCATTGTCCTTTAAGTTTTCAACAGTCTGGACCTGGAAGGTGAGAGGCCATGGTCTCTCTGTGGCACTCACCTGATGCTTTGTAATCCAAAGTCCAAATGCTGAGTGTATGTACCTGATGCTGGGTACTTTGGATAGAATCAGGATTCAGTTGGTGTACTGCCTACACCATTGCCCAATAATCTCCCTGCCTGAGCTGACAAAGCAATCTTTTGGCTGGTTTGGTTGTTTGGGGATAGCCATTTAAACCTAACAGCTGAGTGGTGTGGGGTCTGCTGCTCAGCTATTAGGTTTAAATGGCTGGCAGCCATTTAACCCTTCATTTTTGCTCCTCACCCTTCAAAGTGGTGGGGAGCAAAACTGAAGGGTCAAATGAAGCCCCTTCCCAGGTGATTTCAGCCCCCTTCTTCCTGGATGAGAAAGGGGGAACTAAACTTGTCAGACCAGTTCACTTCAGGTGTGGCTGATTCCATTCAGGGGTCTATCATATGAAGGGAGACAGAAATGAATGAGAAACATGTGGAAAAAAGGGAGAGGAATTAAGAGAGGGAAAGGTTGTTTTATCTTGCTGCAACACCCTAACTACTGCTTTGCAAGATCTGACTGAGCTGGGTGCAAGTAAAGAGAGAGAGAAAGGCTAAACTGCTGAAGACTGACCTGCAGGCTAGCAATTAGTGTAGCTGCTAAGCTAATCCTAATGTGCTTTTTGCTATGCTGAGACTTTTCTGTGCCCTTAGTGGCTGCAGTCAGAACTGCATTTTAAAAAGAAAAGAAAAGACATTCGACTGGATGCAACATGACGATGGCTTCAAGGGCCCCCTTCAAGGGCCTTGCTCAAGCTCCGCCCAGGGTGGACCATACCACCCCGCCCTTGGTACACCACCACCTCTCCATACTTTTAAGCCGGATGCCCAAAGATTGGGTGAGAGAAAATTTTTTTTTGAGAAATAAATTAAACCAGAATACATGTATTTATTACCAAGTGCACTAAAACTATACTTTAAAAACATTGCCCTTGAACTGGTGAATATTCGAACTACGAAGTCCTGAATCTATATAACCTGATACATTTCAATAGTTCTAGGTTAAAATGGGACCAATACACGTACACTACAACATACAAATATGTGTTAGTGCCAAGGCAGGTTGATTATAAGGCAAAAGAATTGGGCTGTGTGAGGATTACCTTAAACTTTCAAGCGCACACATCCAAGGAATGCAGGCTTAATAGTTCTTTCTGGCCATGGCTATCATAACTCTCAAAGTGTGAATACATGTATCAACCTTTAATTGACAAAGGTTGATCCTGTTTTATTGGTTCTAGGTTTCTCAAAATATTTTTTTTACTCTCACCCAACCTTTGGGTAGCCAACATTGTTGCTTCTTAAGGTTGGGTTCCTTCTCTTTCTGCTTTGGTTTGTTCTCCATAATTTTATACATATGCACTGACTGTTTTTTGTCTCACTGCAAACAGCACACCCACAGATTAATGACATGCTAAACCTCACCAAAGCCATAGAGCTTAGAAGAGAAAGGAACTGTGGTGTGGCAGGCCAGGCCTTAGGTTGCCAAGTCAGACTTTGCTTTTTTAAGCAATGCATCCATCCCTTTTACTTGAGTGAAACACACAAGTGAGGTGTTCAAGTATGCGTCACTTAAAAAGCTAATATTACAAATGGTGGCTTAGCAGTAAGCTGTCTGGTACTTAGATAATTCACAACTAATTATTTGGATGGAACTCTGTTAAAGTTTGTTTCTCAGGTGGAGGCAAGGGATCTGAAGGGTTATTCGCCAATCGGATGACCCAAGCACAGAAACTCAATGGCTTATGTCCAAGGACAAGAAAGCAAGAAGCCTTGAATAGGGGTGTCTGTGCAGACAACTAATCCTGTTAGCTTCCCCTTCATCCAGGGGTGTACCCAGGGTGGGGCTGGAGTGCAGTTCTCCCTGGGTGCAACTTGAGGAAGGCCCTTGAAGCCTGTGTCATGCCGCGTCCAGCCAAACATCTTTCATTTTTAAAATGCAGTTCTGGCTGCAGCCACTAGGGGCACAGGGAAATCTGAACATAGCAAGGGCATGGGGGTAGGGTGGGAGACTGAAGAGGGTAAAACTTGCATTTTCTGCCTATGTCCAGTGTTTTTTATTGTTTTAAGTTACACCAGGGTTCTTGCTGGCAAAACATTATGCTGACCTTAGGGGCCTGACCGGGACTGGAGAGGCTTAGGGTGCCAACTAAGCCCTACTCCTTCCCCGATGCTGCCCATTCATATACAGGCACTGAAGTTACTTGGAACCTGTATGTCTTTGGGATACACTAGTATGGGGGTTAGGTGCCATCCTAATCCATTAAGCCACAGGATTTTGGATTGCACTCCTAAGTTTTATAACTGGCCAGCAGCAATGGTAGGATGGAGAAGGTGCACTTTGGAATATTTTGCTGGTTTGTGCAGGGCAAGCATCCAGTGAATCACACACCCTGCTTCTTGGTGACTAATGAAGGGGGTTGCCAGGTTTCCTGGGAATAGAGGAAAACCTCTCCTTGCTGGTGATCTGCGTACCCATCTGCGCACACAGATAAAGTATACTTTTCGAGTGCCCTGTTCTCCATGTAGTAACAGATGTTTGCTGTAGAAACTGTGTGTCCTTTCCACAGTGGTGCACCTAGCCTATTTGGTAGCTGAAATGAATAATTTTTTATTACAAAGTAAAACAACTAATAACAATGGCCAGAAAATAGATTCAAATGTGTAGCTGTGTTGGTCTGAAGCAGCAGAACAAAGTCTGAAAGGTGCCACTGGACTCAGACTTTGTTTCAAGGGCCAGAAGAGAAAGGCTGACAGTAAAAAAAATTAACTTCATGTATACAATCATGTCAGTAAAAAAAAAATTCAAATTCCAACATACTATTTCATCAGGACAGCCAGCGTGGAGTAGTAGTTAAAGTGTTACACTAGGATCTGGGAAATCCAGGTTCAGTTCCCCACTTGTGCCATGGAAACTTGCTGGGTGACCTTGGGCCAGTCACATTACTCTCAGCATAGCCCTGACATGGATAGCCCTAGAACAGCCTGATCTTGTCAGATCTCAAGCTAAGCAGGACCAACATGGAGGCAGGCAGCAACAAACCACCTCCAAGTGTTTCTTGCCTTGAAAACAGGGTCAACATAAGTCAGCTGTGACTAGATGACAAAAAAAAAATTCCATCACACCACTCATGTTCTGAGCAGGCACTTGAGAGGGCTTGTGTTCTGTCACTTTGAAGCCCATGAGCTGACCATCCCAAACATCCACAAGGCATTTTTGAACATAACATAAGAACATAAGAAGAAGCCAATGTTGAATCAGGCCAATGGCCCATCTAGTCCAACACTCTGTCACACAGCGGCCAAAATATACCAGGTGCCATCAGGAGGTCCAGCAGTGGGGCCAGGGCACCAGAAGCCCTCCCACTGCTGCCCCCTCCAGCGCCAAGAATAGAGTGCATCACCTGCCCCAGACTGAGAGTTCCCATCTATACCCTGTGGCTAATAGCCACTGATGGACTTCTGCTCCATATGTTTATCTAATTCCCTCTTGAATTAGAGCTAGGAGTCTGCCTTTGTACTAACCTTTATTAACACTAGCTAAAGCAACACAAAATAGTGGTTGCAAGCTTCACTAGACTGGATGTTAAGAAACACACTACCCCCCCAAAGACGGTGCCCCTATCCTCCACTGTTTTCAAAAGACTAAAGTCAAACCAGAGAATCTCTGCAGTAGAAATTGAAGGTGGGTGGCATTTTTGCAAGCACAGCAAAATCAGTGCAATGTGCAGAGTACCCAGCAGTACCAGTGCAAACACAGAGTGCCCAGTGGAACCCAGTGCCATTCTGGCAATTCCAGCTGATGTCAAGCACAGAATCACATTCCAAGCAAGGGGGTGGTTGGAAGCCCAGCAGAACCAGTGCAGTTTACAATGCCCAACAAACCCAGTGCCATTGTGGCAATGCCAGTCGATGTCAAGCACAGAATCACAGCAAACCCAGTGCCTTCTGTTCATAATATTAACAATGGTTTGCTACTATACTACTCTTAAATACATTTTATCACCAAGCAAGATAGGGATGAATATGTCTTGAGACAAGGAAGTGAAAATAAGGGGGCATCGAAAAAATTAGGTGAAGGAAGACAGAAATGAATGAGAAACATATGGGAAAAAGGGAGAGAAATTAAGAGAGTGAAAGGTTGTTTTATCTTGCTGCAACACCCTAAACACTGCTTTGCAAGATCTGACTGTGCTGGATACAAGGAAAGGGAGAGAGAAAGGCGAAATTACTAGACAAAATGGCCTGCAGGCTGGCAGTTACTATAGCAGCTATCAGTGTCATGGCTCACCCTACTAACACTAACTAAAGCATCACATGCACTGATCAAATTATAAGGCAAACAGTGTGGGACTCTTTCTCTCTCTGGATCCCTACTATACTGAGAGGTGATATGACATCCATCGTCAAGTACTTGAAAGGCTGTCATATAGAGGATGGTGCCCCAGAAGGTCATATAGAGGATGGTGCCCCAGAACCAATGGGTTGAAATTAAATCAAAAGAGTTTTTGGCTAAACATTAGGAGGAACTTCCTGACATTTAGAGCAGTTCCTCAAAGGAACAGGCTTCCTTGGGAGGTGATAGGTTCTCGTTCTTCGGAGGTTTCTAAACTGAGGCTAGATGGCCATCTGACAGCAATGCTGATTCTGTGAACTTAGGCAGAACATGAGAGGGAGGGCAGTGCTTAGTTCTTTCTTACACATCCAGGGAAGTGCTGATCGCCACTTTGGGGTCAGGAAGCAATTTTTCTCCAGGCCAGTTTGGCCAGGGATTCTGGAGGGTTTTTTTTGTCATCTTCTGGGCATAGAAGAGGGGTTACTGGGGATTTGGGGGGAGGTATTTGTGAATTTCCTGCATAGTGCAGCGGTTAGACTAGATGACCCTGGAGATCCCTTCCAATTCTATGATTTTATGCCCACCTAGAACATAGACAGAGGCGCTTTGGTTATAGGAACTCCACTGAAAGGGCTTGAGTGCTGTCATCCTGGGAGACATGAATAGTGATAGGCTAAGCTGTTCAGAGGGCTGGATGCTGTGCCATCATTCTTTGGCTTACGGCTATCAATGTGGTAGAAATGATGGGGAGTACTTCTGATCACCTCTTGCAAACTTTTAGAAACATGTGGTTCTTTCTCAGGCATATTTAAAATTTGACTCTATTTAGCACATATTCATGCCATCTGTCCAGAGTCCTACTACAGTTAACCATCCATTCACCCAGTGATCTTACACCCCTTTGAGTTAGACCAGTACCATCATCTGTAAATGGGTGGCTGAAGCAAGGAAAAGTGGCTTGCCTAAAGCCACCTAGCAAGCATATCTCTACTGCAAACATAATCTGTTCCAGAAGTCAGTACCGCTGAGCTCAAGGGGCTTGTTCTTTAGTAAGTGTGCTTTGGATTTCAACCTAAACGTAGTATTGTTAGTATGTTTAGTATGCTATTATTCAACTCATGTTTGTGTTTTAAAAAATAGCTCTATCACATAAAAGCATATTATTCAGTGGCTTGAGATAGGTGTCAAAACATTGCTAGCCTGAGTGAAATCAAATGTTAAAACTGGAATAGGAACTGAGATATGAGAACAGATTAAAGTAGTTTGGACAGATTGTTGGCAGTCACTCATGCCCTGAAGACAGAAGTTTATTTGGTCGTATGTGCAAAACTTCACTCTAGTCATTTGTCATTCTCCGTAGCAATACATCTCAAAAACTTTTTGTTTGTTTGTTTGTTTCAAGACAGGTAGGTTTTATAACGTATGGTTTCTAAACATAATAGAAATTTTTAGAACACGTGCCACAAGTAACTATCAGAGCTTTATTATTCTGGAGCAGTCTCCTTAGAAAGAGGGAGAATGTGACAATTCAGCTGAACAGCTGAATTTCAAAATGCCACATTCTGGCTGCTGTTACACACACTAAACAATCCACTTTCAATGCACTTTCAAACTGGATTTTGCCAGTTCACACAGAAAAATTCAGTTGGAAAGTGGACTGAAAGTGGATTATTTAGTGTGTGTGATCGCAGCCTCTCTATGCCTTTTAAAAAGTTCAAAATGTCAGATGTCTTTTGTGAAGAAAGTACTAAGTAGCAATCTTCAATTATAATTTATAAATGCAACAAACAATGGCATTTGTTATTATTAAATATAATATTCATTATGTTGTCAGGTTACAACACTACATATTTTAAAAGCCTGGTATCGATGACAGATTGGCTGCATAATTCACACTATAAATTTGGAATTACTTTAATTTAGTGAGGCATATTTTTAAAAAATGAAAATCCTCAAGTCTTAAAAGGACAGGGATACAATGAGCAATAGTTATGCAAAAGAGACCTATGTGGAAAAGGAATATCTGAATTTGGACCAAAGGCTAACCATGTATTATTATTTACAAGTTTCTCTTACTACCAAAAACTATAAAGAGTATACACAGATAAACTCAAATTATATATAGACTAATACATTGAAAAGAGAAGAATCAATGAAGTATTTAATATAGCAGCAATTAAAATAAATCATCAGTCAACCTTAATTCATGCTGGAGAAACAATGAAAAAATTGCATTCCATCCTTATTTTAAAAGCCATTATTGCCATGTGTTTGAGAAATGGGTGCTTCAGAAAACAAACATATCACCACCACAATTAACTGAGATGGTGGCTACTTAAACCAAATCATTCTGTAATTTTTAAATTATGTTTACTGATAAATAATTCTGTGGATATCTGTGCTTATCATACAGTGCTAAAACTGCATTTGTGTTCTTTATTATAAAAGATATGAAAGCAGCACAAAAGCATGGGCTAGATCCAACTACCTTTTCTACGGTGAAAAAGGAGGCAGGGTCCCTGGTTTGATCACTCAAAAAGACTATGCTATGGACCATAGGACTTGGATGTTCAAAAGACATGTGCAATGAGTCTGGTACTAATGAGGAAAAGTCAATGACATTCAAGCTTGTTGGATCCAGCTTATATTGAAGTAGTAGTATTTAAATATATCAAACTAAGGCAAGGTAGTCTAATAAGTCTGGGATCCAGAGGGTTATGAGTAGAAAAAGAGGTGTGCATGAGCAGCATTTGCACATTCTGAGTACAGAATTAAACTGTGCTACAGCTTATGAGAGGGTTTACACATTAAAATCAAGAAGAGTCTCCTTGGATGCCGCTTGATTTTCTGCACAGCAAACTGAATGACCCATACAAAGTATAGCCACTCTACAGGTAGGAGCATGACTGTGGTATGAAACGAACATTCAGTTCATCACCTAGTCGCTGCAGATATGACTTCAAAAGCTGGGCCAGAGTAGATGAAAATATTGTTTATTGATTTAAACGAGGATACTTTTTAAAAAGGGGACAATACAAAGCAGAAGGTAGACAATCAACCCAATGAGATGCTAAGGTAATAATATAATAAAGTTTCACAGAGCATTTTCTCTGAATTCAGCAATATAAAAAGTTCTGGTTGGATGAAATAACTAGAGTCCATTTATCAATTACTAGTACACATATTTCATCACTGCATGCATTCACAAAGTACATACATAATAAGACCAAAAATTTAAATATACCTGTTTTTTCTGAAGTTCTTAGGAACACCATGTCGGATGGGATTCGCTGGTTCTGTTAGGAAGAAATATTTTTTTATGTCCAGTAAAGTGTATAAAAGTATGTAAAAATATTAGACTACTACTGTATAGTTAAAATAGAATGTATCCAACAAACTTAAATTGCAGACTTAAAACTCTGAAATAAATTTTTGAAAAAAAATTACACAAATCTGTAATTTTTGTATTACTGAAGAATTTCAAAAAGCCCTTACTTTTTTAAATGAAGTATCTACAAAATTAATAACATTGTGCAACACAAGAAGGGGAACTGGGCTCAGAAGGAACATACCCTTCATGCCAAGTCAGTGTGGTATGGTGGGTAGACTGTTGAATTAGAATCCGAGAGACACAGATTCAAATCCCCACCATGGAAATCTGCCATGGCAACTTGCTGGGTGACCTTGGGCCAGTCACACACACTCAACCTATACTACCTCACAAGTTTGTTGTGAAGATACAATGGAAGAGAGGAGAACAATATATGCTGCTTTGGGTCCTCACTGGGGAGGAAGACAGGGCATAAATGAAGCAAGCCAATACATAAATTCTTCCACAACCACCCTGTCATCCTTTTGGCAACAAACAGGCAGTCCCCTTTTATGAGCAAAAGAATCCATTGTAGGGGGAGAACTGAACTACACATTCTGCATTACGTGTCCATTCAGCTTCTTCCTTTAGGCAGCAAAAATGCCCCTTTTCTGGAAAAAAAAAGTTAGGTGTAATGTGGAGAGAATGACATGGCAAACTATATTCTCTCCTTAGACCAAAACCTTAATTACTTTGGAAACATAGGAGGGTGAACTTGCAGCAGGCTGCTTGTTCCCTGTAAGCGCCTGATGGTAGTGGCATGTACAACTTTCAGCCCTAACAGTTTGGATATAAGAAGGGAGGGATACATGCTGGAGTCTGTATTTGTCTGTAAAGATAGGGGACATGTAACACTGAAGTTTATTGCGTATTATGCAGGCTGGAAAGAATGCTGCAATATTTTGTAGACTTCAACATCCATATTTATTGCAGGATGGAATTTTGTGTTAGGGAAACAGAAGTGTAACTTGTCACACCTTTCATGTATGAAGTACAGACACTGGGAAAGGAAGAGACTTATCTTGCTCAAAGATAGACTGTTAAATATACTTAACTGTTAAATAAACTTAAACTGTTAAATACAGTGTCCGATAAATATCTGACCCAATCACAACACATTCACAGTTTTCTGTTTTCAATAGACTGTTATTTCAGCTGAGAACATTTTTTCAAAATATATCATATTATATAGTCCTTACTAGCTAGAAGTCTTGTGGTTTTTTTTAAATAAAATAGTTCTACCATAGATGAACTGATTGTTTAGACCTGTTTCAGGTTTGGTTATGGGAAGGAAATGGCCTTGGTTGCCCTGGTGGATGACATGCGCTGTAAGATGGGCAGGAGGAGTGTGATCCTGTTAACTCTCCTAGACCCCTCGGCAGCTTTTGATACCAATGATTATGGTTATGGGAAGGAAATGGCCTTGGTATCATTCTGGACTGTCTGTCGGGGTTGGGCCTCAAAGGAACTGTTTGCAGTGCAGTCCTATCTTGAAGGAAGGTTTAACGATGTGGTACTGGGGACTCCAGCTCCACTCCTTGGCCTCAGCCCTATAGGGTCCTGCAAGGTTATAGCTTGTCTCCCATGCTCTTCAACATCTACATAAAGGGATTTGGGCTGAGTTGCTGCTAATATGCAGACAACACACAGCTCTATCTCACAATTCCAACAAGTCCTAGGAAAAAGACTATAGAAACTATTACAGGTATAACACCATTGCAAGTTTGGAGAGTAAACAGTAGTTAAGCCAAGTTTGTATTGTTGAGGTGCATATCAGCCTTCCTTCAACCTCACAATTCTGACAATGCAAAATATGAGCTTCTCTTGGAAACCACGAATGTTCCACAAATGTTTCACTAGTTTCCCTCAGAAACTGGGGCTTTGTTTCTTCCTCAAGTTAGCTTCCTTTTTCACCAAAGACAGGTTTCTGAGACTTCCAAACTATGGAAATGCAAATCCTATCTCTACACATTCATTAATTTAGCTGGCTTGCACACAAGGCAAACGCTGAGCCAGGAACCCCCAGTCTCTGAAGGTTCAGACCCTATCTGCCTGAGCCGACATTGTAACAGCTTTTTCTCTCTCACTCTGCCCTCCCATCTAGCCCTTCCAGCAATCCTGACCTGCTCCTGGCTGCTATGCTCTCACACCAAACAGGACTAAAGGGGTTTGCTGTATTTCAGAAAGGGATAGGACATCCATCACAGACTCCACTCCCCCTAAAGGAGCAGGTTCATGGGGGTGCCGTTAGATCTGGGTCTCCTGTTGCATAACAGCAGTGGCTAGGGATGCCTTTCACCAGTTTTGGCTGGCAAGCCAGATGCAACCATTCCTGGGCAGAAAAGATCATGCCACTGTGGTTCATGTCCTGGTAACATCTAGATTAGATTACTGCAATGCATGGGGTTGCCCTTGAAGACTGCCTGGAAGCTACAGTTACAGCAGAACACTGCAGCCTGAATGCTGACTTGAGTGGGTTGTAGGGATCATATTACTCCTGTCTTGTTTTATTTACACAGGGCTTCCAATTTGCTTCCAGAATCAATTTAAAGTGCTGGTATTGCCCTTTAAAGCCATATATTTCCTGGGGCCAACATTCTTTAAGGGCTGCCTCCTCCCTAATGAATCTACCCATCTAGTCTGATCATCTTTGGAGGCCCTGCTTCAGGTGGCCCCACCTTCTGAAGCTAGAAATGTGGGAACCCGAGAAAGGGCCTTCTCAGGCATGGCATCAAAACTCTGGAACTTCCTCCTTGGGGGATTTGTCCATCTTCTTCTATAGTTGTCCTCCATCAGAGGCTGAAGACTTTTGTTTGTTCGTTTGGCTTACCCACAACAACTGTTTTTGGCCCTTCCTCTTAATTTTGGAGTTGTGCATGCTTCTGTTTATATGTTCATAGTGGTTTAGTTTATACCTACTTCGTTTTAAATTCTTTTTTTAAAAAATGTTTTTATGTTTGACTCCTTGGGGACCTTATTGGGTGAAAAGGAGCCATTAGAAATAATTAAATAATAACTTTTAAAAATACTCTACCCATTAGGCTTTTTTCTCTCTACAGGAGACAGACTACATGTGTAAGTCTCTTTTCCTTCTATGTGGGTAGACATAAGAAGACAGGAATCTTTAGTACGGAGAGTTGGGTTGGGATTCCCCTCTACATAGATAATGGGAATAAGGAATTCAATGTAACCTCCCCACCCTTAGTATAGATGTGTTTCCAAGAGCCATTGTCTGCAAACCAGCTATGTATTAATATCCATGGTGATTACTGCTACTCCATACTGAGTAACAGAATTCGGACAGGTGACATAGTGACAGGAGTGCCAAACCAGCTCACTTAGAATCAAACCCCCATGACAACAAGTAGCTGCTAGTCTGCTCTGCTAACTGGCATTACAGTCATTGGAACTGTTGTTTCTAGAAGCATCCATAGTATAAACAGGACCCAGGATCTCAGAGCATTCCTAGACATGATTACTCAGTCCACAACTTATGCTGTGCTATTACACTTAATCTGAGAATTATAGCCACAAGTAACTAATACAGGTAAGTATCATGTCTGCTCAGTTTATTTAATTTCACAACAACTGCTGAAATATTACAAATCCAGTGTCTGCTGTGTGTTCTATAGAAAATTTGCCAAGGAGGATCTTTTATGACATCTGAAATAAGCAAAATGGCATAATGAATCTTGTTTTGCTCTGTCAAAATTTTGAATGATGAAATTTAATGCTTGTTTTAGAACTGTTATGTTATATCATCCCAATATTGCCAAAGAAACCTTCTTTTATAGTAAGGTGGAAAGAAAGGGAACAGCAATATATAAATCTTACTGAAGAACATGAACTCTATTGTATAGTCAATAACTGGGAACCCACTATCTGCAAAACTGAGAAGAAAAGCAAAAGGCAACTTCAGAAGTCAATAAATCATTCCTTAAATGACAAACATAAAATCAGATGAGCTGTCTTTATATAGATTAACTATACATCTTTACAACTTCTCTTTTTAATGTTGACATAAACCTTTTAGTCACATCTCAGGTTACTAGCTTTATCCTTTAAAACTGCCGCCTGTTAACAAGCTGAAGCTTTGACAAAAATACAGTGCTGTCACACACTGCTATACATAATTAATCTTACTATTCTCATTATAGTGGCGGGACACCAATAAAAACAAGTTCTTATACTTGCCAATGATCAGTTTCAGATATCATTTTCACTGGGGTAAAAACAGATTTTTTAAATTGAAGAAAATTAAACACTTCAAAGCCTACATTAATATTAGAAATATCTACCTTGCTGCTGGTAAAATGATTATTAAATAAAATAACCCTGAATGCTAACAGGTGAATTGGTAGGCAGATGGAAAAGCTAAAATTTTCTAATTATGAAAAATGCTCTCATTTGGGCACTTCCAGGGTTTTAATGAATATGTGATATATCTTTATTACAGATTCAGGTGGGTAGCTGTGTTGGTCTAAAACAACAGAACAAAGTTCAAGTCCAGTGGCACCTTTAAGACCAACAAAGTTTAATTCTGGATATAAGCTTTTGTGTGCATGCTCACTTCTTCAGATACATTGAAACAGATTTCCTCAAGCATTATGTATCGGTAGAGAGAAATGAGGGTGGGGTTAGTTGCCAGGAAGGGCTAATTAGAGTCAAGATGCAGAAGTACAGCTAAGATTAGAATAATGCAGTTGGTAAGTTCTGTGAACAGCAGCAAATGAGCATACAGGTAATAAAAGAGTTAACAATGGATGTGAGAACTAAGTTTGAGTCCAGTGGCACCTTTAAGACCAACAAACTTTAATTCTGGGTATAAGCGAGAACTGAGTGACTTAAACATGTAGTGAGATAAGAAGCCGATATTAGTCATAGTTCAGTCTAAAAGCCATTCCGTGGCATTCTGGATAAAATCTATTTCATGTAGTGATTATAGCAGTCCTAAAATTAATCTGTTCTGAAAAATCTGTCCCTTTGCTTATTTTAAGCCTTGAAATCCTTTTGTTTAAATGGTTATTTTTGGCACAGTCACTGGCCAACATATGGAACTTTATCAGCAATAATTTGTTAATTCCTCTGCAGAAATGCTGCTGTTAAGAGCCGCCAAGCTAGAACCAGTAACACTTAGTGCGTGCTGCAGTTCAGTTTTGGAAATCCAGTCACAGATTGCCTATGTAATGTGTAGCTTGACCCTAAGTTTCATCATGTTCTGCTGAGACTGCAGCTCACAAATATGGACTGTGCGGAGCCACAATACTGGTTCTAGGAGGGACAGCTGGAAGTAGTAGTAGAATCAACTTTAGTGAGGGTCTCAGTTGCCAGTGAAGAAAATCTAAGGAAACCAGACTGAGAAGCAAATCAACAGTCATAGCCAAATTGTCAGACCATTAGGTATAAGGATATACGACAAAAACAGAAGCCTACCCTGAAGAAGTGACTGCAACGGTAGTAGTACAAATTGTTCCAAAATAAAAACAGGGGACCAAGAATTAATGCTACAGATTAACTATGTCGATTAGGCAAGAAGTAGAAGATGAAAAAGCACTATTTACAGATACCCTATGATCAGCAGAAGCCACTATCTTGGATCCAAAGGGCTTTTTGCACAAAAGGAAGACATTTCCACATTTTCAGGGGGTCTTCTAATTTCTGTGGATTTTCTCCTTCAGCTGCATTCTCCCTTACCACATCTATGGCACTCACAAACGTTGCTCACTCTCATGAGTGCTGTGGGAGACACAGGGGGCTCCAGGAAGAAGGGAAAGGTAGGACAGCCCCATTGCACAAGCAGAATTCCTCTTGCAATGCTTTCAAGCCAAATCATAGAATGGAGTACGTATATAGGTCAAACAGGAGTCAGAAGCCTACAGAGAGCATCTAAAAAAAGTACAGAACATTTCCTAGGCCCTCTTTCAAGCCAATATGGAATGCAGTTCACCAATTTTATGGGCTGTGTTTTTAATGCTGTCCATCGAAAGTACTCAAAAAGTTGAAGAAAACAACTCTTTTATAGGTTTTATTCTAATGTAATTCCAAAACATAATGAAGAATTTAGGGTTGGATCCTACCACAATGCATAAAAAATTAACCTAAGAGATTTTTGCTGCCCCCATGTGTCCCTCCTCCACAAAATCGTCTCTCCTCCACAAAATCATAGCTGAGGGTTATGTGAGTTCAGACAGCGTCGGATATAGAATGAAGACTAAAAGAAGGAGAGAAAAATCAGCAGAAATAACTCTTGCATTGAGCTGCAGCTTCCCATTCTACATGTAATGTTGTTGCTGCAGTCCCATGACACTGAGGGCTGGCATTTCAGGGGCAGAGGGGGATGCAGTGGGTAGGACAAAGCAGCAAAAATCCCTTCATATGCTCCACTCTCACTTACAGAAGCTCCAAGCCACAGTGTATTTCATATGAGAGCTCCCTTATTCTGAATGTTATCAAATATGAAAAAATGTTCAAATGAAATTGAAAAGTAGACTTAAAAGTTACTCAGTGTGGAAAGTGTGACTTTGGCTCCCATTCCCCCCATGCTTTTCTACCTTCAGATAACTATCTTGCATTGGAATGGTTTCCATTTTCCAGAGATATTTCTGCAGCCCTGATAAAAATCCCCCTCTCTGCTTGCATTCTTCAGGCTTTATCCTTTTTCCATGGGCTACAGAAGACATACAACATTGCTGCCCCTTTTCGAGTGCAAACCCTCTCAAAAATGAAACTAGCTTTAACTGTCATATAACAAACACACAACATTAACAATCAGCTTACTCTAGTTTTAAAGAAAAAGTACTAAAAGGCTATTATGTACTTATGGAGCTGTGGTGGCTCAAGTGGTTAAGATGCTGAACTGCAGGCTGTGGAAGGTCAGTAGTTCTGCAGTTCGAGACCCGAGAGTGCCACATGACAGAATGAGCTCCCGTCTCTAGTTCCAGCTCCCGTCAATCTAGCAGTTTGACAGCAAGAAATTGCAAGTAGATAAATAGGTACCACTTTGGTGGGAAGGTAACAGCATTCCGGGCACCTTGGTATTTAGTCATGCTGGCCACATGACCACGGAAATGTCTTCGGACAGCGCTGGGTCTTTGGCTTTGAAACGGAGATGAGCACCGCAACCCTAGAGTCAGATTCAACTGGCTTTCGAGCAAGGGAACCTTTACCTTTATTATGTAGCTATAGAAATTTTTTTTTAGATATTGGCAGACAAGTTGCCATCCAAAAATGCAAGGCCCAACCAAGATTATGTTAGTGATAAATCTCTTAAATTACACTAAAACTACATCTTATTTCTCCAATTCATTCATTGAAGTGTTGCCAGTGAATCAGAAACTTAAATTGAAAAATACTTTGTCTAAATGCAAAAAAATTATTTAAATGCTATATAGTAAATTCAGACTGGGATGATTCACACATGCATGTACATGACATAATTACTCAGAAGCTGACGGTTCTCAAATGAAGGTCTTAACTAATTCTCCTGAAAGGACTGTTTTGGAGTGATGTGAATCTGTGATTCTCAAAAGATTAATTTTATGTAATGAAAAATAAAATGAATGAATACGTATTAACTTATAATTACACAAAAGCAAATGTGCTAGAAACAAAATGCTAAAGGACAGAATGAGAAAAAACATCAAAAATTAAAAGAAACAACATTCAAACATACATGTGAATGTGTAAATGTGTTGTGTCAAACTTCTGGAAACCTAGGGACTGACATACTGAAATATGCTGTTGCAACCTAGTCATGCTATGGCTACATAACTCTTTTTAGTGTTGCCGTTTTCTATCCTTCAAAATGGTTGACTACAGTGATTTAACTGATTTAATTTGTACTGCATATCTGATATATTTCTAAGATGCCTTTTCCCCAGAGGCAAATTTAAAAGGAATGACTAAAAACACAATCTATACGGCTGTTCCATTCAGGTGAGAACCATACCGTCATTATTGTTCTTGGGGTTCACCCATCCCTCCCATTTCCCCTCACAAAGAAGCAAAAGTAATGGACTGAGCTGAGACACGTTCAATTGAGCACTGTACAGAATCAAGCAGCCAGGTAAATGCCACACTGAAAATATAGTACAGGCCAGCACATTCTATCTTTTAATTCTGTAGTACAAGGGAAGAAAACAGGATGTTCAACAGCCTCAGGGCTATTTTTGGGCAGGAACTCACGGGAACAGAGTTCCGGCTGGCTCCCGTGTTGGCCATGCCCAGCAGGAACTAATCAGCATAATAAGCCACACCCCAACATCAGAAACTCATTAGGATTGGCTACATTAGGGGTGTGTGGCCTAACGTGCAAAGGATTTCCTGCTCCAAAAAAAGCCTTGGGTTTTGACAACAAACAAGAGAAAGAGAATAATAAGCAAAAGTTGGGTGTAGCTGGATCACCACACTTCTCATAACATGGGGGTGTGGCCTATGTTAATGAGTTTCTGCTGGTGGGTGTGGCCTATTATGCTAATGAGTTCCTGCTGGGCTTTTTCTACAAAAAAAGCCCCGAACAGCCTTAGACAAATCTAAGGTGAGAAAGCTCCTTGGAATACAATGTCTCAGATTTATGGGATACCAGGTGCAAAATGCAAATAATTTTACTTGCTGTATCATTAAATCTTTGACAATTTTCTTTTTCTGTCACAGGGCAGATTTTTAGGAAGTGTGGATATATGTTAAAAAAAAAAGATACACAGACAACATTCAGAATCTTGATTATCTAAAATATGCATTTTAAAAACAACCACCTTTTCCACTATGATGAGGTCTCCAACTTGAATGTCTGAGCTTTTAACTTGCACTTTACCTTTGAAGAAAAAAAGAAATTTATAAGCGTAAGTAATTATTAGTAAATCACAAACGTTCTTATGTTAGTTTACTCCAGCAGTGCTGCTTTGTGGAAATTTGTATTATAGCAAAGTTTTTTAAAAGACTATTTTAATACATGCGTTCTTAAAGTAACCAGTATCTTTGTCAATCTAATCATGCTGTGTTAAAAGATTGCACTTAATTGTCACAATTTTATGAGGAAAGAAACTGAGAGGCTAAATGACATGATAAAAAACAAAGAAAACCATTGGCAGTCAAAATTATACTTCTGATTTTACTGGATATCCCTAGGCATAACATCTCTTCTCTGTACATCTTACAATTAGATGCCCATCCTTTCCAGTTTATAAATATTTAAAATGTCTCAAACGTTTTATATGGATTTTCAAAATCTGTGGACAAGAAGCAAACTTCTCAGTTTCTGCCACATTAATTCTCCTATGATCATACGAAGCATAACACAATGCAGAGTCAGACAGGTGATCTTATGCAGATTACCTTTATTATGCTTACTCAAACTTTACTTTGAGTGTGTTAACCAGAAGTCACATTGGGAAAAACTGATGAGATGAATTGGAAAATCAACGCTGCAAATTAATTTTTTTCTCAGGAACTGTAAATACATCTTAAACTAGAGAAATGAGAATGACCTAAAATTTGAAAATAATTTTTCTGCAACATCAGGTCTTTTGGGGTAAATTCAAAAGCTATTAAGATCTGCTGAATCTGAGGACTGTAACTGCCAAAGATATACCAGCTTCCAGGAAACCCTATTGCAAATGCTCTAAATTTTACTTTCCAAGCCCCACTGGCTCCCAAATATATTCTAAGAGCTGTTTGTTTATTTATAGGAGAGGTTGTGGCTCAGCAGTTGAGCATCTGCTTGGCATGCAGAAAGTCCCCAGTTCAATTCCTGGCATCTCCAGTTAAAAGGACCAGGCAGTAGGTGATGTGGAGAGCGGCTGCTGATTCAGTATAAGGCAGCTTCATTTCCTTACACTCTCTTAAGATCTTGAGCATACACAACTTTTTTCATTTAGACAGCGATTAACATTTAAGGTTTCTACTGCCAAAGTCTCTCACCAGGAAGACCTAATCCCCACAAAAGGAACAATATCCTCAATCCAAGCAGATAACAGTTCATTGCTCAAGATGTAGGTCTTAATTTAATGTTTCTCACTTGTTCAGTTGATGCATTTCTGCCCAAGAGTCTTTTTCTCTGGAATGGCATAGAAACTGTCACTAAGACAGCAAGACTTCTCTTTTAAGTCAAGGTGAATCACAGAACCACTGCATCCTACTCTTCTGCAGTATGGCATATAAATTTATAATTTTAAGCTCACAGTATTTGTATGTGGCAACAGGAACAGCTGTTTCCAATGCAAGCAACATCTGAATTCAGGTAATTTTAACCCAATGTCCACTTTTTTAACAACACAGTTGTCAGAACATGGCCGAGGACAGACTGGCAATTTGCCGCGGGATGGGATCCGGGCTGACAACGACTCAATATCGGATTAAATGGAATGTTCACACAGGCACATCTGCCTGGCGTCCCCCACCCGTAGCCTACCGGTGCTCTCGCGCTTCACTGCCGGATTAAAAAACACCTGATAAAAGCCGACGCAAATCTTGAAAGCCTGCGTTTGTCGCGCGTTTCTCCGCTTCTGGGGAGTCTGAACGCGCAGCCGAAAAGCCGGGAGCAACCCGCGTTGGGCATGAGGCAGCAGCGGTGTGATTGGCTGCGCTCCGCTCCACTGCCCAATGCGGTGCCGGCGTTGCAGGGCAAAAAAAAAAAAAAAAAAATCGCCAAAATGCACTTATGCGCATGAGCGCATGAGCGCTCAAGCGCTCATACGCCCACAGCCGAAATAATGGGGAAACAGCGAATATAGCGTGCCTCTGGCGCGGCAGTCTGAACGCTCCCGCGCGCCTCCGTCCAGTATCTTCCGGCAGAGGCCCCCGCTGTGTGGACGGGAAAACCCGGTATCGTTTACTCCGGGGTTTTTTTGCCGCGACTCGATACCGGGGCAAATTGCCAGTCTGTCCTGGGCCCATGTCTCAGTAATAAAAAAAATATACTTTGAAACCTTAAGAAATCTATAAATAACTTCCATTTGCTATAAGAACCAGTATTCATTAGGCACCAGTTTACTAAACACAAATTATATAATATTACAACTTTGAAAAGACAATGAGAAAAACATCTAATGCAATTCACTGCGTAAATTATTTCTGCAAACTATTTTTTTCTTCTAAACACATCTCACTAACTAGAAAACATTCTTCACCATCTGTGTAATTGCCAATAAAAAAGTCCAAAGCTGTCAGAATTGGATGCATATCCACTCTTTATAGTCCACCAAGGCAAAAGCCTTTGCCTAAAGCCGTATGTGAAACTAGAACACAATTAAGTGTCTATCATAATTCATTACACTTGAATGGCTCAAGAGGATTGTAATGATTTTTTTAAATCATGCACTCACCAATATTTTACTATAGATCTCAACAAAAAGCATGGAAAATTATTTTAAAAACTGCAAAAGGAGGATAAAAATTACCCTCTCCCTTCAAGACACTGTCTCCACCAAAGAGATTCTTGGTATGCACAATTCTGTATTATTTTAATGCAGTGCGTTGGTTTAGTGCAAGAAGATAGAACAAGGAGAAGCTTTAGGGCAACAGAGAGTTGAGAAAGAAGCACAGAGAAAGCAGAGCCTTCATTGTTGTTAGAAGCAAACCAATTGTTAAAGAATAATAAACCTCTAAGCTGCCGTCAGCCAAGAAACACCAGGAATTAAGCCAATGTCAAAAATTCAAACCAAGATAAGCTAAGGCTATTTCTAAAATGGAGAAAAGCTTTGATTTTTTTCATATTAAGCAGCATTTTATGGAGCTCATCCATATATAAACAACAGTGCAGGTAATGTTCCAGGTGCCATCTTTGAGGACAGCCTGACAGGAGCAAGGGGAAGGTGCATCTCATGAGCATTGCCTGTACTGTGTGAATCACCTTCCAAATGAATCGTGCAAGGCCTGCTGTGTTATGCATTTCAAGAGCCTTAAATGTTTTGGTGTGTTGTTTTTTTAATTTCAGTAGGAATTTGATTGCATGTACATCTCTTGGTATAAATTTTGACAGGGTTTCTTTCTGAAGGGATTGGACAACATCCTGAAGAACTGCCTTCTAAACTCATCCCCCCAAAAGTATACATGAAACAGAATGGTACTCAAGTCCTCCCTGCTTAGGGAGAAACTCTGTTTGGAAATGTGGATGAAGGGTAGGTTACAGATGCCCCATAACGTAGACTAAGGTTTGATGATTTGTGTGTGTGTATGTAAAAAGGAGTTTAATTTGTATTTTACAATGTTACCCACTTTGGGGGGTACAGCTGAAATACAATTTTAGCTACTGCTGCCTTACTTGGTTTTATTTTATTTTTTTGTATTTGTTTTCCATACATTTAATGCTGTAAGGTGAACTTAAGCATTAAAAATATGTAATACATAACATTTTAAAATATTTTTTTTAAAAAAACAATTTAAACGAAATGAAGTCAGAAAAAAAAACTATGCATTTAAATACCTGCCCAGTTCAGAAACATACATCACCCAGAAAGGGTTAACTGGAAAGTATTGGGATAACAAAACATTTGCTGTGGAAGAGAACTCAGCAAATATCCAAGGGAAAAATGGATAAGAAAGTTTTCTCTTTTAAAATAATATAAGAAGAGAGCTATTTAATTTGAACCTTCATATCACCTTCTAAGAATTACAGTGTGATCATTTTTGGTAGTGCTATGAATTTTCATGGGGTTTTGACAAAGAACCACTGGTGATGTGTTTGCCTTCAGTCCCACTCTAATCCCACACATTGATTTTGCCATCACATAGCCAAATCTGATTTGATACATGCCATACCACACTTACTACATGTCTGATTAGCTGAGATCTCTTGGGGAAGAAACACGTCAGGGTGGCAAGGGGGAGAGAGAATCGCTAACAACTTCTGTGAAGAGGGGCATAAAGAAGTATTATGAGTTCCAGAAACATTCTGAATCCCCTGGAAGTCCAATTTTGCTTCAAAAGTTTTGGAAAATTGGCACAGTCACCACATAAATGTATGCAGATTCTTCCCCCCTGTATCAAGTAACTTCTATTACAGTAGAAATAATGCTGATACAACATAAAAATCCAGACAACCAAATGTTGGCGGGGGGGGATAGGCATGCTATGCGTGGCACCAGCCTTGTATTTTTAAAAATATTTATATTCCATGTTACCGCTTTATAAAAAACCCGGGCGGTGAACAATATTCAGTGTTAAAAAATAAAGCAAAAAGACAAAGCAACACAGCAGGTTAGAACAGTTAGAATAAAAAAGAGCATCAGCAGTAGCTAACAGAGTCCATCTAGCTCTTAATAGTCATCACTTTCACCTGGACCCTAAATGCTAGAGAAGAAGGAGCAGAGCAAACTTCTCTTGGATGGGAAGAGACTTGACACTAAGTTAAAACGGTGATACTTCTGAAGGTGAGAACACACAAAGACTGACCTCAGTGGAAGATTTCAGTGTGCTGATGCACTCACATGGAAGTAGCATAGTTTTAAAATAATCTAGATTCAAGTTATTCAGAACTTTAAAGGTTAAACCAGGTATTTTAAATTGGGCTTGATAGTCAATGCACACATCATGTGACTGGCCTGATATGATCCCACTTATGCTTACAGTTTGATATTATGGACAAGGTATAGTTTCCGGGCACTCTTCTGGGCCTTATGAAGAAATGTTAAAGTAGACTCTTTTGAATGTAATTAAGGTATAAATGATTGTGGGTAGGTCACTCTTCTCTAGCCTAAGCAAGGAAAAAACACTCCAGGCCATTGTTATTGCCTGCACATCCAGAGGCAGAAATGGATCCGAGACCATTCCCAAACTGTGAACTTACAAGTATGCAATCCCATCCAATATTGTGTACACGAACCCAAGATGTGATATGTTCTATACAAAGCAGATGTACTGCTTATCGGGATTGAACTACACCCGCTCCCATCCAAACAACCCCCTCCGCCAATTTTATTTAAATTTTAGGGAGAAAAAAAAGGAACTGTGACATCCCAAAAGCCAATGACTATGGGGTACAGCAGTAGTCTCCCAGAACTATCTTTCAGTCTGCCCTCTTATGAAAAATGAGAATCACTGCAAAATGATGCCCCCGCAGGGAACTTCAGAATAATACCATGGTTGATGGTATCAAAAGCTACTGAAAGACTGAGGACCACCACCAGGGACTCACTCCTACCATTTCCCTCCTAGAGTGACCAAACCTACCCTGTGTGTTTAGGACTACAGCTTGTCTATTTAGTATAAACACAGATTAAATATTCATCATTATACAAGATTTTGGTAGAATACTGTGATGTGCTTATCCTTCTGTCGTTCACAACACAGCATTAGTCCACTTGTCTCAAGCATGACTAGTTTGGATACATCCTTCATCATCTGCTCTCTAACCTTGTTCTAAAAATATAGGTATGTCTTTACACCTCTATAATTCTCTTAGATACCACCTATTAATGAGCTAATCTTGCCTACTTGTTTATGAACCTGACTACTATGATAGTCCTTGGGGGCCCTTGCTTCAGTTGCCCCTGCCTTCTGAGATTAGGCAGGTGGCAACATGGCAAACCGAGAGAGGGCCTTTTTTTGTTATGGCATGAAAACTCCGGAACTCTCTCTCCAGGGAGACTTGTCTGTTACTTTCTGTCGCCATCTTCCACCAGCAGGTAAAGACTTTTTGTTTGTTTCTTTCTTTTAGTGTTCCCTCAGTGACCCCTGGAGCTGCGGTGGCTCAAGTGGTTAAGACACTGAACTGCAGGCTGTGGAAGGTCAGTAGTTCAGCAGTTCGAGACCCGGGTACCGCATGACGGGGTGAGCTCCTGTCTCTAGTTCCAGCTCCTGACAACCTAGCAGTTCGAAAGCAAGAAATTGCAAGTAGATAAATAGGTACCACTTCAGTGGGAAGGTAACAGCGTTCTGTGCACCTTGGTGTTTAGTCATGCCGGCCACATGACCACGGAAACGTCTTCGGATAGCGCTGGCTCTTCGGCTTTGAAACGGAGATGAGCACCGCAACCCTAGAGTCGGATTCGACTGGCTTTCAAGCAAGGGAACCTTTACCTTTACCTTTTACAGTGACCCCTCCTTCCTACTCAATGTTTTAACTGTTTTTTAATGTTCTGTATTTATTTTAACTCTGGCATTTTTAATGATGCATGTTTTTGTTGGTTTTGAACTGTAATTTTATGTAATTTGTTAGCTGCCTTGGTGGCCCTTATGACAACAGAAAGGCAGGGAATAAATTTTGTACAATGCAATATAAATAAATAAATAAATTTCCATGCTGAAAACTAACCATTTAGCCCCAATATTTTATACTGACACCTAACTATTTTTTTCATGGCAGAGACCTCTTTACTACATTCAGGCAGACATCCTATATATGCATGTTTATTTTGGCAGTAAACACCACTGAACTTCGTAGAACTTTTGTCTGAATTACAATGCTCAAGACAGGAATATAAAGAAAATAATTTCCAAATAACTTAAAAATGCTATTCAATTCACCTTGTCAATCAATCCTGCCACATTTTAAATATATTAATTTTTATTTACAGAAACAACAGCAGTTTTCTCCAGCTTTCCAAAAGTAATGTGAAATCACAGTTCCCAAGTAAGATCCTCCATTCTTCTCTGAAGAAGCAACACCTCTGTTCACAGCTTCACCGTTAATTTTTATATGGTTTCTTTTCTGGCTTCAGTTTCAAAGAAATGGTCTTTTAGGCAGTAACATTTTTAAAGGCATTTGTACAGCAATGTATAATATTAAATGCACTTGGCCAAAGTCCTTTAAGTAATGCTTCAGAAATTATTTGTGGTGAACTGAATTTCTTACACCTTATTGAACTTCCTTTTCCTAAGAAACATCTACCTGTAACATCTTCCTGGACTGTGCAATTTGTGTCTCACCAAGATGAATGCAGTATACCAACTATGTATTGTGTGGACACACCAGGGGCTTGCTAAACCATTTCATTTTGCTGCTTGCCTGGGATTGCAAAAACAGGGAGGTTGTCAAGCATCTGGCAAACCACAACACTTGGCTACTGGGCTGCATTCAGCATGGTGGATCGCAGGCCCGGTTTAGACAGTTTGCAATTAGCACAGACTAGGGGACATGAATGTTTATGCATGATTCATAGGGAAAAAAAGACTGCTAACCTCGTATTGTGAGCTTGCTATAGAACTGCGAGTTCATTTCCTTGTCTCGCTGGTAACGACGAAATTCATCAACTGCCTCCCGTACCACTGTGACAGCCAAAACAAATCCCTGTTTAAAAAATAACAAACATTTCCCAAAATGGAAAAGATTTCTATTAAAGTACACAGATGACTTAACAGTAGAGGAGAAAGTATGTGCTTATATTTCATTCCAAGAAAACAATTTTAGGTGGCTTTAATTTTTCTTCCTTTTCCCCCAAGGTTATAATTATTCCATAGCAGCTGATCAAAAACTGAGATAAGAGTCCTTATAAATATTCCCAAAAGATACCATTAAAATAATTGCACAAAATCAGAAATCATAGACATCCCATCAGGATGAATCTCAGATCTATGCATGTGAGTTGGAGTTAGGCCATTCGGCATTCCCTCTTTGGCAGAAGCTGAGTGGCCTATCTCCTGGAGATATCCAGCCTGAAATCCTGATGCCTCTACTGCTGCTTGCTAGGGAAGTGGGGAGGAAATGGAGGGAAAGTGGTGTTATTTGGGGAAATTATGGCATCAGTTAACAGGGCTGCATTTACCTGTAACTGCTGTTCATCAAGTATATCCTGTACAGGTACTATGCACTCTCAGGCTAGCCACAGGAAGAATTTTCCAGCTCAAAAAGGCTGGAAAGGTCTCTCTTTCCCCAGGCCCATAGCCAGAAAATTTTTGGTGGGGTGGCACATCTTTTGGTTGGGGAGCAGTAAGCTTAATCAAAATACCACTAATTAGATTAGTGGTAAACAAATCAAGCCTTGATTTCACAGTCTAGCTCTTCCCTACCTCTCTGGCAACTTTCATTCATTTCTCCCTGCAACTGTTTCTTCCCCTCTTGAGGATCTGCCACCCTTTCACTCACCTCTCCGTGCAGAGTAGGTACTGTAAATTGTAGCAATGCAGTTCTGGCTTTCTCTCCCTCCCCACCAAGGAAAAGAAATTCAACTACCAATTTCTCACCAGATATAAAGCAGGAGAAAAGGAAGCAGCTTCTGTGGTCTGTTTACAGCCAAGGGGGATGATTACCCTCCCATTAACCCTTTTAAAAGCACCAACCAAAGCACACTTTTAAAAGTAAGTCTGAGGTTCTCAGTCAAACAAATAATGCAACACAACCTTCCCCAGTGCTGATTCCTTCCTTGACTTCACTATCACAGAGGGCCACATAGAAACTCTGCAGATGTCCATCAAAGGTACACCATGAAGAAAACCTGCTAGCTTGAGCTACAGTGAAATGGGCTTGTACTTGAAAGGGACAAGGCATTCCAGTTTGCTGGTAACATAGTTTGACAGTGGTAGCAATCAACCTGTACAAAGTCTGAGCAGAAGCAACTTTGCCTTTATGAGGATCCAAATGACATACAGAAAGATGTGGACTTTTCTCTTTGTGTTCTCTGTAAGTAAAACAATAATGTTCACATCTAAGCTGTGTAGAATACATTCCATATCTGATGAGGGAGATGGGAAAACTCTGGTAAAGTAATATTTTGTGACAGATGAAACCAAAGATGACTTTAGGAAGAAAGTGGAGACTGGGATTTCTGGCCCTGTTTGGGGGCCTTTTGGAGACCGCATTTGTTGTTTAGACCTAGATTAAGATCCCCTTCTCCTAGTTAGGTTGCAAGTTAGGTTGAACAAAAGGCATCTGAGAAAGATATTGAAGTGGATAATGCCTCTTATAGCATTGTCATACACCTAGCGTAGCCTACGTCCCACAGTTGTTGTGAGAATCACATGGAGGAAATAATGATGTAAGCCTCTTGAGTCCCCATTAGAAAGAAAGGTGGGATTTAAATGAAGTAAATAAATACCCTTTGCCTTCTTTGTGGGAGGTTTTGATGAACTCCTGTAAGAGATAAGTGGGATCAATGCCTGGACAGATCTGAGGCCTGAACTGATAGCAAGAAGAGATGTTGCGGGACTCGTTGAGGTAAAGGCAGCCCAGAGAATGCTCATCTGAGTCATTTCTGTACCACACTGAGTAGATTTCTTAAACAGTTTCTGTGATGTCTTTTTCCTCCATCTATTGAAGTTTTTAAATTTTGAGGCCATAAGCAATTGACAAACAAGACTCTTCTAAATTATGATCAGATATCAGAATACTAGAAGCTGATCCTCTCATAATGGTGTGTGAAATGATTTTGATGGAAAATGCCCACTTCGGGCACTGTGGGGGAGGACCACTCTTCCAGGCTTTTGAGCTAATTTTTTTTTCTGCAGCAGGCCTGTGCATGCACAGTCCCCAATGCAGGACTACACAGAAGACAGAAGATTAACTGGCAGAAATTGAAAGTGCTGCAAATGCGTTGGGACAAGTTTCAGGCCCTTGCTAGAGCATCACTCCCCATGTGTTGACGTCACTTCCAGCATGAACCAGAAGCAATAATGCAATGCCAGGGGACATCAGACCGCTAGGTCCCACCCTCCCAAATTCTCCTACTAGTTATCAGCCTCAGGTGGGTAACCCTAAGCTGGAGCCTATCCTCAAAACTACGTACACACTATGCTTTCAGAGTAGCCAGCTGTGCTCCCTCAATATTGACTCCTAAGAGCCCCTAAGGGGTCAATGAGAACAGTGTGTTGCACAGCATTGGGGATCTACTGTGGGAAGACAGAATTCCACACACACCCCTTACACGAGCTGCTCACTGCTTGTGACTTTGGATGCAACCCAACATTTCCAAGGTGCCAAGATGAGAGATACAATAAAATCAGCAAATGTATTTTCCTTTAAAGAAAGGCTGAGAAATAGCAGAAGACAGAACAGCGATGCCAATAAGTCTCTGTTTTGTCCACAAGATAGGCTTTTAGTCAAGACTGCAGGGATATCATACACTCATTGAAATCAATGACCCTACCTTCCAAATGAATATACTGAGAATCTCAGTTGCATATTCAAGATCAAGGATGGCCAAACTGGATTATATGCTAGATTCAGACTCAGAAGCAATATAACTGGACTCAAGCAGCCCTACCAAATTTTAAGCAAGATGTTAGAAAAGGTTTCCTCACAGTTTTCCACATGACAGGAGAAAACATTAATCCTGTATTTCTGTTTTGGATTTTTAAAGGTCATGTCCTGGATATTCTCAAGCATGTGTGCTCCATAACAGACCACTCTTACAGCTAAATGTTCTTCTCTTTATAATGAATCCAGACCATTTGTGATTGTGGTGGGATGTCAACAAATATACTTACTATCCAGATTACTGTCAAGATAGAATGGTTGCTCTTTACTGAAACTGACTATCCCTGCTCTAGGGTTGGTTATTTTATTCTTTGTAGCAAAAAAAAGGTCCATGGCACTCAAAGAGAGTATATGATAGTAAAAACAACAACTATGCAATGACTCTTGATGTGCCTTCTGAACTAAACCCTCACTCAAAAAGATTCATGTGCCTTGCAACCATGTGATAACCTGGTGGAGTCTTGGGAATCATGCTATTTCCTGATACTTTCCCAAGCCTGATTTGCATACGGGAGACATCATTATTTGTGAATGATTTTTCTGAAGATCACTTCAACAGGCACCATTAATTGTAGTTAGATTCTGCTTTGCTCTTATTAAGCAAAGAAAGGCAGCCTTCAATCAACACCAGTGATATTCAAAAAGCAAGGTAAGCAAATTAGTAATCTCTTACACTAATCAATGTTTTCTTGTTAAACAGAAAATATACATTGCTTTCAGACCACATAACAAAACAGACCACATAACTGGCTATCTCACCTTTAATGCACCATATTCTATTTTTCTAGGTAAAAAATTATACAATCGCAGAGATGTCTTGAAATGTTTAAATATAATATTTCCATACACAAATATATACAAATCTCTGCTAGGGATGTGCACAATTACTGTATACTAAGGTTCAAGATTAGACCATTCTGTTAATAAATTAGTTCAAATTATTTTTTTTTTGTAGTAGCATATGTTCAGTTTTGGTATTTAAATTCAGATGAAATGAGAATGGAAGATGAGACGCAAGTTATTTCCAGCCATAACTTTTCCCAGCTTCCAGCTTGATTCTCCTTCCCAAATTGCTGGCAGACTGGGGAAAGGGTCCCCATTTTATGGACCATTAAAATTCTCCCTTGCAGAGCAAGCACATGGCAGCATGGTGGAGTTACTCCTCTCTCTCTTCCCACAGCTGGGATCCCGATGATAGTAGGAGGGGGCTCTTTTTAAACAGGAAAGGCAATAGGCTGTACACCCATATTAACACTACTAGACTGATTGATTTCAGCACTTTTCTTCAAGCCTGTACTCAACCTATCTTACTTCCCAGCATCTAAGGAGCCAACAGGCTTACTTGGAGAGAAAAAAAAAAGGTTAAATGATCCAGGAGTACAGCAAGAAAACACATGGAAGGGTTTGGTTTTACCATCCTTTGTCTGCATGCTCCATTTTATAAACAAGATACACCCACCCCACTTTCCACTGCAGCAGGTAGGCTCAGGAATAACTGGGCCCCTCCCACTAAGCAGTGTTCAGATGCAGAGATCTCATATATTGAATCAGGTATCTTAGTTATATCCCATTCTATAAAGAAGGAGGGTTGCCTATCATGAAAAGAACAGAGAATTCAGTACATCAAGACTAACCTGTGGCTGCTCTCCAGTAGCATGGGGGCTTTCCCCTCCTTACAAAATATATGCTCAAAGTTTTTACTATTTCATCTGCAGATGCCAGGCAGCAAACTTAAGGGATATGTACTGGACATGTTAAAACCTCTACTTCTAACTGACCCCCTCAGCCTTCTACCAGCAGATGCAAGACAGCATTTGCTTGCTCTTATCAATGAACTAACACCAGATAGCTAGAATGACTCAATCAAGAAGCATACTTGTTGATACAGGTTACACCCCCTCCTCAAGTGAATGAGCCGGCAATACAACTGGCATTTCTGTGGACAACATTTCCCCAGTCAGGGGCATTACAAGGCATGAATATGGGCTAAACACTTTGGATGGATGGTGGGCCTGTCAAGTATATATATGCCAAGTCATTCACTCTCTCTCCTCTCACAGCTCAGTCCCTAACTCTCAGAAAGCATGAAAACCTTAACATGAGTACAGCTGCAGATATCAAAATGCCACCAGCCAAATCTGGCCTAGGAAACTGTAGGTAATATTAATGAAATCTGTTACTTATCGAAAGTTAAGAGACTGTATTTAGATCAGATTTTGATTAATTACATTCTGAATTCACATTCCTACTTCTACTAGTCAATTTAAAATCAAAGCCGTATTTCCCTTACTGTGGCTCATTACAGAAGTTACAAATTCTGATCTGTTGATCATAGTTAAGGGTCAACAGCACTCCTCAGATACACATGCTACTTTCCTTCTGCTTCTCCCTTAATCCAATATACTTTACCGGCCCTCATATTTATCACCATATTTAGTGCTATATCTACATTGATTTGATTATAGTTAACTTTAAAAAAAACTTTTTATTTTAGTTTTTTAACAAATAACATACAGAGTGGGGGAAGTTCTATTAACAAATAGTTTACTTTAATGTAGAGTTTGAAACTTGCTTGGCCTCAAAGTCAAGTTCACAAGTCAGACATAGCACCACACACAGTTAGTGTTAAAAAATAGAAGAGACCATGGTATTTGAGTGTGAGAATTTATGTGCAGATCTGAGAAGCAGCTCCTGATCTCTTCTCTATGGGATCGGAAATCTTTTATCGACATTGAGCCCATTATGACATACGCATAAGTTCATATACTTTATTTTCAGAACAAAACAAAGTTTAAAAATAGTTTTATAGCATTTTGTTTACCAGAGGAGCCCAATAGGTGTAGAGGTAGCCTATTTTCAGCGCTGGTACAAACTGTGAGCAGGAGACAACGAGAAAATAAAGATTCAAGAAAAACTTGAACTGTTCATATAAAACCTAAAGCAAAAGAAAAAGAAGAAACAGAAAATGGTGTTTTCAAAAACATTTTTGGGTAACAGGCAACTCCAACCAAATTATACTACAGCACAATTATGGCTTTGTTTTTTGAATCCATGCTGGCTCCACTTCTTTGAACCTGTTCCAACTCTAAAATTGCAAAAAAAAATCAGTAACATGAACATTTAATGATAATATTAAACAGCTAGCCCTACCTTAATGTAAAACATCCCAATACACAATCTCATTCTAGAACTCATCCACAACCCTGGGGTAATAATGTTTAACTTTTATGTTATGTTTGAGTGTGTCCAAATACTTGGCATATACTTTATAAAGATAGTTCCTGCCCACTGCTGTATTACAAATAGGAAATGGATAGTGAGCAATAGCAGCTAAACAACAGATTCCTGATGGGCAGTTCATATTCTTAGCTGCTACACTATACCAGCTCTCAATAATAATGATTTTTAAAAGATGACTGTATAGACAATAACTGTCCAAGGAATTTATCATGGAAGAAATAAACACATCTGAGGGGGCATCTTCTTTTAAAACACAATAAATTTATTTATGAGGCTATTAATACACAGTTAAAATGGTACAAAATGATTACTCTAGAATTATTAAACTAAAAGAAAGGAATCCATTTTCCTCTCCTCCTGGCAGCCACCATATCCTCTCCCCTTCACCTGCTTCTTTCTCCTTCCCACTCACCAATGAAACTTTATTTTATTTACCCCCCAGTCTTCAGCTTTATACTTAACTTACTTAATTTATACCGCATCTTTCTCTTCAATGGGGACACAAAGCAGTTTACATCATTCTCCTCTCTTTCATTGGGTCCTCACAACAACCCTGTGAGTTAGAGTAGGCTGAGAGCGACTGGCTCAAGGCCACCAAGGAAGCTTCCATGGCAAAGTGGGGATTTGGACCTGGGTGAGATACTCTAACCACTACACCACTCTGGCTTTCAGATTTCCCTCCCTCTCCTCCCTCTCCCTGGAAGGCTCTCCCCGGGAAAAATCTGGGCCAGTTATCAAGCAATTTGTACAGAGGCAGCTGCTCTGTCCAGGCAAATTGTATGACATCAATTTGGCCAGTAGCAACCACTGCACCTAGGTGAGTTGTGCAAATTGCATGTTAGCAAGTTGCTCACTGATGGCTGAGAGGCCTGGACCAATAAGTTCTCCCTCTGGGGCAGAAGAAAGGGGAGAAGAGGTAAGTGGGAGGCCAAAACAGACTGGGAAAGGCCCTCCCCCCACCTTTCATGACAAAAAGCAAAGTCTGAAGGGCTGTCAATATTTTCTGGTTCCTTAACAACCCCCACAATGACCTCAGAAGGTGTTTGTTTCTTAAAAGTACAGGTGCTGCTTCTGTTATTTGAGGGGGCTAACCCCCAATGTGTATTTTTTTCCCCAGACCTGTTCTCAGGTTTACTAAAGATCTGTCTTGTTTGTTTGTGGCTCCAGTCTCTCGAAGCAGCCACAGATTGGGCAATAGTGGGAATCAATATGGTAAAGTTTGTCAATCTACCATGATCCCTACACTGTCCTCAAAATGAAGAAAAGTAAATATTGTAATTGATCTATTTGAAGGACATTTTTATTATGAAAATAAACAATGCTACCCAAAAGCCTGTATGCTGGTAGAATGCAAACATAGCACAGTCAAATGAAAGCTCCAGACAAACCAACATATTATGGAAATTTCAGTACAAAGATGTTCCAATTGGTATAGCATTTATTTTGTGATTTACAAGCATGTATATGAATAGTAAGAGCTATGCTGGAGTAATACTGTGTTTATATTTACAATGAAACATGATTATTTTCTTCTACAATGTTTAAATTCTCATATAAATTAATCTCAGCAGGGTAACAATATTTCCTGCCTTACTACTAATTAATTTAAAATCCCAGTTAGCATCAATTAATAGCTCAGTAATTTGTATTCATACTAAAGCCAGAATAGGATTCCGACTGTGCAATTACAAAACGTTTTCAAACGACTCAATTTCCTAAGGAAAAGTTTCAGAGAAAATATTCCAAGACTAATAATGCGTCTTGTCTATGCTATGCCAACAGGTGTTCACAAATCATGACTGATCATTGCAGGCATCATGATCTTGCCTAAACCTCTGAAATACGCATTATACATTTAACCACAGTAATCAATTACTGAATGTATACTTAACAACCTTTACTGAAAAGCTTTTTTCTAGTGTAAATGTAGAAAATATTAGTTCATGCAATGAAGATGAAAATATTTGTCTGCACGACATTAACATTCTCAAAAACAAACTAACTGCATTATGAACTTGCTTTTTATAGGTTTTATAAAAGAGGGTTATGAGAGATATCAATGCATATGCCAGTTAGCTGAATAGTGTTGGGGGGGGCAGGATGGGGTGCAGAGAAAACCAATGTATAACAATTAGAAATCTGCATTCCTACTGAAACTAAAATCTGAAAGACGCAGCATTCTTGTCAACAAGAAACCAACAAGACAATTTACTACTGCAGTAAAAGGCACAGTATATAATGGCCTGTTTATTCCATACTCATTGAAACACCTCTCCCTCAAGAGTTACTTTTCAGTCAAATATTAAATTAGAAACTAACAGGGTTGGCTATCCAAAGAATGAATGCGAAAGTCACAGAATTGATTGAAATTACTCAAGGAACGAAAAATACCAAACTGTGCCTTTTTGTGATTTGCACAAAACATATAACAAATTATTGTTGTCAGCATTGAAAAGAATTCTGCATCTTGAAAACCATAATAAGGCAAAACAAAATCTGAAGAGACAGAACATAATTTTAAACTGGATTTAGTTAATACAAGGTTTTGTTATATTGCTATAAAACACATAATAGCCAACACCATAGAAACGTTTCCTATATAAAAACAATTACCACATTTATGGGTTCTCTTATAATCTGTACCACTAACTATACTGAAGAATGAACTTTTCAACCATTTATTCTGCATTTAAAGTGAACACTCTGTGAGGAACATTTCTACATAATGATTTTGAATGCAAAACAGAAAAAAACAGGAGTTGTTTCACGGTAGGCACAAAATACAATAAACATAAATATTTGTTTCCATTACCATAATTATCCCAAGAACAAGATGGGTAGCCATGTTAGTCTGTCTGTAGCAGTGGAAAAGAGCAAGAGTCCAGTAGCACCTTAAAGACTAACAAAATTTATGGCAGGATATGAGCTTTTGTGAGTTACTGCTCATTCAGATGCAGCTATTAACTCTATTCAGTGCCCCTTAGGCAATACAAAATTTTAAAACCTACTAAAACTTCATGAAAATTCCTCATCTAAGAAATGTAGGAGAGAAAGAAAATGTACCTGAATTTTATGAACTTTAAGTTCCTTGATAAGCCATATTGTGTACACAAGAACTAGTATGTAAATACAGTTGTATCCAGATGTCATGAACAAGCTTTGGTTTGTTATGAAAATGAGCCTAGTTTATCCTCAGGTCACACTTCTTCCTTGTTCTCAAGCATGGAGCTGAGACTGAAAATGTTCAGGCTTGAAAGACACTGCAGCTTGGTTCAACATCTGTACTGTAATCTTAGTCAGAACCTATGAGTCCATACAAGAATTTAAAATTGCCATGTATGCATGCAGGCCACACCTTTGCTGGAATGCAACACGGAACATACAAAGATATCCTTAATTTTTACTTCCATTTCCCCCTAATATTTCTCTTATTAAAAGATCGTGCTTAACTATGGTAGGGTCCCATCTACAGTTAACTCTAAACTGTGCTAGGGGGCACTGGCACACAACATTTCAGAGGCCAGCTCAAAGGATTTCTGCTTCAGCTCACAAACAATGGAGGATGGGGGCACCTCCTTCTGGGGCCCACAGAATTGGACCTCCTAGTCCAGTCTTTTTGAAACTTAGGGAGTTTTGTGAGGTAGAGACACCAGCAGCTATGCTGCAAATTTGGTGCTTCTACCTCAAAAAACAGCCCCCCAGAACCCCAGATACCTCTGGACTGATTCTCCATTAAAGTCTATGGGGCCCATTGACTATAGTGGTTCCCACAGGCTATAGTTGAGCCAGAAAAAAACATTTTTGGCACGCTGCTATTATGCTTTTCAGTATGATTTGTTGACTGCCTTGAGTCACAGAGAAAAGTGGGATACAAATATTTCAATAAATAAGTAGGTTGGGCAAGTTGATAACATTTAAGCAACTTTCTATTTGTTAGATTAGGCAGGGTTCTGACAGTGATTGTTCCACCTCTGTTATACTTGACCTGTAAGGCTGGTTGTCATATTTCACTAAAAAAAAAAAGCTAAGTAGACTGCAAGAGCTTCCCACCAAAGTGCTGGTGTGTTTTCTAAGTGTCCACACAGGGTGACAGTCCAAGGTCAGGTCTACCAATATAGTGGAAAGGGGTGGGTAGACCTGTTCTCTGGAGACCAGGTCTACCAATATAGTAGACTAGGGCAGGTAGACCTGTTTTCTGGAAGCCAGGTCTACCAATATAGTGGATTGAGGCAGGTAGACCTGTTGTCCAGAGGCCAGATCTACCCATACAGTGGAAAGGGGCACGTAGACCTGTTTTCTGGAGTCCTGGTCTACCCCCATAGAGGACAACAATTTCTGCAATGAAATTTGACTTGATTCTGTTTTCTCTTATAATGTTTAAATGATTCTTAAAATATAGTTTAAATATCATTTAAAATAATTCATTCTGAGATTTTTACAAGGTTATGGAAAGAATCTTCTAAAAATATACACAATAGTCAAATGTATACTTGCTCACAACTTTAATGCTACCAACTTTTTTTGTTCCTGAGGCAGAATTTTTGCTCACAAGACTGTGGAGCTTAGAGAGAATATTGATCACATCCTATGTTTGTCACAAGATGGACCAGATTTGTTGTTGAACATTTTCTTGCATTTGTTCTGTTACAGAAAAAATGGGGGGGGGGAATACTGTAGCTGAATTTAATCTCCCCACTCCAACATACATACAATATATGCACTCTTCATTACTATAGTTTATTATTTGTTCTTCCTGCTCAAATCTGAGCAACTCTGTTCCATAGCTCTCACAGAAATGTCCAAGACTGATCTCCCTTAACTTCTGACTAGCTGCCCCTGGATCTAGATACAGAAAGAGAGATCTGAATAGGAAACTCTTAAAGAGGAGGGGCCTGAAACATGCAATCATTTTATGCTTTCTTAATTAAATAATTCAGAATATTTGTTTTAAATATCGTAACATAGAGAAAAAAATTATAAAGGACATAAACTAAGCCCACCTTTAAGGAATCATTAGTAGCCTTACCCCAGGTATAAATGTAAAGATATTGTATTTTTGATTTTTAATAGCATTTCTAGGATACTTTTCTTCACATTTTTCAGGACATCCAAGCCATACTGTGCGTGCTTTGAGTTCTTTCTTTCTTCGGCAAATGTTTATGAGCCAGTCACAGCAACTGCAAAACAAGAAAAGGATTTTCTAATTTTTCTTTATCAATTGCTATTTTTGTGTAGTGTCCACCTTGCTAATGAAACAGGAATGTCATCTTGGTCTTTAAAGGAACCATGCCATTTGAATGTTAGTAAACTGACCTCAACTGTGTGCTTCTGACATGCACCATCAAGTGAATGCTCAAAGATAATATATCTAGTAGAAGCAGATCTACCTCCCTCTCTTGACTAAAAGACAAGCTTGGTTCTCACCAGGTACAACAACCACCCTTGAAAAAATTACTATTGGTCTTAGATGTGCCTTTAACCACAGGGCACTGCTCTCCTTTGTTCCTCCCTAGTAATATGAATTCCTGAGGGGGGGGACAAGAAAAAAATCAAGGGAAAAAGCTTTTCCCTATTCTTCTCTGAGGGGTGTTATTGTTTTTGGCCAATGTTTCCAATGGAAAAATTAGGAATTTCTGGGGAGCCCAAGGGAAACTCCTATGAAACTAGTTTCTTTGAAATGATTAAAATGCTTTAAAAGGGAGTGAAATGAGTGAAATGCTTTTACTCATCCAAAATATATAGCATGAAGGTCTGAGCTCCCTCCCCCATTTTCCAATGAAACTCTGAGGTAAAACTCTAATGAAACATTGTTTTTCCTTTGGAATGAGTGAATTGTTTTAAAGTTTGTGTATAGCATTAAACAGTATGAAGACTTTGCTTTGATTTTTCCACTGGAAAAAAATTGGGAAATATTGGGGAACATTAAAAAAAAAACTATCATGTAACATTGTCCTTCTTTTGGAATAAATGAAATGTGCTACGACAGCACAGAGTGCAGCAGTTTGCAGCTCTCTTATTGCTTTAGCCTTGGGTATCTTTGTAATTTTGCTTGCAGAAAACTATACTTTAAATTCCATATGTATGCCAATTAATACAATCTTATATGTTATCTAAGTTATAAATTATATTTTATTTTGTTAAAGCACCAAAATGAGTTTAGGTTTCCCAAAATTTCTACATTTTTCTAGGAACAAACTATTTTCCCCCTGTAGCTTTAAAATTTTCTGAAAGTATACATCTTTATTAGGGATAGACATGAACCGGAAAAATGTGGTTTGTTTTGGTTTGTGGTTCGAACCACGAACTAAATCGAACCTGGAGGTTTGTTCACAAAATGAACCACTTCATGGTTCGTGGTCCTGCAAACCCCATTGAAAGGGACCACAGTCCCTTTAAATGGGGTTTGCAGAAACCCCAAAAAACAGCTGAGCAGTGGGGAGCAGCCTGCTCCTCCACTTAGCTATTTTGGGCTGTCTTGTGAAGTCCCTTTAAAGTTTAAATGGACTGCACAAGACAGCCCAAAACAGCTGAGCAGCAAGGCGCAGGCACTCCCTGCTGCTCAGCTGTTTTTCAGGCTTTTGTGGGGAACAGAAAGCAAGAGTTTAAAGGGACTCAGAGTCCCTTTGAACCTCTGCTTTCTGCTGTATCCAGAAATTGCCACAAACTGCTTAAAAAGTGCCTCTCCAACCACATGCAACCTTGATCCGTGCCCCTCCTGGATCATTAAGGCAGGCCATGAGGGATTTCGAGGTGCCCTACGGGAGATCATCAACAAGCCCCTCTCAGAGGGGGGCTGTTCCCTGGGGCACTCAAGGAAGTGATGGTCCGCCCTCTCTTGAAAAAACTATCCCTGGACCCGACCGAATTGGCAAACTATCAGCCGGTGTCCAACTTGCCCTATTTGGGCAAACTTATCAAGAGGGCGCTGGCAATACAGCTACAGAGTTTTCTGGAGGATGCTTCAGTCTTAGATCCCTTCCAGTCCAGCTTTCGCCTGGGTCATGGGACGGAGACGGCATTGGTCGCCCTGATTGACGACCTCTGAAGGCATCTGGATCAAGGTGGTGTGGTGGCACTGTTGTTGCTTGATCTGTTGGCCACATTTGATATGGTCAACCACCAGTTGCTGGCCCACTGCCTCGCCAACGCAGGGATTCAGGGGCTGGCCCTTCAATGGTTTGCCTCTTTTCTCCAAGGTTGGGGACAAAGGGTGGCAATAAAGGAGCAGTGGTCCCGGAGGCACCCTCTTGATTGTGGGGTGCCTCAGGAGGCAGTGCTGTCCCCGATGTTGTTTATCATCAACATGCGCCCCCTTTTCCAGATTGCCCAGAGGTATGGGCTTGGGTGTCATCAATATGCAGATGACACCCAGCTCTATCTGATGCTGGGCGGCTGGTCGAACTCTGACCCAGATGACCTTCACTGGGCATTGCAAGCTGTGACTGGTTGGCTCAAACTGAGTCAGTTGAAACTAAACCTGGCAAAGACGGAGGTCCTGGACCTAGGTTGGGTCAGTTCTGGGCTGGGACTCTCTCTCCCAACCTTCGATGGGGTGTCTTTGGTGCCAGCATCGGGGGTTAGGAGTCTGGGAGTGCTCCTGGACTCCTCTTTAACGATGGAGGCACAGGTAGCAGCCACTACCAAGTTGGCCTTTTATCATCTTCTGCTGGCACGGCAGTTGGTTCCCGTGATGACCTGGCTACAGTGATCCATGTGACGGTAACCTCGAGGCTGGACTACTGTAGCGCTCTCTACTTGGGGCTGCCTTTGTCACAAATCCGGCTAGTGCAGAATGCAGCAGCCAGGCTGTTGACAGGTCTCCCTAGGCGGGACCACATCCGGCCTGTGCTGAAGGCGCTGCACTGGCTGCTAACAGCGTACCAGATCCACTTCGAAGTGCTGGTTCTTACCTTTAAAGCCCTTTATGGTCAGGGTCCAGCATACCTAAGGGACCAACTTTCCCCATATGTTCCCCCAAGGGCACTACGGTTGGGGGGCCAACATCTTTTGACTACCCCAGGCCTCAGGGACATCAAATTCACCAAGACTAGAGCCAGGGCCTTTTCGGTGGTGGCTCCTACCTGGCGGAATGAGCTCCCGAAGGAGATCTGGGCCCTGCAGGATCTGGTGCAGTTCAGCAGGGCCTGCAAGACAGAGCTCTTCCGCCAGGCTTTCGAATAGAAGCCGCTGCCGCTGCTGTTCCATCAATGCACCGTTGCTGGAAATTGGCAGAGATACCATCTGGGTGCAAGCGGGCCCTGGGAAGAAGACTGGGAATATCAGAGCACCAGCACTTTGCTGTATTATTGTTATGTTTTTATCTTGTTTTAATTGTTTTAATTATGGTTTTGGCCCCAATTGTTAGCCTCCCTGAGCCTTAGGGGAGGGCAGGATATAAATCGAATTATAGATAAATAAATAAATGTTGGCAGACTAAAGTTCGTGAACCACGAACAGGGCAAAATCTTTGGAAGTAGCTTTTTGGCAAGGAAAGTCCCCATAGGGACACAGTCTAGTAGATCCTGATGAGTTCTAGCATACAGCAGTCTGTTCGTTAAACAACTTTAGTTAATAAAAGATGATTTTTGAAATAGTTTGGGGTGGAGAAGAAGGTGAGGGGGACAAGTGGACCAGTTTTGGTAGACTTGCACGGAATTGTTTCTCTTTACAAGAGTTATATAGCAGTTTATACACACATACATTCATCCTTAAACTTACTAGAATTTTTTTTTAATTATCAGAAAATAGTTTCAACTTGTTCTGGGAGTGATGAAGAGCTAAATATTGTTTGGTTCCAGTGTTACAGTTACTAGTCAACCAATTTCAGCAACAGGAATATACAAACCTTCCCACTGGCATTGGGAATATATTTTAAAATTAAAACAAACTATATATTGGAACTATATTCTTTACAATGTTTTCCATGAGACACAATATGTAATATATAGATGAAACTCTTTATCTTCAGTATGGGCTTCTAATATGCAAAATTATTGAGTGAACTTTGCTTAAAAGATTTTGCCCGAGTCCTAAATATAATTATAAGCAATATAGGATCTACAGGTATTAATAAAAATTTAATGATCTGAAACAACACTCACAAATGAAAAGTAACAACTAGTTCTTACCCATCAGCACAGATGCTAAAGTCTTCATCAGTTTAGCAAACACCTAACTTTGAATCCATTTTGGCACAGCTAAACAGCTGTGATTCCTCTGATAAAGGAGAGCTGATTGGCACCTAACGATAAGCACATTAAGCCCTCAGATGCAACAAGGTCTCCACTGATGGAAATAATTATGGATTTTGACAATGCAATTTTGAAGCATTTATTACATGCAAATTAGGATTCAATACTTCAGATATCAGTAAGTCCGTGTCCATTTAACACAGAAATCCCTATCAGTTTGTATGGAGATGTAATTGGGTCCCTTTTGTCATCATGAGTCTTGGCCCATGTAGCACTGCATTAATAAAGGCTTCTGTTTAAGACAACACACAATTAAGTTGAGATAAAGGTTTCAAAGTATGAATCTGGGGCTCTAAATGAACATATGAATAAAATGTTTAAACTGTTATTGATGAGATCTGTTGCATAAAGATCAACAAATAACGGGAAACAATCTTTAATACCATGGAGTACAATTTCTTAAGATCACAACTACAACATACAAAAGGCAGCACAAAGGCCATTTAAGGCACACTTATCGTCCTATATTTAATAGAGCAGTTAAACATTTTAGGAAGAATGAACACTTCTGATCACACATACTTGCATGTTGAGTTGCCTTTGTTCTCACTCAAAAAGCTTTAACTAAGATCATACTATTTCAATGTATGCAGACACTGGAAAATGCAATTTTAAATGTCTGTTAACAGAAAAGATGGAAGGATCTTCTTGCTACACAATGAGCACAATGGCTTTTGTTTTTTACCATTTAGGTATCTCAACTTTGTTGTGTATAGACACACACTATGGTATAACTGAAGTTAGCAAATGATCCAGCAGAGCCAGTGCAGCAAATAATGCTGAGAAGACTTAAGAACCTTGTTAAAGGTTAACTATTTTAATGAAATTAATTGGCATAGTGACATGCCTTTGAATAAAGAGAAAGTACCGCACGTTCAGTGGCAGGGATGTATTAAAAAAAATGCAGGAATTGCTAGATAACTAGGACACGACATTCCTATTTTGCATATGAAATACCTTCTGCCACATCGAGCTAAGCTTCACACAAAATCAAGTTTCATTTTTTAAAGCTGTTCAGCAATTTTGCCCAAGGTTTTAAACTTTAAGCATAAGTTACTCAAAAGAGAATTTTTATCTAAAACAAAAAAGATAATAAAAAGCTCTATATTGTCTCCTATGAAAAAGCTATTCCTTAGTAAATTCTGAGCAGCAGAAACTATTTATACCAAAAAACCCTTTAATTATTGAACTCAACAGGTAGCTTTGGTAATCAGGCCAAAAGCAACACAGTAGTCCATGTCACTCTTAAAAGATCAGCATTTTCCCATGCTTCAGCACAACAAATGTGTTACAGATTAACTGAAAGTGTACAAGCCATTTTAGAGTCCAAATTAATCCAAGTATTTGATATCCCTTTATTTCATATGGAAATGCCATTCAACAGCACCATTTTAATAGGGACAAAGTGGTTTTTGATAAGAACTGGAATGTAAATCTCATGAGAAAGAAATCAGTCCAGCCCAAAGAACTTCAGAGTATTGATCTTTGTGCATTATAATTTCACAAGCTAAAAGAGAACAACTAAAATAAAGAGGGAGAAATAATTACAGTCAAAAACTAGCTGTTACTATCCTAGGCTCTAATAATTATGAATATAGGGGGCAATGCTTTCTGCATTACTAAGAGTGCATTACAAATCACAGAAATTAACACACAAGATTATATTGCTAGCATTTCCTGCTATTTTATTATACTCAAGATATGTAGTAACAGCAGTTGTAATTAAAATGCCCATGGCATGAAGACTTTTGTTGTTTTTCATGTTGTCAGAATATACGTGGGCTGGAGGTCCTAATATGCATTAAAAGCCCATGCTTAAGAGTATTTGAGCCTAATACTTAAGGTACCTTTGACAGCTTTAAAAATGTAAACAAAATTCTAGAGAAATCAGAAGTTTAGCAAGATACCGTTTTGATAAACCTTTATATACAATAGGTTGGATGTTACCATTCTCAAGTGGAAGAAGTTGTGTAAATGGTTCTTACTAACCTTGTCCTTCCCCTCACAGCACCATATGCCTAAAGAGGTCCTGCTGAGGGTCAGTGAACCCTCCTGAACAAACACCATGTAGCTTGACTACAGTGTGGAGGGGAAACAGGACAAAAATGCCTCTCACAAATTAACAGAGCAATCTTCAGAAGGAGCTTGCTCTCTTAATACATGAGTAGGAGGTATAAAATTCCCTAGGTCCCCTTTCTTATTGAACTTAGCCATATCAAATGGCATGATATGCAGGATAGTCTCCTAATGCTAAATTTAAGTCTTCAGAGTGAGTAGGGGGTCAGCAAAAAACTCCTTGTCATGACTACCATGGATGGTAGGATCCAATAATCGCTTACTCTTTTGGTTTCCAGAAGGCTGGTACACTCTTTCCAGTACCCAAACCCCTTCTCTTGAAACACCAGTACTCATCTCTATTTTTTAACTGACTCTTAAGATCCCCAAAGGCAGGTTCTAACTACATCAGACCAGAGATCTCTCCACTTTTCAGAGCTAACTCCCTGTTTGACTCGGTAGGGAAATTCTCCTCTCAATACAAAACCTGACCTCTTTCTTTGGCCCTGAATGGGAGTCTTCACCTAACTTCCCAAACTTTCTTGTGAACTTTCCCCCAGCTCTCTATCTGTGTAAAACTGCTCTCAGCTAAGGCTGAAATCAGACTCAACTCAGTCTAGGAAGAAATCTGACTCTTCAGCATGCAGCTCTCAAGTCTTTTCCTGCTCAGCTGATGCTAACCAATCAGATTGCTTGGAGCAGCCTGTCACTCAATGCTCTCTGTTTCTGTGTAGTGCTGTCCATTACAAGCCTCTCTGGCCACTGCTTGCCTTCTGCTTCATCTTCTGTAGGACCTCTCTTCCTCACTCTTTTATAAGAAGTTAAATGTAACTACATGAATATGGCATGTAAGATATGCTTCTATTTTTGTAAGTAAAATTTCTTTCCCTTGGAGTCAGATCATCTTTGTAATTTCTTTGAACAGCATTTTCCCCTTAACATGGAAAACATGGAGAATCGGGGATAGGGACAGGCACAAACCGGCTCACAAACTAAAGTTTGTGATGAATTTTGGGTGGTTCATGAGTCACAAAGTCAAGTTTCTGACAGGTCAACCAGCACAAACTTTCCACAAACTTTGAAACTGTTTGTGGAGGTTCACTGTGGTTCATGAATGGATACATTTCCAAACAAAATGTCTCTGCTCAATCAAGATGTTTACCAAACTTCAAAGCAAAGAGGGACAGAAGTTTGGTGTCACTGGCTTATTCCTGAGCTGTTCTATAGACTCCTGTAACTGCAGTAATGCAAGCAAAAGAGGATTAATGTCAAACCACAGAATTCCTGCAATACAAACTAAAGGGGGGGAGGTTTCATGCCCAGCACAAACAGTTCAGTGTACAGAATACCCAGCAGAAACCAGTACCACCGTGGCAATGCAAACTTAAAAGGACTGATTGAACTCAAAGCACAGTGTCATAGGAAATCCAAGCCAGAGTGGGGTTTGCAAGCTACATGCAAGAAAATCGGAACACAAGAGAACACAGGTGAAGGGGAACCCTTTTGAAACTGACAAGATTTGTTTGAAACTGACAAGAGCAGTGGAGAAACCCTGAGGGGGGGGAGAACCTCCTGAACCCCTGCCTGCCATTTCCAAAGAAAGCACTTTCCTCGGGGCACCTACTCGGAGGAGTGTAACTTGGATCCTGTAAAACCAATCCTCAACAAACTTGGATGGCACATAGAGGAGAGTCAGCTAGAGACTTGCATGGTGTTTCTAGCATGCAAGGGGGACATTTTACCGGGTCACGAACCTCACTAACCAAACCATTTTATTTGACGCCTAAAAGTTCTTGATGGTCCATGGTTTGCAAACTGGGCATGCCATGAACTGAACTGCATTTTCCTGGTCTGTGCCCGTCCCTAATCAGGGATACTGCATAAAGCTTCTGTGCTTCCAAGCCAAATGATTTTTTCCCCCATTTAACCCAATAGCGATAACACACAGAAAATCCATAGACTCTGTGGATGACTTCCCCCACTGAAGGCGAAAGCTTTTTTATGTTTCAGAATGTTTCAAAGAGAGGATCGGCATGTAATTTGTTAACAGTGACATTCACCAAGTGTGTATGAATTCTTGTTTACTTTACCTAAATTAGTGTGAACCCTACCACTAGTGAGGGACTGCAGACTGAGTGGTGGTTCAGTTTCCACTTCCAAGCGGCCTCCAGGAAGTTTGGCCAGGGTCCCCAAGTGGAAGAAATGCATTACACTACCCATATCCTTAGCATGGTTATGTAACACAGCTTCAGTTCTTAGCTCCTGACTTCATTATGCTTTGCAATTGTTCAGGTGGACTGTTCTCTTCATTTACTATTAGCATAGCAGATTAAGTAATAGATACACGATGCTTAATAGATACATAATGCTAAACTAACAGTTCCATCCTAAGCATTGTCAAAAACATCAGTGGTCTTAGAAAGATGCAGCTTCACTTAACCATGGCACTGTAAATGTATCAATGGCTTAATTTAATACTTCAGTAAGGCTCAGTCATTCAAAGAAGAATCTAAAAACTAACAGATTATTTATACACAGGAGGAAAAAACAGGTGGAAAAAATCCACTGAATCTGACTGCAATTCTCTGGTCAGAAATCAGAGGCATATGCATGGTGCTAACCTAAAATGAGATATTTCTAGTTTGTTATCCAAAATAACCCATATGCTAAAAAATCTGCACTATTACCTTCTTTCTGAAGTCTTTATCTTCACTTCAGAACATTACTAAGTGTTGCAATTTTATTTCAAAAAACTGCATTTAATACAAGCTTAAAATGAGAGACATTCTAACAATGCAAGACTCATTTACCCAACAGACTGTACAAAAGTCAAGCATTAGAGTTCAACACCAGAGGTTTATAAATGACAGCGGAGTACCAGGAGATTATTCTAACTTGTATTCACTCTAGAGTCATCAGTTACATGTACTTTTTAACCTTTAAAGTTGAAATGTTAACTTATCATCAGTTAATGAATTTACATTTCCCTTTTCACCAACATCAATCAACCCCAGATATCACCCAGCGTTAGTGAATTAGTGTTAAGACTCTTGGGAACATCCATGAAAGGGTACTGCCATCTTTCTTTCCAGGTGAGGTTCATTAAAAAAAAAAAAGTTAGTAAAAAGGCTTACAATTGGGATTTTTGCCCATTCTAATCCTGAAACGAATGAAAATGTATAGGGCAATATAAAATAGCAAAGGGAATTTGTGGTACTGTTTTAAAAGACTGCACAGTGACAATTACTAACTACACTGCAAGTGGATAAAAACACAATTAATGGTAATAAAATCCCCCATATAATCATTAATGAATGAAACTGGAAAACCCATTTTTCCTGCTATTACAAACAGCACTAAATCTGAACATTAATTTTGTCATGGCTCCCATCTCAAAACTAGAAATCTATCAATATCTTCATAAAAACATATGAGTATTTTAATAAAGACTCTGTATTGAAAAATGCACACATTTTTAAAAAGCTAAATTATTTTCAGAGAAATCAAAGATGTTATAAATCATAAAACTGTTACTAACTAATCTCTCATTCTGTAGTTCTTTCAAGCCTCTTCCCAGTATTAATGTTGGACAATAAGGAAGGCCGAGCACCAAAGAATAGATTCTTTTGAATTATGGTGCTGGAGAAGACTCTTGAGAGTACCCTGGACTGCAAGAAGATCAAATCAGTCAATCCTAAAAGAAATCAACTCTGACTGTTCCCTGGAAGGCCAGATACTGAAGCTGAAGCTCAAATACTTTGGCCACCAAATGAGAAGGGAGCACTCACTGGAGAAGACCCTGATGCTGGGAAAGATTGAAGGTCAAAGAAGAAGGGGATGGCAAAGGATGAGATGGTTGGACAGTGTTATCAAGGCAATGAACATGAAATTAAGCAAACTCTGGAGCACGACGGAAGACAGGAGGGCCTGGCATGATGTGGTCCATGGGGTCGCAAAGAGTCGGACATCCAACCACATTAATAAAATATAAGTGATTTTAAGGGAGCAGCATTTTCCACTGATTCCTCCCCCACACACACACACACACACACACACACACACACACACACACACTGCAGAGCCCACTATGCTCTTCCCAAGAGTCTACTGTCCCCCCAGAAATAAACCTTCAGAAGGTTCAGGGGACTACACCAGAAGAGAGTGATTGCCAGAAACCACTGCCCCTTCTTAAGAAAAAGGCACTCACATGTTCTGAACTGTAGGCTGGATACAGGCCAATGACTCCACAAACCCCTGTACACCTTATCTTACAATAACTGCTTCCCAGGATCAGTATACTCACCATGGAGAAAAACTGTAAGATGTTTGCAAAAGATCATGGATGTTAACCATACTCTGACAGCACAGTCTACCCTATTATCAGGAAGTATAAAGAGCTCTCCCCACTTAACCAACAAAGAGTCTCATGGCACCTTACAGATTAACAAGTTTATTGAGGCATGAACATTGTTAGACCAGAGTCAATGTCATCACACAGATTCGGACCAGAACAGACCATGGTGGAGAGAGAGAGTGGTGCTCATTTAACTCCCTTCTCCCCCACAAAAATAATCATGGTGCAGTATAAACTTCGACCATGACCTGCAAACTGGAGGCTAATCATGGTTCCAAGACTTCTCATTAACCACTATTAATATCAAAACAGGTACAGCGCTGTACTAGTTCTGAAAAGGGAAGGGAGGAGAAATTTGCATGTGAGAGGTGGAGGGGCAGAGGACAAAGAATTCAAGCCCATGCCATGCCCTCTAACTATGGTTATGAATTTGTAGAAGGATCCAAACAAGGATCCACAAATCCCCCAAAGAACATGTACACAATAGGCTGTGTACATGTGACTACTTTGTAAGGATGACTCAAGGCAGTGATTCACTGTGGGGACTCGAGAGCTGGGGGTGCGGATATTCTCCCCCATACAGTTCACCTCACCACCCATTGCCCGCCTTGTCACACTCATTACTCCTTAATTTTTTTATAAGTATTTTATTAATTAGTCCTTAATTTTAAAATACAATTTTTTAAAACCTAAAATAGTGCCATTTTACACTACTTTATATATGCAAAACAGTTTGTATTTACTTAAACTCAGCAGAGCAATCAAGCTTTTGTATAGTTTGAAGAGAAAGTCAGAATCATCAACTAACCTGGTGCAAAGAAATTTCCAGCCACCACACACAAACCATTCTATGCCTCTTTTTCTCTGAGAAATCCGGGCTCTTGGTAAAGTATGGTAATCACTTTCATCATTTTCAAAGCCTTCTTCTGACATCATTAAGGGCATTTCATCCAAGTGAGAGGACTCATCTTCTACCTGATATCTGTTGACAGTAAAATAATTTAGAACATTAAGAGTGTATACAACTAGCAGGATATTTGTATCGCTTGCTGTGAATACCATTCTCCAGGTTCTCCATATCAAACAAGAGACATAGCTCTCTAAAAGAAATCTGAAGATGTTACAGTGGGAACGTTCTCCAGGACACAGAACAGTTGTGTCAAGAGGGAAAAAATACATTTCATTGTCATACAACAATTTCATTGAAGGTATGTGAATTATAACAAGATTGCATATAACAAATAGAAATATTCCTAGACACCATAAAGACTATGCATGTCCAATATGCTTCTTTATATGACTTTCACTATAACAGCTGATGGAAATTTAGATCTTTTACAATCTAGTTTATACGTGGTTATGGGATTGAAAGTGCCTTGGTCACCCTAGTGGATAACCTCCCCCAGGAGATGGACAGAAAGAATTGGATCTCTTCTGATTATCCTGGACCTCTTAGCACCTTTTGATACCATCCATCATGGTATCCTTTTGACTGCCTTTCCAGGCTTGGATTGGGAGGTAACATTTTATGGTAGTTCCAGTCCTACCTGGAGAGTAGGTTTCAGAACGTGGTGCTAGGGGACTGCTACTCAGTCCCTTGGCTTTTGGCCTATCGGGTCAAGCAAGACTCCATCTTGTTCCCTACACCTTTTAGCATCAACATGAAACTGCTGGGTGAGATAATCTGGAAATTTGAGCTAGGCTGTCACCAACATGTGGATGACATTGAGCTCTATCTCACACCTCTGGGTGATTCCATGAAAGCTGTAGAAATTCTGAACTGGTGCCTGGAGATAGTTTCGGAGTGGATCTGGGTGAATAAACTGAACTTTAATCCCAACAAGACAGATGTACAACTGTTGGGACTTAAGGTGCCACCCATTTTGGACATGGGTATGCTCCCCTTAATGAACAGGGCTGTAATCTCTTGGACCCAGGCCTATTACTGGACAAGCATATGGCAGCTGTGGTCAGGAGTGCTTTTTACCAGCTTTGTCTGGTTAGCCAGCCATGGCCTTTCCTGGGTAGAAAAGATCTGGCCAATCTGGTACATGCTCTAGTTCAGGGGTGGGCAAACTTGCTCAATGTAAGAGCCACATAGAATAAATTTCAGATGGTTAAGAGCCGCAAGACATGAACAAATATTACGCGCACATTTTTATTTAGAAAATTTGCAGATTTGCTTTTTATTACCACTAAATGAGACTGCCAAAAATAAAAACAAAAGAGGTAAAAACAGATATTGATAATGATATTTATTTGTCCAATGATATTTATTTGTCTAAGAGAGAGGGAAAGAGGGGGAGGTGGAAAGAAAGAATGAAAGAGGTGGAAAGAAAGAGAGATAGAGAAACAAAGAAAGCAAATAGATAGGAGGGACAGGGGAGGGTGGGAGGAAGGGATCAAATGTATGCCTCCCCTTCACTTCCCCAGCTGCCCTGCTGGGAGCCACACAATATGTGTGAAAGAGCCGCATGTGGCTCCCGAGCCACAGTTTGCCCACCCCTGCTCTAGTTACATCTAGATTAGATTACTGCAATAAATTCTACATAGCCTGCCTCGAGAAGTATCTGGAAACTGGTGCAGAATGCAGCAGCCGGGATGTTGACTGAAGTGGATCATAAGGACTTTATCAGTCCAGTCTTGACCTATTTACACTGGCTCCCAATCTGTTTCCAGGCACAAATCAAGGTGCTGGTGTTGACCTTTAAAGCCCTGAATGGTTTGGGGCCAACATACCTGAACAACTGCCTACTCAATTACAAAGCTAGCTGACCACTACCAGACCATCCTCTGAGATAAGGTGGGTGGCAGTCCTGGAGAGGCCTTCTTGGTTGCAGCACTGAACTTTGGAACCCTCTCCCCAGTGAAATACATTTTTGTTTCTCCCACCAACAGATGAAAACTTTTTGGTTTTCTTTGGCATTATCACAGTGATCCCTTCCTTCCTGCCCAATATTTTAATTGCTATTTATCGTATTTTTCGTTCCATAAGATGCACTTTCCCCCCCCAAAAAAGTGGGGGGGAAAGTGTGAGCGTCTTATGGAGTGAACACTGCAAAAAAGAGTGCACGTTGGGGGGTGGAGTGCTGGCTTTCCTGGGCGCGCCAGTGCTGGCTTTCCTGAGCGCGCCGCAGACGCCGCGCGCCCAGGAAAGCTAGGGAAGGGGTGGGTGTTCTAACTTCCGCCCCTTCCCTCCCAGCCCCAGCGCCGGCTTTCCTGAGCGCTCCGCAGAAGCCGCACGCCCAGGAAAGCCAGGGAAGGGGTAGGCGTTCTAACTACTGCCCCTTCCCTCCCAGCCCCAGCTTTCCTGAACGCACTGCAGAAGCCGTGTGCCCAGGAAAGCCAGGGAAGGGGCGGGCGTTCTAACTTCCACCCCTTTCCTCCCAGCCCCAGCGCCGGCTTTCCTGGTGCGTCTTATGGTCAGGTATGTGTTATAGAACGAAAAATACGGTATGTTTTTTATGCATTTCAGCTCTGGTTTTAATAATTTTAACTATGTATTTTTGTTAGTTCTGATGGTTTTTAAGTTATGATTTTATTATGTGCGTTTTAATTTCTTAGCTGCCTTAGTAGCTCTTATGAGAGCAGAAAGGTGATGTATAAATTTTTAAAAATAAATAAAATCTCACATGTATGTCTGATCCCAGGCAAATCCAGGAGTGGCAAAAATGACAGTCCTATAAATTATATACTATAACTGGATCAAACACTGGATCAGTTTTGGGTTAACAGCATACACTAGAAATTAGATATATTTTTCTTCCACTTTATGCAAAGCTCTCTCTTTTTATGAAAGCTCCCCCTTTTTTATGAAAGTCTTGGACCAAAAGAGAGATTTTTTTTAGACTGGACCAGCTGATAGACTATGATGAGTTTTTTGTCATTTTCTCAGCTGAGCTATCTGACATGTCTAGTTGAGGTCTAGATATGACTTGTCAACTTCTGTTGAATGTCAATATTTACTACTGCAACATCAGTTGGTATCTAAATATGGCCCTGTGGCAATAAGCGCCTCAGAGTCCTCTTTGCTCCTGGACAAAATTGAATTCATGCAGAAAATGAAACCTACAATATTTGTCTATAAATATTTGATGTTGATTAATAAATATGATATGCAGAGGATCAGGAATGAATAAGGAATGAGATCACCCAATTTTGCCAAAGCAATGGGATATGACCTTATTATACCAGCTCTCCCCATGGATCTTAAGTTGCAACTTATTCAGCAAAAAATTACGTTTATGATATTCTGGACATCACAGCAACTCTTTAGCAAAGTACTGAATTAAGTGTCTAAACACTGGCATTGTAACACACAGGATGCATCCCTTAAACACCAGCTTTCAACATGCCCAGTCATTCGGTTTTTCTGAGAAGTTATTATTTATATAAATGTTGTGTTAGAATGTTCACTGATTTTAGAGGATGCTTATGTACTTTTAAACTGATAGTCAATGCAAATGAACCCTCTGTGTTGTTACTACAGCTAAAAGATTTACAATATAACACCTCTAGTAAATTAATGAATCTAGGACCTTAGAACTCTATCAATATTTGAATACATGGCATACAGATGACAATGGCATATGGCCTTATTTTCAGATATTTGGAAACCTTTTACAGAAACTTATGTGTAGATCTGCCACCATTGTTGTTACATTTTTGTCTCTAGTTTATGTATTTTTTATTCTATTTAGTTGCTGGATTTTGAGTTTCTCTCCTTGTTCTTTCTTTTTTTAGAAAGAAAAAAAGGCTCTCTCTCAATTCTTTGACTGTCACAGTGCTGCTATTCTTCACAAACAAGCCTATGCGATGAACAAACCCTGCTGGGATTGCTTGGTTGCACTTTTACTCCACAACAGCAGTGGGATGCATATTGGTATGTTTTCTAAATGAATTTACCCAGAAATATCAGCATCACCACATGACTTTCACAAGAATGTAAAAATATGCAGTAACCAAAGTCTTAATCTTAACCAACAGTGCTGTGATATACAAATGCTGGTTCAATTCAAATATTCATCTTTGCCACAAGAAAATATGTGTGTACACAGATACAGATATCCTTTAATGGTTTAATACTGATCAACAATGCTCTTCAATATGTATAACAGTGATAACTATGTACATTATGTGCATGTACTATGTATAGTATCATTACAATCCGTAATGGGGTCTAGCTTTTTCTGCCTTCAGTTTTCTAATACCAGGGCACCATTGTGATAGTTGTGACACAGTTTGATCACCATTGTTTAAGGGTTAAGTTTATAGCTTTAATTTTGATTTTATTGTTTTATAGTGAATAGTGTAACCAGTGTTCCCTGTAAGCTGAGTTAGTGTGAGCTCACAGGTGTTTAGCTTCCAGCTCACATATTTTTGTCTTTGCTCAGGAAGGATGGCTCCAGAGCAAACTAATTTATGCAGCAGCCAAATCGCTTGCTCACAACCGTAATGCCAATAGCTCACAAAGTAGAATCTTTGCTCACAAGATTCCACTGCTTAGAGGGAGCATTGGTTGTAACCTGCCTGGAGCCCACTTGCAGGAAGGGTGGGATAGAAATTGAATAAATAAATAAATATACTCTATACACCATACATAATATACATTATGTACATTAATCCTTGGCATGCTAACTTGAACAAAATGGATTGCGGAGATTTGGTACTGATGTACTGACCAATTGCAATGGAACATTACTAAGAGCATTTGCGGATGATATTATGTTTATTGTTGAAGATCCTGTTAATACTATGCCTAAGGTATTTGAAAAAGTAAAAGAGTTTGGAGATCTCGCAGGGTTTTATGTAAATAAGAATAAGTCCAAGATATTGTGTAAAAATATGACAGGTACAAAGCAACAAATGTTACAAAATGTGACAGAATGTGAAGTGGTTAAAAAGGTTAAGTATTTGGGAGTTGAAATTACAATGAAAAATATAGACTTGTTTAAGAATAATTATGAAAAACTGTGGGTTTCGATAAAGAGTGATTTAGAAAAATGGGAAAAACTTAGATTATCTCTTCTTGGAAGAATTGCCGTTGTCAAAATGAATGTACTGCCCAGGTTAATGTTTTTGTTCCAGACAATACCAATCGTGAAAGATGGGAAAGTGTTGGTGAAATGGCAAAGAGAAATCTTTAAATTTATCTGGGCAGGAAAAAAGCCAAGAATTAAAATGAAGATAATGTACGATACTAAAGACAGAGGTGGCTTCCAAGTCCCGAATTTGCGTTTGTATCATGAAGCTGTATGTATGTCTTGGTTATCTGAGTGGGTTAATTTGGAAAATAGAAAACTTTTAGCTCTTGAGGGGCACGATTGCAGATTTGGCTGGCATGCCTATCTTTGGTATGGGAAAAATAAAGTTGATTCAATGTTTAAGCATCATTATGTAAGGAGAACATTGTTTGATGTATGGACCAGGTACAAGGATACAGTTTCTGATGAGAGGCCTTTGTGGATTGTTCCAGCAGCAGTCATACATCTTTTTTCAGAACATAAAGGTAATGATTGGTTGAAATACCAAGAATTATTGCAAAAAGAGGGGAAAAAATATGTTTTAAAACCAAATAATGAACTAGAATTTGAGTATGGATGGTTACAATACTGTCAAATAAGGGATATTTACAAAAAAGATTGTAAAGAGTTTGGTTTTAGAGCTAAGAATGATGAGATTGAAGATATATGGTTGAAAAAAGAGCGAAAAATGATCTCAAAGATGTATAAAACTTTGTTGACTGTATACACTTTGGATGAAACTGTTAAAGAGCAAATGATAAAATGGGCCATAAACATGAACAAAGAAATTTCTATGAAAACATGGGAGTTTTTGTGGAAAAGATCTTTTAAAATGTCTACCTGTGTTAATGTAAAAGAAAATTGTTACAAGATGATGTACAGATGGTACATGACACCAAAAAAGATTGCTAATATTAGTATGAATAAGAACTTGAGTAATAAGTGTTGGAAATGTAAAAAAACAGAGGGTTCTTTTTACCATATGTGGTGGTCATGTGATAAAGAAAAGGTGTACTGGTCTAATATACATTGTGTGATGCAAAAAATATTAAAAATCCCAATTGAGAGAAAGCCAGAACTTCTTCTCTTAGGTTTGACAATGGAAAGAATTCCACAGGAAAAAAGGACATTACTATGGTACATGATTACGTCGGCGAGAATGGCCTTCGCTCAGCAATGGAAAGCGGAGAAGGTGCCGGATATACATGACTGGTTTAGAAAATTGCTATTTTTAGCGGAAATGGACAAAATGACAAAAAAACTAAATGGACAAATGGCAGAACAGTATATAAAAGACTGGGAAGGTTTGAAACTGTATTTGGAAACTGAATACAGAATGAAGGGGAAAATGTATAACTTGATTTGTATGGATATTGAATGAGAAGTGAAATGAATTCTGAACTGTATTATATTGTTATTTGAAAAAAGGTTGAAATTGTGAGGTGGTTTATATATCTGCAATGTGTTACCTGGTTTGTCGATTCATATAAGTCTAAACTTGATTACCGTCTAATATTTCCTTTTTTATTATTAGCAATGTTGGAAGCCTATTAGGGGGGTGGGGGGATGGGATGGAAAGTTTTTTAAATTGTATTGGTAACGTTGTTGAAAATGTTGAGCACATCCCAATAAAAATTTGTTTTAAAAAAAAAGAAGAACTTTGCTATATGAAAAAAACAAAGAATCACCGACCTACTTACTAAAAATTGAAAAGAACTGTGTGTACATTTATATTCCTCAAAAGGCAGAGGGAGAAACCCCCACACTAAATAGAATTGGCCTAGAATGTAGTTGCCCAGATGCTAACAGGGATATATTATTCAGAGCATATTATTCCACGTAACTGCTCTAGCTCCCAGTTGGTTTCTACATGCAATTTAGATTTTTACCTTCAAAGTCCAAAATCAGCTGGGATCAGAGTACCTTAAGAAAATATCCTCCCGGAGGAATCTAACCAAATGCTAAGACTACTATCGGAAGCCCTGCTTGGGGTACCCTCACCAACACAAGTGTGGTGGTTGGCAATACTAAATAGTGTTGATATTATTGCCATTTAGAAGACAGGTAAAGAATATTTGCTTTTTCGGCAAGCATATGAAATTCATAATTTCTGCTCTCTGGGGAGGGCGGGGTATAAATCTCCTAATAAATAAATAAAAAATAAAAATAAGACATCACTGCTAGGACTAAATTTTTGATAGTCTTTTTTTAAGCTGCCTTCAGTTTAGTGTATTTTTGTTTATTGCTTCAGTTCTTAGATTTCAGTTTTATGATCTGACATTGTAAACTGCTTTATTAGCCTATCAGGTTAAAAAAAGATATACAAATTTTAGCAAAATATTGACAAAATATTATTTATTTTATTATTCACATTTGTACCCCGCCCTTCATGCAATGCAGGCTATTACTATTATATTATTATGTTATATTATGTATATACCAAAATATTATGTTATAACTAAGAGTTAAATATAAAGAGTTAAAGACATGTTAAGCTATTGCTAATGCTCATTACTACTTGTTGATTATTCTCCTAAAAGGAGTTGTAGAGAAATGCTCAAATATTGTATCCCCTTTAGAAATATACAATGTTTGTTAATCTTATAGGTGTTTTGAGAAGCACTGAAATTTACCATCGGCTGAAGTAAGAAGATGTGGATGGGACTTTGCTTGCCTTCTAACCATGTTTACCCATTTCTTTTGCCCAGCGCATTACCAAAAAAAAATTCCCAGTTTTATTAACATATCTACCATGTTTTGACTGCATTCTTAGCCTTTCAAGAGACTGGTCCAAAAGACACACTTGATTAACCATGGGCTTTTATATTCTCAAATGATGACCACTTTTTCTACACCCCAGATGCTTCTGTTGAACTTGATGCCACTTGATGCCACTCCCACCAAAAATCACTTGACCTAAATAACACCCCCCCCCATACTGTAACACATTATGTACAAGCTGTAGACCTTTCCACCACAGTTGCAAACTTCTTCCCGCCCTCTATTAAAAATCCACATGCTGATGAAGAACTAAAGAACTAAAACATCAATGAATCCATATCAAGTTATATTCCTGTCATGAAAAAGAATATGCTGCATGTTTCAAAAACCTGTTCATATGAAGTCAAGCCTAACATATAGAAAATGAACAAAGTGCGGGCCCAGTGGCACTTTTAGGATCAACTAAATTTTTTTCAAGGTATACCTTGAATAAAATTTTGTTGGTCTTAAAGATGCCACTGGATTCAAACTTTGTTCTGCTGCTTCAGGTCAACATGGCTACCCCACCTGAATATATAAAACGTTCAAATTTTCTCTCCTATGCATTATCAACAACTAGGGGTTTACTAAATGACACATTTTAACTACATGCTATGAAGTACCCTCTAGTAAACCATGGATTGGATCCAATACTCTTCTTCCACTAGTAGAAAGGAAAAGCTTACAGCAGTGGAATGATTTCCCCCCTGCCACTGTAGACTCCCACAAACAGCCCAAGTCTTTTTCAGAGAGTGTCCTTGATTCCAGAAGCAGCATTTCAGAGGGTGTGGCAGGCTGCAGTGGGGCAGGGAGATTTCTGTACTGTGAGTGAAGCTCCACTCATGGTACTTTGGATCCAACACATCTGTAAAATATGGTATTGTCTAACAACGTCATACAAACAGCAATAATTGCTCTGGAGGAGGGATTTAATATATGTACTCTGTTGCATTAATTTCTTTGTAAGCACAGGTACAAAACCGTTAAATTAGCTACAGAGCCAAAGGAAAACAATGGCTTATTTACAAGACCCTGTCAATGAAATATTTCAATGAAAGTACTGTTCAGCTGTATTTGCTTCTATATGGAAATGTGCCTTTAACAAATCTAAGAAAACAGACTGCACTCAGTTTTGACAATGATTACACATGTATATTCACAATTAAAGTTCAAGAATTTCTTGGAAAAAATGAAGCTTTCATATAATTAAAATGATACCTTCCCTGATGGAAATATTTTATATTTTCTCAAAAGTATTTTAGATCTATGAGCACTGTTTTAACTATACAACAGCAGAAGCCAGATAACAAGTAAATATCACATTTAGCAACTTGACTTAAAAATGCAGCCTTTGAACTGGCAAGCAATTTATTCTTTCCCAAAAGCAATTTTCCTATTGTGCTGAAATTTTTTAACATACTATTTAAAAACAATACAATGATGAATAATGGATTTTTCATAGGGGGAAAAAAATCTCAGTTCCTTTGCAATCTACTGTCATGTACAATTAATTGTCTGAGGTGCTGGTTTTCCATGACTGACAAACCAATTAAGTGTAAAGCTAGAAACTTTTATAATATAAAGAAGCTCTGAAAGCAACGTGAATAAAGCACTAAGAATGCAAAACAGAACACAAGTGATACTAAATCAGCTGTGGAGACAGGCATCTTGAAAAAAATGGTTTCACAAGGAAAAACATTAATATTAAACAACTGCTAACAAAAAAAAAAGAGAAGAGGAAAGATTACAATAAATACTTTTAAATTAACTTTTATATAAACATCTGCTGTGAAAATTATACCATGTTTTCTTTGAATGCTGATGGCTTCTAAAAGGAATAAAGTAACTAAAAGTGAGTGCATTAAGTTTCAATTGCACTTTACTGTCTACATCATATCTACATTTTAAAAGTTATTTTCCTTTACTCTACCACTACACAAAACTTTAGAATAAACAACAAATCCTGGGATGCACCTACAGATACCCCATCACGAAGGAGTAGTTGCATTTATACCCCACTCTTTCGCAGAGCTAAATGACATAAAGGACTACCAGAAAGTCTCCCATCCAAGTAACTTGGAGCATCAAAAATGCTTAGCAGAAGAACTGCACTGCACACTCTCAAACCAGCCTATGGGTCATTTGATCCCGATTCTCCTACAGCATTTATAGAGATGTGAAGTTGCTTTCAATATACATTCCCATTGGAAACAATTACATCCAGTACCTGTAACTTGAAGACACAAATATCCTCAGTGCTTACTGCTAGGCAGCCACAACTGTACTGCTAGCCTTCAAGCTTTGGTTTCTGTCAGTAAAAGGCATGTCAAGGGGTAAGACCATTTCCTGGGCTGTTGTCGCCTTTGAGGAAGGAATCACCAGGGAGCAACCACTGGGCAACTTACTGCAATGCAACTTGCATGATTCATCCAGGCCCGGCTGCTTGCTATTGTTCAACAGCAGCCACCTCAAAAAAACAACAACCAATGTGATTAGGGTTTGCGAGGAGGATCTGGGAGACCCAACATTGAATCCCACTTTGTCACAGAAGCTCAGTGCAAGACTTTGGTCCAGCCACACATTCTTAGCCTAACCTGCCTCACAGTGTTGTTGTGAGGATGTAATAGAGGAAAGGGAATGATATGAGCTGCTTTGGGTCTTCACAGTGGAATAATGCTATTAATGAAATAAATATAAAGGGTATAAGTGAAATAAATAAATATCAATTTAGCCAAATATAGAGGTCAGATAAAAGGTGGGTGGGAAGAAAAGAAGGAAACAAGGAAAGTTGAGGAAAGGGAGGGTGCCAAGAGGACAGAAACACTGTGGAGAAGGAGAGACAGGAAGGTGTTCCCCGGACATTTGATTGGCCCCTCCACTTGACACAGGCACATAGTGAGACAAAAGCTTGTATTGAGTACTGACTTTCAATACAACGCAGTGAGGGAGCTGCCCTGCTACGCACAAAACCCTGACTGAGAATCAGGTCATTTACAAATGATTTAACACCGGGTTCCCCACGAACATGTGGTGCACTATGGGCGAGAGGCAGCCCCCTTCTGGCCACACACTGCTCTCAAGACGGATGGTTCACTGCACTGGGTCAGCAGGCCCAGCTATCCGAGGCCAATTTAAGCTCCTCAGTGCTGCAGGATCATTACGCTTGGGTTTTTTTTCTGATTTAGCGGCATTCAGTCATAATCCCACAGTTGGTACTGGTTCCCTATTGGCTCCTCAGCAAAGCACATACACCAAATGTCTGAACCTACGGTCCTGCTCATACTGAGCAGGATTACTGTGGCAACAACACATTATCAGTAGGGTAAAACTAACTCATCTCACGATAGCCTAACCCAGCTCACATTCCCTATTAGTAGGTGACAATGCAATGCTTGGTGAATTCTACTTCATAATGATAGGAAGAGTCAACACTGAAGGATCAAAAAGCGACATTGCTATGAATGCTTGGCCACCACAAGCCAGTTATCCCTGTGTTAATTTTTCTGACACCTCCTCCTTAAAACCCCAAAAGTCAGAAGGTTTATGAGGCCCTGCTTTCATGGTCTGTATTCATACTGAAAATCAAGATCAAGCAAGCTTTTGCCGTTCTGCTCCATGGGAGGTTTCCATCCTCCCTGAGCTCACCTTTTCAATGATTTAAGTTAAAGGGGGATCTCGAACCTTCCCTCAGATTTCTGGGCTGAGCCAGCTGCAAGATTTCATACTGTGACAGGGTGGGACAGCCATAGTTCCATCAGAAAAGAAGAAAATTAATAAATAGGGCTGCGCAGTCAGAAAGAGAGAGGAAAATGGAGGGAAAACCTTGCCTCTGATGGAGGGAAGTGGGCGAGGTCATCATTGATGCCCCCTGCAAGATCTTGCGGGTCCCCTGCTTCTGAATATATCTAATTCTCAAGATAACCAAATCTATGAATGCTTAAATCTTGAGACTGGATCCACAAACAGACAAGACAGATCTTTCTACAAACCCAAGAAAAGCCCATGTCAAGGACCCAAGCCTGGGTCCCTCAGGGTCACCACCTCTTGGGAAAGCAGGTAGTGCTCAGACCTGTGGGTCCTCAGGGCTATATGTACACAACAGATGGCTCCATTTCTAGGGCTTTTACTTTTTATCTCATACTATCTTAGCTTTTATCTATATATTTAATTCCTTTTATCTAATTATTTTAATTCCTTTCATCTCAGCTCTAGTATTTTACCTTTGCTCCATTTTATTGAGCTTTTCTTCTAGCTTGCTTTTTCCTTTTATCTCTGTTTTGTAGGTTCAGTGTCGAAATCTCCCTTCCCTCCCCTGTGGGGGATGGGCATGGTAGAAGTGGCTGTAAAAACAGTTCAAAGGGTTTCTCACACTGACTGCTCTCCATTTGTGACTTTATTACTCCTTATCTCTCTCACACTTTCTTCTCTACCATTTTCCTTCTTTGAGGAACTAATAGTACTGTTTGTCCATGAGGGGAGTGAGAGAAGTGTTTTTGAGTTTGGAGTGTATGGTGTATGCCTGTTGTACTTATGCACCTATTTGCTCATTTGCGTGTGGGAGGGTTGGTTTTTTTTTAGGGTTTTTGTATCTTATATGAGCTGGGTGCTCCGTGCTTTCCGTTTTTAGAATTATAATTCATCAAATTAGTTAAAACAGTTTTGTGCTGGTCATACCAATTAATGACACTTGGCTAGGCTATAATTATCAATTAACTACTTGGCTTCTAGTTAGACTACCTCTGCCTGCTAGTGATTAAGTAACTTAACTGCTTCTTTGCTAATTGTAATTTAGTTCTCCTTCTTTCCCAACACTGGGGGGAGAGAGCAACTTTTAATTACCTGATAGAGTTGACAGAGTTTTTAAAAATTACAATTAATTAGTTTTATTTTCACCAGTCACTGGATCGTTCTTTGTTTTATTATATCTAAAAAACCATCCCTCTGACTTTTGTAGGCTTCCAGCCAACAAACAAACTGAGCTGGATACCTTCTTTGCCTATAATATTAAAAATAATAATCTTTTTTTTTGCCTCTACAAGATAACTCTTTTCTCAGAGACAAATGAATCACAAGTCAATTCTTTAACGCCACTCCTTAATGCCTAAACATAATTCTATGTTGCCCTCTCTTGACCTACTCACTGAGGAAAAGGACTTGTGTTCTGAAAAGGATACCTTTCAGAGTCTAGCCTCTCAGATATTTCTAATTGCTGAGATTCTAGGAAAGATCTATGATAAAATCAATGCCTTGTCCCAAGCCCTCGCGCTATCAAGTTTGGGGGGGGGGTTATACCTAGGAAGACTACAAGAACCTCTTTGATGCTAGAACTTTATAAAATATCACTATCCATGCTCCCCTTTCAAGAGCAAATTATCAACTGGACAGGGAAATGGCACATCAAGGAGCATTTGGCTTATCTTCTTGATTGCTCTGAAATTTTCTGGGGTCCTGGGATCCTTTCTGGCCCTATTAATGAAAACTGGCTTACACTTACATTCTATTCCCCCCATGTTCCTGCACTGATTATAAACAAACGACAGTGGTTCATTTTACATAGAATTATCCCTAAAAGATTTTTCCATTCTCCTGCAACAGCACCATTTTCCCCCATGAAACTCTAAGAAACCTGCCACAAATCTCCTACAAGAAACAAATGGGAATAAAGTCACCCGTAGGCATCATACACAAACTTTAGTTGATCTTTCCCCAGTAAAAAATTATTCATGACCAAACTTGAGCCCAACAGCTAGGAATTTAGGCATGAATAATAAGGAACTGCCTGTGCCGCTAAAAAACTCTTCCACATTTTCTAACTGTGAGGACACCAGGAAATCATATTTATCCAGGAGACCTGGATGATGGAGGAGATACATTATCTTGGCTATTTAGCTTTCTTTCAGAGTGCATCAAAAAGGCCCTTTGGGCCATCCTCATGGATGGCTAGCATGTCTAATCTCTACAGCATTGCCCATTCATTATTCTGAAATGATTATGACACAGGATTTTGTTTTACTAGTTAAATTTACGCTGGGGTCCCATTCTATAATTTTATTCACAGAATATATGTCACCTGCAACTTCATATAAATTGAATGATAACTGGGCCTTGTTGGATGAAACAATCAATAAAACTAAAAGCAACTTCCCAAACAGCTCATTCCTCCTACCGGGTAATCTTAATGCAAGAATAGGGGCTGATGATCATTTAATCTGAAAACCGTATGGTCCTAACAATGAAAATTTCCTTCATCTCTGGTGGTTTTTCAGTCATCGAAAGATGTCATAATAAATTCCAATAGCTTGAGGTTGTACACTTTGCTATCCAAAGGAATTTAGTAATTTTGAATGCCCAAAAGAGAATTGATCCAGGCAGGGATTATACCTTCTTGGGCTTCAAGGGAACTAGTGTCATGTTTCCTGGGAGTTTCATTCTTTTGGGGCAGTGATCATCTCTCTATTGTTTTGCACATGAATATGCCTTATGCCAAATTCTCTGTAATCAGGCAAGATTGTATATCTCAGAATGAAAACTCCCTATGTTGCATCCACTGGAATGACCATGCTGCTCACTTGGCCGAAGATATGATGGTCTACCCAGATGTGTTATCTTTACAGAGAGCATTACTTGGGTCTGATGTACCTTGGAGTTCTCTCACCACCTTGTATAGGCTATTGTCCCTCATCAAGTCCTTGCACTCTAAAATTCTTATATATGGTGACTGAGGGGAACCTCCACATTCAGAGTCAGGAGGCAGCATCAGGGGAAGGCCTCAGCCTCTGTGCCCTGTTGTTGACACTCCAAAGGAACTGGTTGGCACTGTGTGAGACAGGATGCTATACTTGATGAACCACTGGTCTGATCCAGCGGGGCACTTCTTATGTTCTTATTGGCTGTGCAAATGTTTAAAAACGTTGCTTTGGCAACAACTGCCACCACAACACAAGGATGTTCACTGTGTGACTGAAGTAAACTGTGGCAACTATTTTGTGGCTGCCATTTTGTAGTTGCGCCCACTACGCTGTTTCAGAATTCCAAAGGCTCAAAAATTTGGGGAACCCCAGGCCTGACCCGTATAGCTCAGGCAAGCCCAATCTCATCAGGTCTCAGAAGTTAAGCAAGGCCAACCCTGGCAAGTAACTGGAAGGAAGACCTCCAAGGAATACCAGGGTTTGGGTCACTGAGGCAGGCTATCAAGCCACCTCTCTGAAAAACGTCCAAGCCCCCAGTAGAGGTCAGCAGAGGTTGCCATGACTTCCAGGCATGCAAGCTCATACACACAAACATGCAAAAGACTTTGGGGGACCCTGTTCTGAGCAAATGTTAAACATATTTACTATTACGCCAATAAACCTCTTACTATTCATACTTAGGCTTCTTAGTATCATAAGGAAATAGTTTTATTATGGTAGGAAAGGCACCTATGTCCTCCAAACAGACTGTGGCTCGCATAATTGGGATCAGGCACTTGCTGCCATCCCTCACTACTCCAGATAACTTGGCAGAGGCAGCAGGGAGGATCCAAACCCCATCTTGTTCTGGACAGTTGTTTGGTTTTTTTTAGATCTGGTGCATCCCATTGCTGTTATCAGAGTGTATAACTGTCTGCTGGCCTCCACATCTGTTTTCTAGTCAGTTAGAAATTGGAACATGTAATTAATTCAGAAATCAAATTAATTTTGAATTAGAGTCAGCAGGGTCCACCCATTCCTAACTCCGTGACATTTATTCAGACAGGAAATGTTGATCATTAATGAAGTAGCACAATGGAAATGTGTCTATCCAGTACATTTTTATCCTACCCTTCCTCCAAGGATCTAAGATCAGTGTATACTGATGGTTCTTCCTTCCTCATTTTAATCTCAAAACAACCCTGTGAGGCACGTTAGGCTAAGAGTAACCAGCCCAAGGTGACCCAGCAAGCTTCATGGCAGAATGGGGACCATAATCATGGCATCTCAGATCTCAATCTGACATTCTAACTATTTACAGCCAGTTTGGTGTAGTGGTTAGGAGCACAGACTCTAACCTGGAGAACCGGGTTTGATTCCCCACTCCTCCACTTGCAGCTGCTGATGTGACTTTGGTTCAGTCACAAGTTCTCTCAGCTGTTCTCTCAAGGGCAGTTCTCAGTCAGAGCTCTCTCAGCCCCATCTACCTCACAGGGTGTCTGTTGTGGGGAGAGGAAGGGAAGGAGATTGTAAGCCTCTCTGACTCCTTCAGGTAGTGAAGGGCGGGGTATAAATCCAATATCTTCTTCTCCTCTTCTTCTGTTCCATCACACTGTCTCCCAATGGCTCTCTTGGCTTTAAGCCATCTGTTTTCAGCAAAGGGAACTGATCACTGTCCAAAATTCTCTACTGGTCATCATTATCTTGTCTGCATTCCTGCTTGCTTCAAAAGTAACAGATCTAGTACTGATACCTTAAGAGAAAACTGTAAGATCAGTCAATGCTTCTCCAACAGGGCTATGGGAAGGCTTGTACTCATGGTCCCTGCAGATGCCATTCGCTGAATTACTGTCCTCAAATAGGTAACTATATTAAATGGGACCCCTCTTCTTACTTGCAGGGACTTTCTAAGCCAAATCAACCATATTCTCTAGCAAAAATCTCTGCCCTGGCTGATAATGTCCCAAATCTTGACATGTAAACTTCCTGCCAAAGAACTCTGAGTTCCCATCTTTCTAAGCATTATATGCCATGCACCACGGAACTGAGCTACATAAACATTTTCTGAAGTCTGTTCTGAAAGACAACTATTCCCAAACTTGGAATACAACAACTATATCTGTACACAGGTATAACCTGAAGTTTTACTGATGTCAGTAATTTAAAAAAATCTGTAAACCTACATAGAAATTTTAAATCTCTTTCAACATTATGATTAAAATGTATGGATTATACTGCAGTTATTAGTAGAACTTTAGATGCAGGTTCATGTTTCTTAATTGTATACAACTCTCCTTCAGTACTGTAACAACAGCCCTGAAATTTTCCATGAGAAGCAGAGCTGATATCTACATTTTTCAAAACTGAATTCATATATAAGAATGCATACACTAGTGGATTGTGTACGTACTAAGCAACAGTTCCCATCATGATAACTTTTTCAGCTCCAACAATCAAAGAAATTTCATATATATGTGATTCACAATTCATCTCCAGCAATCAAAGAAATGTATGAATTACAGTTCACATCTTTTATGATAGGCACAAATCTGGTTAAATTTGAGTTCATGCACTCCATGCCTCTTCCCATTACACTGAGATTAAAGACAGAAATCCTCAAATTCCAGCTAGTTCCCTTCCCAGTAACTTTCAGGACAATACTAAACAGAGATACATCCTTCTCATAGGGGTCAATTGGTTTAGGATTTGCACTGTTAGATTCTTAATTATATTTTAATCCTGGGAAATAAATCAACACCATTTTTTCATGCACCCACATTTGATCAGCACAACTAATTAGAGTTAGTTGGACTTTATTCTCCAACCTTTGTATGCCATGTAAGGAGAAGAGAAAAAGGAAGGGAGTACATAGGGAGTACTATGTTTAACAAGGTTTGTGCCCATCTTGAACAAACTAAGATTTCTCTATATAAAAGTACATTTCTGGTATGTTAGGGTTTCTCACACAGATTAAAACTAAATTTTTAGTAAACTAAAATTTAGTAAACTAAAAATTACTAACAAATGCAATGTTTTCATCACAATTTAAAAAAAGAGTTTGGGGTTTATCAGTAACCTTTGTATTTACCATACTGCATTATCATCACAAACCAATGTCACACACCTTGTTTGAAATCCTTTTTGACTGGAATAGTGTACTCTAATCCCGTCTCCTAGGACTGGGCAAGTGGATTGACTGAAACAGTAAACTGATGTATCTTGCTTTATTACTTCTTTTGTAGATATCACTGGAGGAAAGCAAGACACTATCACAAGCATGATCTTAAAATAAAGATACCATGAGAACTGACTGATATATTAATACAAAGACATTGACAAAAGCTTAACTATAAGAAAACTAGAGAATGCTTACTATTTTTGTCCAGAGTTTAAGTACTTTGTTATCAGACACGGATACAAAAACATAAAGATACTTTAGAGGTATGGGAAGATAACAAAAAGGGCATGCAGTAAACATGAGCATGAGTCACACACTAAGTCCTGCACTTGAATAATAATATAAAAAATCTTATTTGAGAGTAGATTAGATAAACTCCTCTAGGGCATGTTTTTGAAGGACAATCATTTTAAAAATGAGCTTCTGAAAACAGCATATTTTGAAGTGAGCTTTTGAATTTAAGACAAATGGATATACTTATCTAAGAAATAAGATAAAAATGAAGCCTATTTTCTCTATCTTTCCCCCAAAAAAAGCCCCCCATCTGCTCAATTTGTATGTTATTAATATTACATTTGTTCCTGAGCAGATTTAATAATTTCCACTGACATTAATAATAGTTACTAATTAATTGGTATGATTGAATTGTGTAGAAGTTTGGTTTCATTTTAAAGCTTTGAGAACTATAGTTGTAGAAAAATAACCCTGGATAAGAGAGCCTATAGAGTTAATTTCTAACACAATACACAGATATGGACCAAAGTAAGCTACATTTTACAAAGTATCTCCAACAGTACCAAAGAAATATATGGTAAATAATTTTAAGAACACCACTGTTCATGATCTAGTTTTTAAAAAGGACAAAATTCATTATTAAACCAACACAGAATAGCTCACTGAATGAATAATTTCTTTATAAATATCAAACATTTTATAAACTACTTGTAAGGAAAATAATAATACAATATACACAAAAACCTGATTGCATGATTGGGATATATAAAATATTCTTCATGGTTATCTTTTATAGTGAGGGACCTATACAGTGCAGCCAGACTCTGAGATGCTTGGTATTAGACCATCACAGTTATGACATACAATAGCATTTATACCAGAAATTAATAGTTAAGAGAAATATCCTTGTCATATGACTTTCAGACTGCATTCTTGGAAAACCCAGAAACTTGTCAGATGTCCCTCAATGACAAGATGAGTAATACTGAATAAGCTTCTCTGAAAGGCATATTATTGATTGTGTTTTATAGGGCCTGGTTCACACGAGACAATCATAAGGCTCAATAATGGCCAGCAGTCCATACAGAGTAAATGTGTATTCCAGAACATGCCTAAAAACCTTCTAAATAAAACAGCAGTCTCATGACAGACCAGGCAGTGGTTAAATTCTAAAAACCACCGGTTTAATTCAAGTAGAAGCAGATTCAAATATTTTCCTCAAACACTGAACACATTATACAATCTCAACTAGTGCCTGAAATTGTTTTTCACTTGATCTACAAGAGCAGCTTCAAAATCTACAGATACACTGATAACAGTCACCATTGTAATCAATGAGAATAGTTACCATCAAATTTAACAGTTTTCCTCCTGCTACCAGAACCAGAGCTCCACCTATTTTAAACAGTACATCAACTTTCAGGACATCCCAGCTCAAAAGCTTTTGCTCACTTCTGCATTCCCCACTACTAGCCTCATGCATGCATGATGACATCCACAGCCCACAGACAGATTTAACAAGTTAACTACACCTATTCCATCTGCCATTAATATAACTTTAGAAAGCCGCTATACAAAACACTATGAGTCTTTAGGAGATACAGAGAAGATGTTTTATTTCCTAGAGCTTTTAAAAGAGTTTGAAATGCAGAGTTTTTCCTGTCAAGGGGGTTAAACAAGGCTTTATTTTATTATGGATGGCTTTAATTTAGAAGTGTAAGCTGCTTTGAAAGTGAAGTCAGGTAAAATATTTTAATAAAAAGCAGACTGAGGTATATTCAGAAACAGAGAGAGCCAGCATAATGTTGTGGTTACAGCATCAGACTAGGATGTGGGAGACCCAGGTTCATGACTGCCACTCAGTGGTGGAAATTTTGCTGGGTGACCGTGGGCCAGTCACACTCTCTCAACCTTACCTGCCTCACAAGATCGTTGTAAGAAACAAATGGAGGAGGGAGAACACTATAAGCCGTTTTGGTTCTCCATAGAGGGGAAAGTGGGATATAAATGAAGTAAATAAGTGACTTCTGCAAACAGCTGACAGTAGAAATTAATCTAAAAATGTAATCCTATAAACCAGAGACTAAACAAAGATTAACGACTATTCCGCAATTGCAGTGGCTGAAAGATCACACACATTCTTGATAAAATGAGACGCTTTACTTATTATTCCCTTTCATATCCTCATCAGACTACACATTGTTCTAGGTCAGGGGTGTCAAACATATGGCCCACGAGCCAGATTCGCCCACTGCAACTGGCTCGCTGCTGTTTCCTGCTCCCTCCATCGCAGCTCTTTTTGCCTAGTCTCTCCTATTTCCTGCTTCACAGAGAAGAGAAAGAAAGCCAAGCCTCCCTTCCCTCGATTGGCTGAAGGCTCCTCCCCCTCTTCCTCCTCAGGGCAGAGGGGGGTAAGGAAAGAGCCAGAAAGAGAGAGAGGGAAATGGAGTCCCATGGTACTTTTAAGACCAACAACATTTTATTCCAAGTACTAGGAATAAGGCCCGTTGCAGAAACAAATGCAACAAGCTCTAGAAAGAGGGATGTACTAAAAGGAAGAACAGGAGTGGCCATTGGAAACAATGGGAGAGACATGAAGGCTGACTGGAAATTATGGGAGCCAGGAATGCCAATTAATTTGCATGGGCAAATCTTAGGAAGAGTCGCAAAGAAAATGCGGAATGGATTTTCCATTAAGGTCTGGTCGCAAATGCAGTGCTCTCGGACTGAAATGACAGCCCCTGCGGGTAGCAGATGTATTCTGAGGGTGGAATGACAGGCCCTGGGGTAGCAGATGTCATTCCACTCTGGGGCCTGTCATTTCAGTCCCAGGACAACACCCCCCCGCTGGGCTCTCACTCCACTCTGTGGCCTGTCATTCCACTCCCAGAACAGTGCCACTTCCTCCAGGGGCTGTCATTCCACTCTGGGGTCTGTCATTCCACTTCCAGAACAGTGTATTTGAGATCAGAGATCTTAGTGGGAAATCCATTCCACATGTGCTTTGCGAGTCTTCCTGAGCTGTAATGTGTTTCAATGGAGCCCATGCAAATCGATTGGCATTCCTGGCTCCCATTATTTCCAATGGGCCTTCAAGTCTCTTCCATTGTTTCCAATGGGCAATCCTGTCCTTCCTTTTAGTGCATTCCCTAGGAAGAGGGTCTGGAGACTCTGCATAGAGAAAGAGAGTTGCAGAGCAGAAGGGACGGACGGGCAGGGGAGGAAAGACTGGGGCTGGACAACATACTCAACCAAGGGAGCTGGACTCAGAAGAGCTGGGAAGTGAAATCTACAAACAGGGGGGAAGGGGGGGAGAGAGAATCAGAGGGAGGGAGACAGAAATCAGGCAGGGGGGGCGAGAGCTTGAAAGGGGAGACACTGAAAGCTGACTGACTGCAGGGGGAAAGTGTTATTGCACTCAAGCGTACTTCCAGGTGAGTGTGCTGGTGACAGGGGGCCAGAGGAGGCATCAGGAGGAAGATAGAGATGGACAGACAGACAGAGAGGCTGGGGAGGCCAGAGGCAGCGAGCAGAGTGAGGGATGGAGAGGAGAATGAGAGCTTGTACGTGAAGAAAAAGTTGGTGTTAAAGGTGCCAGTGCAGAGTTTTGGACTGCTACCGGTGTGTGGGAGGGTGGCACACAGATCTCCTGGTGGAGGGGGGCTCTGGCAGGTTTCCCCTGCTTGGCTCAGAAAGTAGTTGGGTGAGGGTGGAAGACAGCCAACGTGCCGCCCGCAGAGAGGCCCCATGCCACCCAGCCCTCCCAGAGGCCTCAGAAGCTGGGTGGGGGGAAGATGGGCCGGCAACAGCCAACACGCCAGCTGCAGAGAGACCTCATGCCTCCCAGCCCTCCCAGAGGCCTCCCAGCAGCGAGGAACAGCACAGGGCGGTGAAGGACAGCGCACCGGCAGCAGAGAGGTGCCATGCCACCTAGCCCCGCCTGGCGGCTCTACCGCCTTCTGCCCCAGCGGCTCATGCAGTTGAGGTCAGTGAATGAGTGGTCAGGGCCTCGGAGTGTCTGTATGTGGGTCTTGCTGTGCTCGTTGGCTGCCCTGGCCTCTGGCAGCTGGAGCATCCAACCCCTCCCTCACGTGGCAACATGCTGAGGCGGAGAGGCTGAGAGCCAGTTCTGTGGGTGAGTGGGACTGCAGCCAGTGAGTGACAGGCCAGTGAGTGAAAGGCTGTGGTGGTGTATGGAACGTTCAGGCAAGAGGGACATGAAATCTCAAATATATATAAGAGAGAGAAGCTTTTGTGTGTGCCTGCACTCTTCTTCAGCAAGAGAGAAGGAGGAGGAAAGGGATGGAGGGAGGGAGGGAAAGAAAGAGCCATGGCATTTTCCAGTTCTAACAGATGGGTGGGAGAAACCTAACAGCACAGCTTGCATTCTTTATTAGTGGAAGGCAGCAAGAGTCCAGTGACTCCAGTAGCACCTTAACAAATAACAAAATTTGTGGCAAGGCAAGAGCTTTCATGAGTCACTGCTGACTTCTTCAGATACAGCTAGAATGTGAGTCCATCTGTCTTTCTGTCTTAGAGAGTGAAGTAATTTCAGATGCCAAATGACAATAGCAGGCATTGGTAATGAGGGAAGAAACCTAGGTCTCAGTTCAGTCCAGGAAGATGCTTTGTCTTGAACTTCGTTATCAGTTGCCGTTCAGCAGTAAATCTTTCTAATCTCCCTTTGAAATCCCTTTGTAAGAGAACTGCTGCTTTTAAGTCAGCAACTGAATGCCCTGGAAGGTTAAAATGTTCCCCCACTAGTTTTTGAACGCTGTAGTTTCTAACAGCAGTAGAAAGAATAAGAGTCTAACAAAACATGTAGTAGGTATGTGCTTTCATGAGTCACTACTTATTTCTTCAGACTTATTTCCATTTATTCTTTGCATCCCCATGGACTGAAACCTCCTGTACCAAATTGAGACCTAGGTCTCCTGACTCATTACCAGTGCTGATATCTCTCCACACCTACTACTCCTCTGCATATCACACCTAATCCAATCACGCCTGCTATTGCCATTCGGCATCTGAGATCATCTTTACAACGTTTATATCTCCAGTACTTCATGTTACATTTTATGGCACACATGGCCTGGCCTGACAGAGTGACATTTATCACAACTGGCTCAGCCAATTACAATATCCTGTAGACCTTGTCACATTAAAGCCTGCTAGAGGAGCTCCCCAGTCACCAGAAACTAAGCGCTGTAGCGCACAACAAAAAGTGTATAAGAATTAGCATTTTGAAATATGGCTTGCAGCACTTCATGCCTGTGAAAAAACAACAACAGGAGGACAAACCTGATGAAGGATACGTAAATGGATATTGTACTAGAACTCCGTCGTTTGTCTGGATTGTTTTTGTAATTAGGAGCTGTATTATTATTTTGAGTGTACTGCTAAGTTGTATACTTTACTTTGTAGAATTATTTTTGCAATCATGCTGATAACTGAAATTCACACATGGCATATATAAAAGAACAAACAATAATTGTTTAATTATACATAGTGATTGAAAGTGACCCAAGTCTAGGCCAACAACTAGTAGTCGGATCGTAACTGTTTAAGAGGATGTGTGCTTAAGTTAATATGTTTTTCCCCTGTCACACTGTATGATTTTTTTAGAACTATTGTAAAATCTGTAAATACAATGTCTTATGGATTATTTATGGAAACTGCTGTAAGCAAAATGGAAAAGAGGGATATAAATACTTTAATTAAATGTAATACCTAGAGCATCTAAAATTACTTAAACATAACAAAACAACTCTAAATGATCTGGAGATGACAGCCTAATGGCCCAATTTCCACCCATGATACAGAGAATTCAAATCGGTTCTTAAACAGAAATTGAATCCAGTGGCAGATTTGCAGGTCTTCCTGACTGGAACTGTAATGAACCAAACCATTGGAATCTGGCAGGTTCCTGCTATTCAAGAAGGAAATCTTCAAAAATGCACACTGCACTGAGCAAGCAGATTCCTCTTTTAATGATGGCATGGCATTGTACTGAGCTGTCAGTACATACTAGATTCTGATTTGGCGCCTATAGATCCATTCTGCTAATAGCAGCTCGCTCCTCTGACACATGGAGTCTTCCAACAATGAAGGACCAAACAACTATCCAATCAGGGTCAGCTCAAATTAGTGAACCACTCTAAGTGCTTTCCTCCAGTGTAGCACCCCACCGCACCCCCGTAGAACTCAAGACATGCTGCAAAGAAAGAACCTCTCTCCACAGTCCAGATCTGAGAAAGTAGACAAAAAAGAGGCATTCACATCCTCTTATGTTGCAGTCACCCTGGTACAACTGAAGGTAGACTGAAGCTCCCCTTGGACCCCAGGCAGCACTGGAAAAGGAGGCAAGAGCAAGCCATACTTGCCACCTCCTCCCACATCACCACTCCCTGCCAGTTTGATGCCCCAAGTAGTGTCTTGGGCAGTGAGGCAGCCCTGTTCCCAACCATGTAAGTAAATGCTAGCATGCTAATCCAGCCCGTGGCACCACAGCATAACAATAACATTAGAGAAACATCACTATTTCAAACACACATGAGCAAAGAAATATTTAGGAAAACAGTGCTAGTGCCCAGAAATAATTCTGAGATTCTTTCCCATTCATTTTAATTATTTTTGTACTGTTTACTAACTCTGTAACAATGCCACCAAATCAAAAACCCTAGTTTCAATTTTAATGAAACTGACAAATGGAATTAATGTATGGAAAAACCCAGAAACTAGTGAGGGTGTGGTGTGTTTCATCTTCCCCGGATGTTGACTAACCAACTTAAAGGCTTCATTGGTTCATCATAAAACTACAAAGGGAAGTCTGCAGTGAGAAGATGCACAGCAGGAATTAACACGCAGATTTGACACTACCAGGCTCACTCAATAGGGACTGGTAGGGTTAGCTCACTACAGGAAATAATTGGTTGTACTTACAAGTTTCCTTACACTATTTAGATCATCCAACTCTGTAATTAATCAGAATTTGGGAGTGATCTGCACTCATTCCCAATGGATCATTTATTATTTTGATAGTTTCAGGAAAGTAGCAATATTGGTCTGCAGCAGAAGAGCTAGGTTTGAGCCCACCAGCACCTTAGAGACCAACAAGATTTTCAGGATATAAGCTCTGATGAAGGAAGTTTTGACTCTCGAAAGGTCATACCCTGAAAATCTTGTTGGTCTCTAAGGTACTAGCTCCTATCCTTTCGACTGGATCTTGTTTTCATTTGTGCTCTGCAATGTAATATAACACAGCTTTGTCTGGGATACTGCGCCTTCCTGCCTATCTTTGTAATAATTACCCCTACCTCTTAGAACATAAAAGCCCTGCTGGATCAGATCAGTGGCTCATCTTGTCTCACACAGCAGCCAATCAGTTCCTCTGGAGAGCCAACAACACGGCATAGAGGCCAAGACTTTCCCCCCTGATGTTGCCTCCTTGCTCTGGGATTCAGAGGTTTACTGCCTCTAAATGTGGAAGTTTCCCTCAGTCACCATGGCCACTGACAGACCTGTCCTCCATGAATCTATGTAATCCCCTTTTAAAGCCGTTTATTCCTGTGGCCATCGCTACATCCTCTGGCAGTGAATTCCACATTTTAATCAGTCTCTGTATAAAGAAGTACTTCCTTTTGTCCATGCTGAATCTACCACCCATCACCTTCATTGGATGCCCTTCTCTGGATGCCTCTGTTCTATTACGTAGTGGGTATCTTTCTCTACCAATTGAATGTAACAGTTCACATACCTGACAAAGTATATCTCAGCTCAAAAAAGCTTATGATACAATACATTCCTTAGCCTTAAAATGCCACAAAGATTGTCACTGTAATAGACTAATACAGCTACTCATCTGAACTTTGTGTTTTCTCAGTGCACTCCATATTATACATTTTAGAAAATCATATGGAAGCTGAAACATGTCTAAGGCAGATATATTTTCAACAAGGGACAAAAAACCATGTCAGACATAGAGACAGACCTACAACACATTGCAAGAACGAATTTGCAATACCATGATGCCTACATACAGACATATTTGGTAGGGGAAAAACAGTACTTTGGGCAGCTCTAGACAGCTGGAGGAAGGGGGAGACTGATGGAACAGTCTTCTTTAGCAGCCCACAAGTTCATCTGCCATGGTTACAATGGCAGATGACACTCCTGTCTCTGTCAAAACTACTGTGCTTATGAGCCCCACCTTAATTCTAACTTCAAGTTGGAAAAGGTGAGGACTAGACCCCACAATTAAACCCAACTTCAGAACTGTTCCAAACTAAACTTCACAAACATCAGACACAAGAAACTGGCCTTACCCCATGAGGTATTAGCAAAAGTGCTGGCTAGCTACTGGGACAAACCAAGACCTTGGCTTAATTATCATATCCAGAAGAAACAAAATTAACAAAACCTTATTGAGAACATTGCCTGATGGCATTTGTGTTCCTAAATACGGAATTACACTCTACCTCAACAAATGTGCACTTTCAAAACCATTTTTAACAACTTAACATGAACTGGAGACTTGTAGGGGAAGAACTGAAAGGTGGGAGAGAGTGCATTTAACCCTACCTGTGCATGATGCTTCCTGAGAACACTCCCTCCTTTACCCACCCTCAACACTACTTTTTCCACAGGTAGGTTTCCTTTCAGGCTTAGAATCCAGCTTGAAAGAGGGGAAGAACTGGAGAGGGGATGAGGTTTACCAAATTTCCCCCACTTTCATTCACAAAGCTAATATGGGATTGGGAACCACATTGTACTGTGCAGTTTCACCCTAAGAGCCCATGATAGTTTTTAAAATAATCTCTTCAAACAGAAATGGAATTCTGAACTTGTCAGAAGTTAGGAGCTGGAACTCTAACACATTATAACTTGCGTTTTCTTTGCCCTTCATAGTGCAAAAATTACTGTCAATATTTTGGTCTTCTCAGGGTTAGTTCTAAAACTAAAGTTCCATAACTCGTATCTTCCCAGAAGTGATATATCACAGCAACCCAGAATTAGATTGTTCAGCGGCAATAGAAGATGTACTCAGCACATGCTCAGGGGCACTGTCTCCTTCACTCTAGAGCCACATGCTCCATCGCGGAATTCTGATGGTTTTGAAACCATGGCAGATGAACTTGATTTGAATCCGGATTTAATCCCCGGGGCTGAAAAAAACACTAACGGGAGACTGGATGGAGGCACTCCAAACTCCCAAGGTTACTCTGTTACAACAGCACGACCGCTGCAGCAACCTTGCATCTTCCCCGGAACTCAGGACCGCCCGGCGGGCCCCGGCAAGCTGACACACAACACAGCCACCGACAGGCCGGGCAAGTTCAGCTCCGCGGGATGGGATGCGACATAAGACTTGGTTATCTTCAGGGAAGGGGGGAGGGAATCGTGCTGCTTCTCCCCTTCCCTGTTAGGCTGTAGCGTTGTGAGCCCGTGGACCGCCTCCCCTGCCCCTCGGTGTCCATATCCACCACCCCCTTCTTCCTTTCTTTCCGCCGGTACCTGTTATGCCGCTGAGCGGCTGGGGCGTTGGTGTAATAAGCCGCCCTTCGTTGGGTGCTGCGCGGCACCGGGTGCAGCGGGATTTGGTCCGCCATCTTTTCCCCCTCCCCCCAGGTTCCCCCTCGCACCACTGACTGACTGACTGAAACGTCGCCGTCGCCGCCCCCTGACGTCACGTTTTCGTGCACTGCGCTGGTGACGCAACCAGAAGCGAATGCCAGGAAGCCGGGAAGAGGGGGGAAGGGGGCGGGCGGGAGGCAAGGACGGAAGGTGAGGGGAAGACGGGTGACGAGCAGGGGGCGTCCAATCAGCTTCTGAGGGGAACTTGTCCCTCCTGGTTGGAGCAGAGCAGATGAGTGGCGCTGTGCGTGCAAGCCGCGGGAGCGGTGGAAGGGCGGGACTGGGGAAACGAAAGTGAGAGCGGGCGCTGGAGAACGCGCAGGCCTACGCTAGTTCCCTTAGAAACAGACGTACGTAGGACTGCAGTCCGGGAAAGCGTCCCCGCTCCTAGTATGTGAAGCGGCTGTAGCTTCTCTGTTGTGAAGGTCCAGGAGTCCCGCATCCGAGCGCTTCTTCAGCACGGTCGTGGATGGATGGCCCGTGGAAACGCTAAAGGCTGTGATCTCCATGCGTCGCATTTAGGGCTTTTTTGGTGACGGCGCTTGCGGGTTCTGAGTAGGAGCAACCGGGGGAGGGTGGGGGAGGCTGTCCAAAGTCCTGATCTTGGCGTGCCAACCAGCCCCAGTTAGCCGGAGGAAGACAGAGTGGACTCTCAGGATCAGCTGAGTGGGGATTTGCAGAAGGAAGGGGACTTGATGAGAATTGGTGCGACCTTATGAGGAGAAATAGGCTGCACGCAATCCGGTATTGTGGAATATAGTGACTGTTGGATGCACCGTATTCATTGCAGTGCTTTGACCACTTTAATCACACACACCCGTAGAAACAAAACTGGAAGTTCTTGCAATTTCAAATTCAGGCTCTTTTGTATGGGAGGGGGACTTTTGGCAAATACTTGCTATGGGGTTTGGTGGGTTTTGTTTTTTTCATACTAGCGGAGTGTCCACCATCATTGTGAAGTGTTTGGCGGTGGGGATAGAAGCAAGGGTTTGTAAATTGTCCTTATTCCCGTAATTTACACTCTCTTGCCTGTATTTATGCTTTGTTTCAGTTCTTGGAAGATGAAAGTAAATAGAATTTCCAACTGACTAGGGGGAAAACCATCCCTAAGTTGATGTGAGCAGATAACGACAAGAACTGGGATATAATGAGGCCAGAAAGGCAATGTATAATTCTTGTAAATAAATGTAAATAATGATAAATACAGTTATACCTATCTAAATCGATTGAAGATCATTGGCTTAGAAGACTGTATTTATGGATTATAACTGTATATATAACAGAGTAACCTTGGGAGTTTGGAGTGCCTCGTTTCAGTCTCCCATCAGTGTTTTTTACAGCCTGGGTTTTAAAATCTGTTTAAAGATTGCATTGCAGGTTTCATCCTGTTCTGGATAGGCTGCATTCTTCCTGAAAAATCAAATACATTATCTGGGGTACTTCTGGACCAAGACTGGAAAAGCAGGTGGGAGAGTAGGCAGCTGTTCCTGGACAAGGCAACTCTGGCCACACTTACACATGTTGATAACATGTAGACCTGGGGTGTCAAATTTAAGGCCCGTGGGCTGGAACATGGGTTTAATCCAGCCTGGGGCTTTTTACTTCCCCCCTCCTCTCCTTGCCCTTTGAAGCTCAGGGCTGCTGAAATTCCCAGCTCCCTCAGATCTTCTCTTTGCCTGCCTTGGCAGGAAGCTATTCTGGGCTTGCAAAGTTGCACAGAAAATGCAGACTGGATTTTTCCATTACTGTCTCTGCACCCAGATAGACTACTCTGGAACTGTTTCTAGCAATAGAAACAGAGCTCTGGGACTAGAATGACAAGGCACAGAGGGGAATGACAGCCCCTGGGAGTAGCAGCTGCATTCTGGGAATGGAATTCTAGTCTGGGGGGCCTCATTCCAATCCCAGAATGCTTCTGCTACTTCCAGGGACTATCATTTCACTCTGGTGGCTGTCATTCCAGTCCCAGAGTAGTCTATCTGGGCCCAGAGACCTTAATGGAAAATCCATTCCACATTATCTTTGCAACTTTGTCTGTGCTGCAATGTATTTCAATGGAGTGGACCTCAGGTAGTTTCACTTTCCAGTGTTTGTATGTTAGCTGAAGATGTTGTTTGCTGGGTTTGCTTGCAAATACAGGGTTGATGTTTTGAGCCAGTTTGTCTCTGCTGAATGGACCTGAGAATGGGTGCCTGAGTGAGTATAACATGGGAACCCACAGCCAAAGGGGGACATTACACTGGAGAGCCACTGCCACTCTGAGTGAATGGGGGGGAAGGGAGAAGCTCGCAATGCCCACCCATTTCATCTTTTCCTAAGCTCAGAGCATTTTGTATTTTTAGTTTTAGTTTCTGCTGTGATCCTTGTACTTTTTCTTGATGTTTTATTTTTAAAATTGCATTGCCAATTCCACTATACCCCCACCTTTCCATTTTAGACAGGCATCTTTTAAGGGTGGAGAAAGCTTTGGGAGGTGTCAGTTATCAAACACTGTTACATAAACAAAATGTTGCAAGAGTGTTAAGCATGTTTGTATTTTAAGTAAAAAAATAATATCTTCGTGTTTATCTGTATCCTTTATTAAGTTTAAATTTCCTCTACCTGGCATTACGATTTATGACACACATGGCCCAGCCCCACAAAGTCCCATTTATGTCAGATCTGGCCCTTGTAACAAATGAGTTTGACATCCCTGATTCTAGACTTGTTTCTGTAATGTGCTGGAGGTAGGGCTGCCTTGGAAGAAATGTTTAGAAATGGATGCAAAATATGGCTGCTAGTTCTAATTAGAGCCTGTTGTGGGGATCATATTTTGGCAGTACTGTGCCTGTACAGGTTGCCAGTTTGTTTTCAAGCCCAATTCAAAGTGCTAGGGTTGCCCCAGAGCCCTAAATCTCTTGGGACCAGGGCTCCTGAGGGACTGCCAACCACTTATATGAGCCTGGCTCTGACCTGAGATCAGCTCCCACTGCTCAGGCTTTGGAACTTGTCCCCATAGGAAATTTGTCTTTCCTTCTCACTTTTGACCTTCTATTGACATGCTTGTACTACATGATTCTGGAACACATTTGATAGATTTTGAACTGATGGCATGAAGCTGATGTATCTGTTGATTTTAATTGAGTTGTATAAGGTGATGCTCATTAGAACAGACAATCCTAACTTTAAATGCATGTTGATAGGATCCGAACTATCACAGACTGAGAAGGAGAGAGATTTGTTTGTTTACTTCACTTATATCCTTCCTTTCTCCCCAGCAGGGACCAATTATTCTCTCTATGTTATCTTCCCATTAACACGGTGAGGTTGGTTAAGCTGAGAGTGTGTGGCTAGCACACCCAGCTACTCTAGTCACCCAGCAAGCTGCCATTGCAGCGCGGGGATTCAAATCTGTGTCTCACACATTTTAGTCCTGCACTCTAACCACTACACCACACTGGCTCTCTTGAGTTCATTGAGAGAGCTCAATGAAAATGCTGACTCAGTGTGTAGCATATATATTGTAATGCACATGTATAGATCTGTGGTGCACCCTCATTTGGAATACTGTGCAGAGTTCTAGTCACTCAAAATAGATATTGCAGAGCTGGAAAGGGTGGGGAAGAGGGCAACCAAGATGATTAAGGAGTTGGAGTTTTATATGAAGAAGCAGAGTTGGTTTTATACCCTGCTCTTCATTAACCAAAGGAGTTTCAGAGTGACTTACAATCACCTCCCCTTCCTCTCCCCACAATAGAGACCCTGTGAGGCAGATGGGCCTGAGAGAATTCTGAGATAATTGTGACTGACCCAAGGTAACTCAGCTGACTTCAGGTGGGGGATTGGGGAATCAAACCTGGCTCTCCAGATTAGAGTCCACCACTCTTAACCGCTACACCAAACTGGCTGTCACTACACCTTCAGCTGAGGCAGCAGACGTCCAACCATCTCAGCCTCCCCTGCTCATACTGCCCTGTTTAATGGCCCTATGATACTAAAGAGATCTGCATCAGATCTTTGGGTGAATTGGATGCCTTATTGACCATCTAAGTGGCTTTGGGGTAGCTTTTTCTCCCTTTCCAGTAATGCTCAGGGGCACTGAATAAAATTGAGGGCAATTGATTCAGGATGGACAAAAGGAAATACTTCTTTACTTAACAACTAATTAAATTGTGGAATTCATTGCTGGAAGACATAGTAAGTGCCATGAGCATGGGTGGATTTTAAGTGGAGTGTAAACAGGTTCGTGCTGTATATGTCCATCAGTGGTTACTAGTCATGGTGACTAAAGGAAACTTCCATGTTCAGAGGTGGTAAATCTCTGATTAGCAGTAGTAGGAGACAACAGGGGAAGTCCTTGACCTCTGTGCCCTATTCCTTGGCCCTCCAAAGCAACTGGTTGGCCATAGTATGAGAAGTCAGGGCTACACCAGCAGTAGCAGCAAAAAGAAAAGGTGTAGAAAAACACTCAAGACGTGACTGAAAGCTTATGCTATAAGAGATCCCTTGATGAAGTCATAAGCAAAACTCGTTGGGTTCAAGAAAGAATAAACAGTTTTTCTATACCTTTTTGTTTTTTTGCTGGCCATCGTATGAAACTTCCTTAAATGTTGTGAGCAAAGGCAAGCTCTGTACCCATTCTGAAATGCCATTCTGAAGGACTGGACCCACCACAGAAAAAGTCCATGTTGCTGTTTTCTTATTGTATTTGCATCTGTGAGCCTGCAGGCAGGAATGATCTCAGGCTGTATTTTAGGAGGGGAATTCCAGTGATGGAGACTTTTGGCTTACCTTCTGAACCTCAGAACAGTATTTGGAAGAAGACCCAATGAATTAAATTGAACCTTGCTTTCATGGCAGGGATTTCAGCATTAAAGATGTACATATGGAAATATCCTCTTTGTTTCTTCACTCTTTTAATTGTTTTAACTGTTCACAAAGCTGAATATTTCCCAGTGAAGCTGATCTTCACATAACTGTCACGTTTCTCCTTTCAAGAATTTATGTTTGGTAAATGTCCATTTTCTGTGGCTTTGCAAGATTTATGGCCGCCTAAATCTCCATCCTTCTTCACATACAGTGTTCTCTCACCAGGTTGTAAGTCCCCAAGCACTACCTGCACCAGCTGTGTCTTTCCTCCAAGTGTCTTGTTCATTATTTCCCTCCCAACTTTATGTAAAACTGAGATATCTTTATTACACCCAGAATCTTAGTATCTACTACCCCCAATTTCTAATAGAATTTTAGAAGACACCTGAAAACTTGAACTTGAAAAAATACAGAATATTTGTATATGTCTCTTATCGACATCCAATTCTCAGGATGGCCAGATCTGTGCATACTTAAATCCAGAGACTGAAGCCATGAACAGACAAGACAGATTCTTCTGCAATCTTGAAATACATCTCAGATTTGCAGAAAAATCTGACATCTTAGAAAAAAGTATATTGCAAGATTAACTCCCCTCAAATAACAGAAGCAGCACCTGTAGCTTTAAGAAATGAATGCCTTCAGTGGTCTTTGCTAGGCAACCACAGCCAGAGTTCAAGCCTTGGTTTCTGTCAATAAAGGCTTTTGAGGGAGGATTCATAAGGGCCAGCAGCTATCACTGGGTGATTAAATACCTAGGATTGCCAGGCATGGTAACCAGTGGGAGATGGGGGAGGTGAGATCTTCATTGCTGTGTGATGACATCTCTTATGAAGCACTGGCATCGTACAAGGGCAACACTGTACCACTTGGCCCAAAACTCTGTGAAGATCAAACACACATACACCATTTTGCTGGCCTGCTTCTGCCCCCCAACCAGATGAGTGTTATCCAAAGTTTGTCCGCCATTCGCAGGCAGCTAGTAAGCCTTGCACCAACCACATAACTTGCACCAAGGTGTGGCTGCCTGCTACTATTCAACAGCAGCCACCCCACAATAGAGTGGTGTTGTGGTAAGAGTTTCAGAACAGGATCCAGGAAGTTCACTCAGTGACCTTGGGTCAGCTACACATTCTCAGCATAATCTACCTCACAGGGTTGTCGTGAGGGAAAAATAAAAGAAGGACAATGATGTAAGCTGCTTTGGGTCCCCACTGAGGAGAAAGGCAGGGTATAAATGAAGTTAATAAATAAAGCTGAAGACTGGGGAGGGGCTAAAAGAAAGATTGACTGGTGAGTGGAAAGGACAGAATGAAGCAGGGATATGGGGACTGCCAGGAGAAGGAAAAGAGCAAACCATTACCAAACCAATATTTTGTTTAATTACCAAACCAACAATAGCATAGTACATGCAGTAACATGAATGATTTCTAGCTGTTCTAAGGTCCTACTGCACCAAGTAAGGACAATAGCTAAATCTCCCATTTATTTATTTATCTATTCATTTTTTAACCCACCCTCCGCACAAGCAGGCATAGGATGGGTTACAACATGATGGGGAGGCATCTTTAAGATACACCAGCTGATACTTTCAGAGAACTTTCAGAGAGGCAACCTCATTCTTCTGACTTGCTTTTAGAATGCCATTCCTGATTCCATTCATAAGCATCTCCAAGTTTGCTCCATCTCAAGTGAGCTGTGCAGCAGGTTGGGCGACATGGTGTAAATGCTTCACCTTCCTTCCTTGGGAGGCCCTGTGTGTTTTCTTGTCAGAGAGGTAGCTTTATGTGGTATAATAGCCTTCAAACTTAATTTTTAGGAAATCCTTGAGCTTGCTAGATACAAACTCCTGTTGTCTGCCCAAGGGTTCATGAACAGTCACTAAATAAGTGATTAGGGTGCTGTGGTTATTTCTCATATCTTTCAGATCCATGTGGTTAGATAGTAGGACATCATGTAGGCATTCCATAATGCTGCCAGTTCACAAATTCTCAAAGAGATTTGAGTTCATTGAGCTCATCCAGTCCATTACTTAACATACACCTTCCCACCTGAATCTGATGAATGGGAAAGACAGAAATGGATCTCATTGGTGTACTGGTGGTGCTTCACTCTAGATCCACAAAGGTCCTGCCCCAGTAGTTCCATGCAGATGTTAACCAAATGAGGCAAGATCAAAACTCACAGCATCCAATAGACATTATAGGGCAGAGCAACTATTGCTCCGCAACACTTTCTGGAAGTGCTCAGTCAGCTAGAATCAGAATCATTGGAATGTGGCACTCCTTGTTCCTTTCCTAGATAGGCTATTCAGGAGGGTCCCTCGTTCAATGGTACTTAAATGCGTTTAGAATCTGTAAGGCCTGGTGAACCTGGATAATGAAAAGCCTGCGGTCACACACACTACATAATCCACTTTCAATCCACTTTCAGTGCACTTTGCAATTGGATTTTTGTTGTGTGAACTGGCAAAATCCAGTTGCAAAGTGCATTGAAAGTGGATTGAAGGCGGTTTATTTAGTATGTGTGACCACAGCCTTAGGTAGGCAAAACCTGTGCCCCCCTCCATACCTGAAACTGTTGCTGGTGGAAAACTACCTGCTTCATCCATGCATATGTTAATTCTTCCATTTTTCTGTAAATTACAGGATATCTGTAATAATAACAATAATAACAATAACAGATCCGTCTGCAGGTTTATTTGGTAAACCAGCTTAGTAAATGTAATGGCATCTTTTGTTCCTGATCAGCTCCCTGCCCCCTAAATTCAAAAGCAGAATCCAGTATAGAATGAGGAGCTGTTAATGGAGGGGAAAAGAAGAGAAGCCCTACTGCACTGAACAGCACTCAACATATGATTTACGGTAGAATGGTATATCTCCAGCAAGCCGTTGGTCTCTGAATGGTATGCTGACATAGTTTTAAATGCTTCATGCCAAACATGTGCCATAATATTTACACATAAAGTTGCTCCCCAAATCTGTGATGACTTTAGCTGGGAATCCCACGTGACAAAATGTCCCAATCAGTGCATCTGCTATGGTGCTTGCCTCAATGTTGGTGAGGGAAATAGCCTCTAGGTATGTTGTACCTAGTCCATCAGCACCAGAAGATATTTAGGCCCTCTTTCTGTTGCCTGTGGAAGAGGTTCCGTGGTGCCCAGGGCTACTCATGAGAAAGAAGTTGCAATGATAGACATGCGGTGTAAAAGTGCTTTCTCCTTGCCCCTGTGCTTCCCATCACTCAGCAAACAGCTTCCTTCTCCGATTCTTTGTCTTTAAGGGCAGTCCAGCAGCCTGAATAGACAAAACTAGCCTGAGCTTGTCAGAACATGGAAGCTAAGCAGAGCTGGCCACGGTTAGTACTTGGATAGAAGACTACCAAGTTAAACCTTGGTTGTTATGCAGAGGAAGGCAATGGGAAACTGCATTTGCTAACCTCGTGCCTATGTGGGGTTGCCATGAGTTGGCATAATTATTATACTAAGTAATGGCAGCCTCCTTCTGGCCAATTCTAGCTTAATTTTCCGGATTTCTATAGCTCCATCCCCTTTTTAATTTACTGTTCTATGCTATTATTACTATATGATGTACTATATGTACTACTATACCACTGTTCTGTACTCTACTGTTCACTTTCTATACCACTTTATCCCTCTTTGGAGACATCCTGACAAACTTATGTGACTCATCAAAGTATTTACCCTGGTGTAAACACAAAATAAATTTGCACTCTAACACTAACGATAGTTCTGGTCTACATTTTAAAATGATCAAATCCCATCTCACTGACACCAAACTATAAAATGACATGAGAAGATGCCATCTCCAGACCTAGAAACTTGGGACTTAAATTTCACACCCTCCAAGGTTTGGTTTTTCTTTAAATAACTGAGGGTTTAGGGACCACTTAGTCTTCTAGTCCTCAGTGAGGGCAAGGTTTGGACTCAAGAGTGCCAACTGGCATTCACTTGGCTTAATATGAGGGGATCAAGGAACCACACAGTAGGTTTTATGAAAACCACTAAGAAACAGGTTTATTTCAGTGGTAAGCATGGCTTGCTTGCTTCTTTGTTTTCCTTTTCCCCAGTCCTCTCAGTAATACAGTAACACAGCTACTACAAAGCTGGGGCACAAGAAAGCATAAGAGTTGCGTCGAAGATTTCTTGTTCTAGCCCAGTTCTTTGCCTGCATTGCTGGTTTTCTACTTACAGGGAAAATTCCATTTTCTCATTCAGCTACTCTGAAGCTTCTATTTTATGCTGAGCTGCTCTGATTTCAGAAATAACATTACTAGTATCTACTCACAGTTTCTTTCCAAAGAAATATAACCCTGCTCTCACAGGGGTGTCATATGTGGTAAAGGTAAGTATTCCAGGGAGAATACTACAGGATTACATATTTTTTAATCTTTATGTTGTCCCCAAAGAACTGTGAATTACTGGACAATACACAGCAGTTGGAGTGATCCTCTTGATGAAGTGTTTCCAGACTAGCTGTGCTACCTCCTTTTCCCTCCAGCTCCTTCTTCAAGTCAAACTCTAGATTTGGTTGCTTTTCAAAGGACTTTAATATTTGTTGTCGAAGGTTTTCACAGCCAGAGTTCATTAGCTGCTGTAGATTTTCCAGGTTGCGTGGCCGTGGTCTTGGCACTGTAGGACCTACAATGCCAGGACCACAGCCACACAACCCGGAAAGTCTACAGCAGTAAATGACTTTAATATTGATCCAAAGGGTGCATCTCTGTTGCATTTAATAAAGCAGGATATTTTTAGAGAGACTCCTGGCTATTGGACACCATTCATACACCATTTCCAGCCAAGTCGTTTAGCCTGTCGTTGCTTCCCTCCTGCCCCCAACTAGGTCACAAAGAAGTAGAACTTGTATACTTGTGAAAGACTCATTGTAGACACCTTTCAATTAATATTTTATAGGTTTCAATTATGACTGCTTTATCAAGTCCATTGGAGAGAGAGAGAGAGAGAGAGAAGCCACAACAATTATTTCTAATAACTTTGTTAGCTATAATTTCCATTTCCTTTTGAAAGTACCAACAGATGTTTCTGGAAGCTGCATGTTAAACAGAAGTGCTTACACTTGACCTTGCACTCCATCCACTCTTTGTGCTCAGCAGTGTCTCTTTCTTCCCTTGAAAGACAGGTGCAATTTTGTAGCCATACAAATTATACAGTCCTTGCTATTAACATTCTTTTATCTAGTAAATTACTTACATTGATTATGCTGAAGAAGGCGCTAGGAAATGTTTCTAATGCATGTCTATGATTTGGCTGTAATATATAATTCTTAAATTAAGACAGGCCTGAAAAGAAATGACATCTTGCCGGAGCAGATGCGGAACTCAGATCTTGGCCACATGTAGTCATTAAACACCCTGCATTACTATTTGCAAGAGTATGTGTGCTTGGCCCTGGTGTCCTGGCTAAATTCCAATTCCAGGTAATTACTCTGTCTACCTAATCTCTCCTGTAGTTTCAATTGGATAAGTTATGGTATTTTCTTTTGCCTCATGCTTCAGATTGTTTAGCAGGTATTCCTGGTGCTAGCGAGTTGTGTGCGCTGCATTCCTCTGCAGAATTACTGCTTCGTAGTAAGACAAAGGCTATCAGTTGCATCCTTAGACTGATTTTAAAAAATCCAAACAGTCTGAATTCACTGTGGGGAGATCCAGACTCCTTCAACAGTGTTAAATGTCCTTTCTTAACCGCAGGTATTACAAAAGAAGGCTAAATTGGGAAGGACAGGCTGGCTGTCAAAACCCTCCTACCACCTCACTTTGTTTCAGAGCTGCAGTCTTATTAACACTTTCTGTATTGGAACACTTTCCCTATGTTGGAACACTTTCCCTATGAGGAAAGCTTAAAACGCTTGGTGCTCATTAGCTTGGAGAAACGACGGCTGAGGGGTGACATGATCGAGGTTTATAAGATTATGAATGGGATTGAGCAGGTTGAGAAAGAAGTACTTTTCTCCCTTTCTCACAATACAAGAACTCATGGGCAGTCAATGAAATTGCTGAGCAGTCGGGTTAGAACAGATAAAAGGAAGTACTTCTTCACCCAAAGAGTGATTAACACATAGAATTCACTGCCACAGGAGGTGGTGGCAGCTACAAGCATGGACAGCTTCAAGAGGGAATTAGATAAGCATATGGAGCAGAGATCCATCAATGGCTATTAGCCACAAGGTATATATAGGAGCTCTCAGGCTGGGGCAAGTGATGCTTTGTATTCTTGGTGCTGGGGGGGGCATCAGTAAGAGGGCTTCTAGTGTCCTGGCCCCACTGCTGGGCACCTGGTATTTTTGACACCTGTGTGACAGAGTGTTGGACTGGATGGGCCATTGGCCTGATCCAACATTGGCTTCTCTTATGTTCTTATGTTCTTAAGCCCGTTATAGAACCAGATTTTTTTAAAGAAAGAGTGCCTCTTCTCTTCACACAGATCTAAACAAATAATCTGCCTGTCCCCAAAATTAGAGCCAGTTTGGTGTAGTGGTTAAGTGTATGGACTCTAATCTGGGAGAACTGGGTTTGATTCCCCACTCCTCCACAGGCAGCTGCTGGATGACCTTGGGCAAGCCATAGTTCTGTCACAGCTGTTCTGGAAAGGGCAGTTCTTGAAAGAGCTCTCTCAGCCCCACCTATCTCACAGGGTGTCTGTTGTGGGGAGGGGAAGGGAAAGGAGTTTGTAAGCCACTCTGAGACGCTGAGTGAAGGGCAGGGTATAAATCCAATCTCCTCTTCTTCTAGAATAGGGTTCCAAGCTCTCAGGACTACTGTTGCCAACTTCAGGTAGCACCTGGGGATCTCCCACTATTACAATTCATCTCCAGACCACCAAGATCAGTTCACTTGGAGAAAGTGGCTACTTTGGAGAGTGGACTCTATAGCATTGTATGCTGCTGAGATCCCTCCCCTCCCCAAACCCTTCCCTCTCCAGACTCCACCCACAAAATCTCCAGGTATTTCCCAACCCAGAGCTGGCAACCCTACTCAGGGCTGGGCCCTCTCATTTGATTTTTTGCTCTCCCTGGATACAGATGCTGGGGTTTTCAAAGAGATCTTAATGCAAATGAGAGTCTGAGGTCAGGAGCATCAGTGGCAGTCTACCCTCCTTGCTTTGGGTGAAGGAATGGTTTGCTCATCTGGTTACTCTTAGGACTGTGATTCTGAATGGTGACTATTGTCAGCTAGCTGCCATGAATTGGAATGTGGGGGATGCTTTGCCGCTTGCTCTCTCTCTGCTTCTCTGGCTTTTCGGCTAGTGGCCTTGAAGCTCTGCTCTGCCTGCTCTTGCCTTCCCACTCATCTCTCCTGGGATTGTGAAACCGTTGTTATGCCTACATACCCAGGTGCCTGCTTATTGGCCTCAGTGTATCAGGGGTCTTTTTCAAAGGGGGTATTTCTTTCCATGCTGTGTCTGAATCCGCCATTCCTGACATGAGAGCTCATGGTGTCTACTACAAACCTCAATAAACTGAACTTCATGAAGAATCATTGTTGAGTGATTTGATTGGGACCCCTGACAACTATAACTACCCTTCAGGCTTTTAAATCAAGTTTACTGATTCAAAAAGTTTTTATAGCTGTGTCCTGTAACTTCTATGCGGAGACAACTAAAGGCACCAAGAGGAATCTTCATCTTCAAGCTGCCCTGAATCTGCTTTGGTGGGGAGGGCAGATGAGGAGGTATAAATCAAATAAATAAATAATAAAACCATTGTTTCTGCCCTTGCATTTTCCTTGAACAACAGATAATTCCAGCTTTTCCAGATTCTGTCTCCAGTGCTTTTTTAAAAAGTTTTTTATTGAAAATTTAACATCAGATACAGTGACAATAAACTGTCATAAACATATGAGATCATAGTAAATAATCAAGTTTCAATAAATTAACATAGTAAAACATCTGTAACACAATTCTGATCAAAAGGTCTTTGTTTTGAACAATAAAATTTAAAACAGGGTACCAAAAATTATAATAATCAGGAGAAGCAGAGTAAAGGTCTTAATTCGAGGTTTATATCAGTATCCTTCCCATTGGGAGATAAACCTGTACCAACTCTTAAGAACTGGGGGTGAGGGAGATTTCCAGAAGGAGGTGATTGCAGACCTTGCAGTGGTGCGTAATATAGAAACCAAATCTTTCTCAACTTGGGGGATTTTGGGATCATCCCACAAGTTTAGCGACGCTGAGTCAGTGTGTAATGGAATGGAGAGGCCTGTGATGATAGAAATTTGGTCTTAAACAGATGACCAAAAAATTTGAATGAGAGGGCAGACCACCAACAGTGGAGAAAGTAACTAGGAGATTAAAATTAAAAACTTATATAAAATGGGTATTAGACCTGCAGAGCCCTTCCAATTTTGCAAGAGCAGACGTCTCCAGTGTTAATGCAGACTTCAGATCCTGCAGTTAGGATCCTAAAATCTGGCAGATGGAAGAAAGAGTCACTAGATGGGGCAAAATGTGGGGTACAGAAGGTAGAAGAACACATTATCAAAAATATCACAGTGAAGCAAATAGTTAGGAAATAAATGTATTCACCCTGGAGGGGACGTATTCAACTCCTCTGTCTCAGACAGAATCTATGCATGTCATATTGGCTTTTATATATATCTATAGAGAGAGACAATACTAAGCAGTTTCACCCTTCTACCCATTGAAGGCAGTTGGTTTAGAAGGATATAACTCAGTTTAGGATTATATGGTTAGTCATCAAGAGCTAACAGATGAATTGATGTTTGTCAGCCTCAATGGCCCACTCCAATCAACATAATTTAATAATGGATGTTCTGTGAGAGTCTTATGATGAAAGATAAAATTTTATTTCAGTAACATTTATGTATCCATTAAAAGTGTTTCTGTCCTACATTTTCGAAACCAAAGTGCTGAAAATGCTTAAAAATAAAACAAATATATAGGCTGAGTTCAGACTAGCAGTTTGCTCCGGTAGCCAGTCATGGCAAAAAAGCCCCAGAATAAACTGTTCCGGGTTTTCCCGTTCACACAGCCTGGGCCGCTGCTGGAAAATACGGGGCGGAGCCAGGCGGGAGCGTTCAGACTGCCGTGCCGGCGGGCACACTGTATTCGGCGTTTCCCCATTAATTTGGCTGTGGGTGTATGGGTGTATGTGCACATGAGTGCTCATGCGCATAAGCACATAAGCGCATTTTGCAGATTGGGGGAGGACCCCGCAGCGCTGGCATCACATTGGGCAGTAGAGCGCAACATGGCCAATCATATCGCTGCTGCCTTCTGCTAACGTGGGTTGCTCCCGGCTTTTCAGCTGCACGTTCAGACTTCCCGAAAGCAGAGAAATGCGTGACACACGCGGGCTTTCAGATTTGCTACCAGTTTTATGAGGTATCTTTTTAATCTGGCAGTGAAGCGCAACAGCACGGGTTGGCTACGGGTGGGGGACGCCAGGCAGATGTGCCTGTGTGAACACCCAATTTACTCCAGAATTGAATCATCACTGGCCCAGGTCCCTACCAGGGCAAATTGCCAGTCTGAACTCAGCCATAATATGGGCTAAGAAACACATCATACAGACCAGTAGCAAAAAGTCATACCGACCAAAATTAAGATCGCAGAGCAAACAGCAGAACCATATCAGAACAAACCAAATCAAGCCAGATTCCTGGTTAAAAAAATGTTTTGGGACCTATATGCCGATAAAGGTGTCACGTGAAAGTCGTGGGGGAGTATTCCAGAGATATGGTACCAGAGGAGAAAAAGCTCCCTTCCTGAGCACCAGGTTTACTTCCAAAACCAGAGGTAGGGGAATCCCAGAAGGGCCACTGTGATAGAGTTTAATCATCTTTAAACTGATGACAGCCATTACACATATATAGAAATAGACATTACATGTCTATACCTCTTTCCCCACTCTATGGGTGTGGGAACTATCCTGGTAACATCCTTGATCAAACAAAAAGTATTAAGACCTCAGGTGAGGGTGGGCTTTTAGCATCTTGGGATCCACTTGCATGTGGATCCAGTCCTATTACCTTCAGAGACCTATCTCTGGAAATTAGACTCCCTGGGGTCCATTCTCTTGCTAGCTTGGGCAGTTTTTCTCTAAATTTTTAGAGTTTGGGACATTATCGTATAGGTTTTGTTCTTCCTATAGGGGAGAAGTATACTTTTAAAAGATTTTGTTTTCTAAAGGTCAAGGAACTTGTCATTCCAGGCCCCAAGCTGCTGCGTTTTGCCCTCCCCCCATCCTTCTTCCTAGGAGTCTGAGGGCTGAGAGGCTCACAAGCATGTGAGAGTCCTGCATCTTCAGCCTTCCTGGATCCTTGGATAGGTAGCTATGAAACTGCATCAGTTTGCTTGCTAAGAAACTGAGCTTAAACTAGAAAGACAGTAGGATTGTAGGGTGGCAATAAATAGTTTAACATTTAGTTTTAGATTGGCTAATATGCATTAAGTTTGCTCTCATGTTTGCAACCTTTTGTTTCAGAGGTTTGTGGTTCATCACTCCACTATCTAGTGCACAGGTGTCAAACTGTTACGAAGGCCGGAGCTTACATAAATGTCACTTTGTTGGGCCAGGCCATGTATGCCATAGAGTGAAATGCCAGGTACTAGAGCTGCAAACTTTATAAAGGACACACACAAACCCGATTAATGATATTATTTTTTACTCAAAAGACAAACATGCTTAAGACATTAACATTCTTACAGTATTTCCTTGCAGTATTTCTCTGATGTCCACCCTCCCACTTCCACTGCCCATTATGCATTAGCCCCGAGACAGTATACAGGGACATAATGCACAGCCTCTGTCATCTGGCAATAAAGGTAATCAGTTCCTTGCAGGCCAGATAAGAGCCCTGAATGGGCTGGTTGTGGCCTGTGGGCTGTATGTTTGACATCCATGATCTAGTGTGTCCTACTGCTTTAGAACTGATTTAGAATTATACTTTAGTCACTCATGCTTCAACACTGCCTATTTATCTGATTATATTATTTCTGTAACCATCTGCATCTTGCTGTTGGTTTTGTATCCATGTATTTTTTGTGTGTTCCTGTAACATGCAGTTTGCAGTATGCAGTCTGCTTTTGTAATATATTATTCAGTAATGTCTTTCAATAAATTGTTTATTTCGTATCAGAAACACTTCGGAGTCTGCATTTTCTTACTGACAGTTGTGTACCCAACTGGGGTGGGAACATGTAGAAAAATAGAGGCCTCTTGCTTAAGGGGGACCAAATTAACAGGTCTGTCACCAGATTAAAGAAACCTCTGCTGGTTAATCACATGAGTTGTATATCATTAATCAATTAAAGAGTTGCATCTGAGTTAAACCAATTTGCATTTGAATAATATGTTCATATAACTTCTAGAGGCAAAATAATACTGCCTTTGTTTTTAGATGTAGCAGGCATCACCTTGGAAGAGGCATTCTGTCTTGACTGAAAGGATATGATGACATTTGTCATCTGCAGTTTTCACAAATACTTGTATACATTTTTACAGCTACTTGTAAATGTTACAAGTTATGACAAACCCCTGTATCTCCCCAACTGTCTGGCAGATTTCCCTCCATAAATTCTAGAGTTCCCCTCAGTGACTGAGTTGCCCTACAGTAGTGTGTATATATTCTTTGTCATAAAAGACTTGAGTGTCCCACCCTATGTTTAGATATTTAGTTTAGGCTTTTTATCAGCTCAGGAACTCTACTGAAAATACAGGAGCTGTCCAGGTTTTTTAAAACCCTTAAGAAACGGCACTTGAGGCAAATTAACTTTCAAAAACAGAATAAAGATTTTATTAAACAGGCAGAGAATATATGTATAAATAGACTAGTCAAGGTTTTGAGATTGCTGAGGTAAAACACTTTCTAATATATACAGTTGAATTCTTAGAACATTCAAGAGAGTGTATTTGTAGTTTTGTTTCAAGGCTTTCTATTTCTTTCTTTGAGAGGTACTTTAGTGTAATTCAGCACAAACACAGTTCTTATTGATATTTCTAGATTTCTTCCTTCAGGCATTATAGGTTTTCCTTTAGGTAATACAACTTTTCATTATCTCCTGAGATGCCTAAGTTTCTCCCCTTTATCACAAACCAGATTCTCTTCCCAACTCCTTTCACTGGCAGGAAGTTATTCTCCTTGACCCTAAAAAGCAACAACAGAGTACAGTGGGGCAGCTGCCAGGCACCCCAAACCACTTCCTCCTGACAGGGAAGTGGGGAGGTACCCTGGCAAGGGAGTGTACTAATAGCCCAGTACAAGGTTACCAGAGTTCCTGCACCTCCCATCATAGGCAGTTCTTCAGGGTACACTTTCCTGGGAGTATGCCCCATTGCATGACATGGAGCATACTGCTGGGCTGCTTCGTGCCATTGCTATGCTGGTGCCTGGCTGGGGTGCACTACTGCCAGGGCATTCTGCCAGTGCATCTTGGAGATACTGGTGTATTTGTGAGATATGCCAATGTAGCGTCTTCTCAGCTCCCTGTGTGCTTTTTGCCTCCCTCCTACGGATTGTGCTGGCAATGTTACTGCCATCTCACGACGTGCCTCTCCCAACTGATTGACTACACCCTAGCCAATTATAGCGAAACCCAATCATTTTATATTATCCTCCAAAGAATATGGGATATTGAAAGTCAGACTATTGAAGCAGGAATTAATTTGGTGTGCAGACTACCCTGTGTCAAGGAACCTCTTATATGCAAGTGCTTACTAAGCCCTTACACCACCAGGCTTTCATATTAGCCAGATTGAATACTTTTCCTTCAGCTGTCCTTTTGGGCAGGTATCAGAAACCCCCTTTTGAGAATAGATTATGCAATCATTGTGCATTAGAACCTGATTCAGTCTCTTATATCTTACTTTAGTGCCCAAAGTTCCACAGACTTTGTAAACAACTTCTTGACCCAGTTATTCCTAATTACCTTGGATCTTTTGAGGGAACTACTCAATATCTATTGGCGGATAAATATCCCAAAGTGACAGAAATGGTGGCAGAGTATTTAGCTAACATCCTGTTGGTAACTACCCCACTCAATCAAAGCCAGGGAACTCTTGATTGAGATGGTTTGAGATATTAGGACTGGTGATATTGTTTTAACTTTTAAAACATTTTATCCTATGTCTAGAATTATTGTTGGTACTTACTCTCATTCAGGGCTTTTTTTGTAGAAAAAGCCCAGCAGGAACTCATTAGCATAATAGGCCATACCCAACAGCAGAAACTCATTAGCATATTAGGCCACACCTCGACAGCGCAGCTCCCTCCCAGGATTGGCTTCCCCAGGTGCCCTGCGGCTTGCGGGGCACCTGGGGAACCCGAGGAGGGGAGGCAGTCTAAACTGCCTTCCCTCCCTGGATCAGCTTGGCTTCCCCTGGCACCCCAAGGTGGGGGGAGGCTGTAGGCGTGGCCAACTCGGAAGCCAGCCGGAACGCCGTTCCTGTGCTTTTTTGCCTCAAAATTGCCTTGCTCTCATTCATTGTATTTTATCTTATTTTATGCCATTAAAGGTTTCTGAACTGAACTGATTGACTACAAAATGGTGGTGATGTATAAAGTCCATGCGAGGCTATCTCAGCCTTTTCTGCTTCCACATTTTTAACACCATGGGAATACCTGAATGGCTACTTATTGACTTCCAGAAGTATGTTTGTTCCTCAGTTTTTGAAAGAAGTTGAATTGTTGAAAACTATACTAATAATCCTGATAATTTTCTTTCCAAATGTGACAATGTTTATTTTATAAAAACTGCAAGCTGTGTGTGGGTTTTTAATTTTTTCTCAGTGTAACATTTGCCATGGCTTACAGTGAGCACGACATTGCTTATTTCAGTCTTTGCAACCAATAGTTTATTGTGGATATTGTGAAAACCTGGGTCAAGATAAAATATTAATTGTTGAATGAATAAATAATCACATTAACAGCTTTTTCTTCCTGTCATAGCACAAATGTTTCCATTGGCTTTCATTACCAAATTCTAAAAGTCTTGGTATGCAGTTTTCGAAATATTTCAGAAACTAGACATAACATTTACTTATTCCAGATGTTGTCTGTTTCTTATATGTGAGTAGGATATACAGATACATTCAAAGATTATTATTCTGTTTAGCACTGTCACATGGAATGGTTTTGCTTCACAGCATACTGGGTTATGCAGCTAGAAGCAATCCGTATCAGTCACACTTTCCAAAGAAAGAAATAGTCACTTTCCATTGCTGTTATCACTAATTATTAATACACTCTTATGTGTGATGTATACAATTACCAAATCATACGAAAAACAGAAATGCTGAATCATACTAAGCTCACAAATCTGGTTTTAAACTTGTATAGCAGGTCTTTGCCACAAGAACTTCTCAGACTGCTTACCATTACATAAATGCGAGCACACTTGTGTACAGAGAAATGTGCCAGACATGAACCCCAAAGTATATGAGCACATGTTTCTCTAGATGAAAGTGAATTGTTCTGGGAAATATAATTAGCAATTGCACTGGGAGGACCTGCAGCCTAATCTTGACCATATTTATTTTTAAGAAAGTGCCACTGAACTTGGATTTGCTTCTGAATAAACATTGGGTTTCAAGACTACAGAGGGGGGGAAAAAGAGGAAAAGGGGGGGGGGAAGGAAAAAAAGGGAGGGAAAAGACTATAGTTTTGCCCTGGAACAGACAAATAGCTGCTAGGATATAGAGGAAGAATGAATAGCATGCTCTTTTCCCATTCAGAGCAAGGGTGCATGTGTGTATGCATGAAGTAGTAGTAGGAAAGGTGGATGCGAAATGGTACTGGTGCTTTCATTTTCCCATCCAGAGCAAAGGTGTGTGCATGCGAGTGCCTTCCCCTCCTTTGCACTGAAGAGGAGAGAAGCTGCTGCAGATGGTTTGTTTTAAAGGAAGTATAACAAAACAAACATAACACAACAGGAGGAGGAGAGTTAATTTCAACTGCTTGGAGAGTGACTGGTCACTCCCTTCTGAGTAACTGCCTGTCATCCCTTCTGTAAGCCCCCCCCAGGAAAAGGGGGGGGAAGCTAACCACAATACAGGTAGCAGGGTTTATCTCCCCCCCACTGGCTCTTCTGGTAACCCGGGTGGTCATTTCCAATAACTGAAACATTACTGAAAGAATAGTTAACCTTCTCAGCACCATAGCCCAAAATCAAACTGGCCACCCCTGATTGCTTTTAGAGTCAAATCAGGGATCTCCAGCATCACCTGTAGTTTGAACCTACAACATGTATATAATCAGTGTGTATAACAGCCTATTAGGGGGGGTGACAGGTACTCAGCAGATGTTTTGATCAATGCTGTGTGGTCCCCCATCAATATTTTTGACACATTTTCAGCACAGACTTGCTTTGCTCACTGCTATTTGAACACTTCACCTTTCCTGTACAGAATAGAATCTCACCTCTGTGTCTTGCGCTTGGATGAGTGTGACAAGTCATAGCTTACTCTTTGTAACTGGCAGCTCATTTGGGAAACTACAGCAGTACATACCATGTTCCTGTCAGCATTACCAGCCCTTCTACAACTGAGAATGTGCAAACATACACTTCACTGGGAGTTTAAAAACTGTCCATATGCCTACTGCTGCGTATCTGAAATCTGGCTGAGCAGAGAGCAGCAGAACAGGGAGGGGGAAAAGCCAATAACTTGAAATATCTGTTTCACAGTCATGAACATCTGTCTCCTCTTCAAAAGTAACATAGGGTAATCTGGATATATATTCCCAGAGTGGAATTTGGGTAATTCAGATTAGAAGTCATTCTTGAAGCTTTAAGGAGCCTCTTTATTACAAAAAAATAATTACACAACCCACCAGCACACCACACACAAAAGCAGAAGTAGAAGTTTATTTAGCAAGAAACCTCCTGGCAGATGCTAGAACAACTGGGGCAGCTAAATTGTCTTGAATCAATAACTTCTTACCAGACTGGGGAGGGGGGATTAAGGGAAAAACTCACAATCCTTCTGCATCTCTCTATACATTTACGCATTTAGACAACCATATCCCCATCAGAAATCCCAGTTTGTTGACTTTACATGCTGCCCCCCCCAATTCAGTGCTCTGGTTATTGTTTTACATAGCCTAACTAAGCAGTATCATCTGCAAATATTTGTGTTCAATTAAATCTTCATCTCCTCTTTTGGGGGCTCCCTGCTACAGGGGTAAATCCTAGTTACTTGGGTGATTTAGCAATTAAGCTTTTGAGTTCCAGCTACACAAGCATTCACTACCTATTTCTAGACAACTGGTGTAACAAACTATTTTATGTTAAAACAGATGATGCTTCTGTGCTGCTAATTACTTGCCAACCTTTGTTTTATTGAGCCTAGAGGTCCTGTAAATTCTGTTCTATCAAATACATTTGGTAGAATTCTAGAGCATTTTAATATGCCACTACTGCTCTTCCATTTAAAATCCATGCAGTCAACCCAATAAGCTATAATAAGAGTAAGAGGGCCCAGGATTGCAACCCCTGGATAAAAGGGCATGCCATCAATAGATTGTCTAGGTCTATTAAATATCAAGTAACATGTGCTGTTTTATATTTCTTTCTTTCTGAAAACATTTTGGGTCGTGCTCGTTTCTAATAATAAAATATTTTGAACATTCAGGGCATAAGGATTTTCAAACTTTTCTGAAATAGTCTGAAGTTGGACACCCTAAAGTCAGCATATGTTGAAAGTCACTTTCTCATCTGTGCTTGGATCATTTAATTTATAGAAGGACAAACTGAGGAAAATGTTAACATTTGCAACTGCCATTTTAAAAGATCATTAGGTAAAGTATGTACTAATTGTATTTATTATTGGGGATCAGAATAGAGTACAAGCATGACTTATTGTTTTACTAGCCATTTGATTTAGAATAGACTGTCTCCAAGCTCCTCAAATGTTAGCAAGACTCTTAAATTATGATAGATGTGAACTTCAAGGAAGAAACTGCTGAATTTATTATCTATTCAAAGGGCACTTGTACAATTGAAGGGTAAAGAGAAGTGCAAATGAAGGAACCTACCAGAAATGATATGAGACTTCTGTCGTGGATGGAAAATCTCATAAAATCAAATAGTAACATGATTAAACATATTCCAAAGGTATCTGGCAGTGAATATTGAATAAATCCTTTTGCAACAATAATCTTATATTGTTTCAATTATACCTATCTGAAAGTTATATCCATGCATGAAAGCACATAACATAATGTTGTGCAACATTATCCATGATGCAGATCTCCAGCTAAAACAATAATTGCTCCATCATGCAATTCAGATATTTTGAGACAAATGTGCAACTCAGACCCATTCTAATATAATATCAGACAGGGTTGTATTGGCTCCAAGAAAACATATAAAAATATAGAAGAGAAGGCAGAATGGGATTTTTCAAATGCTATGGTAGGTCAGCTCCCTCTGTCCTGTGCTTGAAGTCCTGATCTACCTAAAAAAAAAAATACTGAACCTACAAAGATCGTGAAGGCCAGACAAAAATCATGTCCTATTAAAGGTTAATGAAAGTAAGTCTAATTATAATGTCCAATGTGAGTATGTGCACCTTTTCCTCCTCACCTGCTTTGCCAGGGAAGGCAGGAGAGACTATCAGAAAGCTGGAAGGGGTGGCATCCTGGGCCTTGGAATTCCCAAGACTGATCATTCTGGGAGGTTTCAACAGCCATGCTAATGTTGCCGGCTCCTCACAGGCATCAGATCAGGTGTCTTCCATGGCAGCACTGAGACCCTTCCAGATTGTTTCAGATTCCACACACCAAGCAGGCCACACACTGGACTTGGTCTTTGCAAGGGAATGGATATAGATCTGATTGATATTGATGGAGTGCTACGGTCAGATCATTTTGCCCTGAAGGTCCAGCTGCGTGTCCCGCCCACCCCTGTCTAGGCAGTGAGCAAATTTATGCTTGCCTACAGAGAATGCTCTGCGGGATCTGGTGTTTCCCAGCGACTCATTAGATGTGCTGATAGAAGACTGGAATGCCTGTCTCTCTGAAGCCATTGATGAAATCTCCTCCCTACATTGTCTTCGCTCCCACCCCAAACTAGCCCCATGGAATTTAGGGTGACGAAGCAAGAGCTTAGACAACTAGAGTGAGTTTGGAGATGGTCTCATAACAAAGCTGAAAGAACATCCTATAGGACATTTATAAAATCCTATGAGATGGCGGTGAAGACTGCTAAAAGGGAATTTTATACAATCTCCATCATCTCTGCTAGCTCTTGCCTAGCACAATTATTTAGGGTAATTAGGTCACTGAGAGAACCTAAATTGTTAGAAATTTGGCCATTAGCTACGAGGCTTTTGTAAACTTTTTTGCAGATAAAGTCTTGTCACTCTGCCACGACCTACTTGCCAATATTGATACAGTATGTGAACTAGAGGCCCCTTGGCTCAGTATTTGACAACTTCAGGCAACTCTCAGGCTGATGTTGACAGGATCCTGGGTGCTGTTAAGCCAACCACTTGCCTCCTAGACCTTTGTCCATCATGGCTGGTGAAAGCCAGCAGTGATGGAATATGGGATCCCCTGGCAGACATTATCAACTTGTCCCTCACTTTGGGGGTTAATGCAGGGGGATTAAAGGAGGCAGTGGTAACACCACACTTATAGAAACCATCATTGGGTCCTACCAGTCCTTCCAATTACCACCCAGTCTTGAACCTTTCGTTTCTGGGTAAGGTAATTGAGAGAGTGGAGGCAAAGCAGTTCCGGAGCTTCCTGGAAGACACATAGGCCTTAGATCACTTGCAGTCTGACTTCTCTCTGGGCCATGGGATGGATACTGTGCTGGTTCCACTTACAGATGATTTCTGCAGGCAGCTGGATCACAGCAGGTCGGTGCTGCTGTTATTGCTAGATCTGACACCAGTGTTCAACACAGTCAACCATGGTGTGTTGACCCACTGCCTTGATGATGTAGAAATTTGTGGGGTAGCATTGAAGTGGCTTACCTCATTCCTCCAAGACTGGGGACAGAGGGTGGAGGCAGAAGAGAGGGTGTTGTCTCAACACCCCTTGGTATGTGGGGTCCCTCAGGAAGCAACCTTCTCTCCAATGTTGTTCAACACCTATATGTACCCCCTCGCCCAACTGGTGTGGAGTTTGGGGCTGAGTTGTCATCAGTAAGCTGATGACATCCAGCTATATCTGTTGATGGCTGGCTGGACGCATACTGCCCCAGCCACCATAGCCAAAGGGCTGGAGGCCATGGTCAGATGCTTGATGCAGAGCCAGCTGAGACTGAACCCATCTGAGATGGAGGTTCTATGGCTGAGTGGGGGAGACTCAGAATTGGGGTTCCAACTCCCAACTCTTGATGGCACACCTTTAACACTGGCACCATTGATCCAGGTGTGCTAGATCAGGCAACTGGCCCCCTTCCTGTCTTGTCCCAACCTAGCCACAATAATCCATGCAATGCTCACCTCTTGGCCTGAGTGCTGTAACTTGCTCTGTGTAGGGCTACCCTTGAGGCTGAACCAGAAACAATAACTGGTCCAGAATGCAGTGGCACAGGTTCTCACAGGAAACCCATCAACAACACATCTTCAACCAGTGCTCTGCCATTGAATTCCGGATCAGGTTCAAGGTCCTGTATTAACTTTCTCAGCCCTGGTGCTGGCCTGGTGGAACACTCTGTCAAGTGAGGTCCATAATTCAATTTCATGGGACATGCAAGACAGAAATGTTCTGCTGGACCTATAGTTGAGGGCAGCAATGGTTTTTCACCTGGCTGTCTCCTCCCCTTTTTTATCATTTATTTATCAAATTTATACCCCGCCCTCCCAGTCAGAACCGACTCAGGGCAGTCTACAACAGAATAAGACACATAAATAACAAATTATTAACAATCTTAAAACCTTCTAAAAACAGTCCAAAACTATAAAGTGCTAGTAGGCATAAAATCTGATAATAGTGATGATATTTAAAGATGGCAGCAATGATTCATGATCTATCTTAATAGTCAGCTCATAGATCACTTCCTTTTTGTGGCTGGCATAGGCTGTTGCTGGTAGCTAGAGGGACAGGGGTCTCTGCCTTCAACTGCTGGGGGTGGCTCCTTAGTTGAAGGCTTGGTGGAAGAGCTCCGTCTTGCAGGCCCTGTGGAACTGCATAGGGTCCTTCAAGGCCCTGATCTCTTCTGGGAGCTCATTCCCCTATGGGATAAGGATATACAAATTAATGTATGTTATGCACCTCTGGAAATCTTGATCCGAATTATGGTAACCTGATTTTAACTAATTGTTTTTAATTAATCAGGATGTATTTCTTTAAAATATTGTCCACTACCCTGAGCCCGTTCACAGGGACAGCAGTCTAAAAATCAAAACAAACAAACAAATAAATAAACAGAAGGCCCCAGATTCAAGACCTGGCACCTCCAGTTAAAAAGAATCAGGTAGTATGGTGATGTGAAAGACCTCAACCTGAGTCTCAGTCTGAGACTGTGCAGAGCTGCTACAAGTCTTAATAGACAATACTGGCTTTGATAGGCCAATGGTCTGATTCAGTATAAGGCAGTCGCATGTGCGTTCACGTGTTCAAGGGGCAGTAGAAACAAAGGAAGAAACAATGGCCATAACAGATGGGAGGAAGAAAGAGCAAGAAGAAGAAATATGGGACAAAGCTCCCAGGAAACAAAGGAAGCCAGTATTTATCTTCACACTCAGAAACCATCTTGGCCATGTCTCCATATGTCTCCCAACTGCAAGGTGGATACCTCTAAAGTTGATTAAATATGGCCAATGTTCAAAAGATTCAGTTTAGTTCTTGAATGTAAAATATTTTCCAAAGACCAGAAATAAATAGGACAACAAATGTGGAACAGATATTGAAACACATGGTCTCTGAACTGAATAGAAATTATGTGGCTATGCCAAATGAATTATATGTACATGTGTTAAGTGCCATCAAATCACTTCTGACTTATGGCAACCCTATGAGTTAATGACCTCCCAAATGTCCTATCATTAACCAACCTGCTTGGGTCCTGCGGGCCGTGGCTTCCTTGACTAAGTCAATCCATCTAACGTTGCATCTTCCTTTTTCCTGCTGCCTCCAACTTTTCCTAGCATTATCATCTTTTCCCAGTGACTCATAATGTGACCAAAGTACAATAGCCTCAGTTTACTCATTTTAGCTTCTAGGGAGAATTCAGACTTGATTCAATCTAGTACAATGGATCTTTTGTACAGAAATGAGAATTCATATGTGAGACAGAAGAGATGAGTCGGTGCTTAGTAAATATTACAAAACTGATAGTGGGGAATAGCATAAAAATTATTTCCAGCAACAGCAGTGGCAGGAAGAATTTTTTAAAACTGTGTCTAAAATTAGGGTCATTTAATTAAAAGGTAGCTGATGATTATCTGTTCCAAACAACTGCCCTAACTCAGTGCGCATACTCTTCTGAACATAACCAGGACCGGCAGGTTAGCTTGAACTTGGGAGGCATCTAACCTTATGTACACTGTGGGTTGTAACAGGCAGTTGTGGAAGGGAAGTGGACAGAAAAGGAGGAAGGGCATGTCAGTGGAGCCAGTGGTTAGACATTCCCCTTCCCTCAGCTCCAGCTGTTCTTATTTCAGAGTATACAGAGTGGAACATGCAGACTACATGTTTTTGGAAAATAGCAATGAGTGAATGAGTGTTTGTGAGAGAGAGGAAAATCAGAGACACTGATACTGGACTGGGTCCAACTAGCTGTTCTGCATTTGAAAAAAGTTCCCCTTTGGCTATCACAAAGGCTATGCTGGGGATCATGGGATCTGCATAAACAAAAAAAGCATGTTTAACACGGGGTATATGAAGAAAGGGAATTGGGTAAACTGAACAAAAAAACTAGCTGGATCCAATCCATTGATTGCCTTATTAGTTAGAAAAAAATGGGGGTGGGTGGGGGGATGAAGCGACAGATAAAATCTCTGCTCAGTAAAACTAACAATTCAGACCTCCAGAGGACACTCCCTTATCCATGAAGAAAAAGAAGAGATTGGATTTATACCCCACCCTTCACTCAGAGTCTCAGAGTGGCTAACAAACTCCTTTCCCTCCCCCTCCCCACAACAGACACCCTGTGAGGTAGGTGGGGCTGAGAGAGCTCTGAGAGAACTGCTCTTTCAAGGACAGCTCTGACAGAACTATGGCCTGCCCAAGGTCATCCAGCAGCTGCAAGTGAAGGAGAGGGGAATCAAACCCGGTTCTCCGTCAAGAGTTGGAGTCTGCACACTGAATCATTACACCAAACTGGGTCTCTCATGAAATGTTATGTGACTTGTAGCAACCCAGTTCCTACACAGAATGTTTTTACGAAGTAAACACAATGATATCTTTGACTGAGCAAGGATCATCAGTTAACTTTCTTAACCATAGCTACAGTAAAACCAGGTTTTCTGCATAGTACATTGTCATTACTCTGCTTACCTTAATCATTCAATGGCTGAAGTTTCCTAGATAATTCTCAGAACAGGAATAATCTTGTTCTGAGAAGCAAAATGTCCAGTTCTGTCTTATTTATTAAATTGGATTTACTAGGATGCCCTTCCCTACAAGTAGAGCTCAGGGCAGCTTACAAAAGGATAATATACAATCTCAGATTAAAATAAATTAAAACAAGCCAAAAAATGCCTACACATAAAACAACATTATCAAAGTAGCAGAAATACAGCATATATAAGATGGCAGAAAAAACTCCTGCACCCCAGCCTCCCTGGGGGGGAGGGGTTATGAGAGATGAGGACTTGTGTGAGAGTGCCAAAGGCTGCCCCTGTTGCTGTCCTCAACCGAAGACCCAGTGGAACATTTCTGCCTTGCATGCCCTGTGGAATGGTAACAACTCCCACAGGGCACAAATGTCTTCCAGCAGAGCGTTCTACCAGGCAAGGAAAAAGCCTTGGCCCTGGTCGAGGGCAGCTGGGCTTCTCTCAGGCTGGGGACCACCAGGAAGTTCTTATTTCCTGAGTGTAATGCTCTTCCAGGGGCACACAGTGAGAGGCGGTCCCGAAAATATGTAGGTCCCTGATTGCTAAGGACCTTAAAGGTCAAAAACAAAACCTTAAACCTGATCCAGTGCTCCACTGGAACCCAATGCAGCTCACACAGCACTGACTGAATATGTGCCATCTGCAGAGTCCCAGTAAGGACCCACACAGCTGCGTTTAGGACCAGTTGGAGCTTTCAGGTCAGGCGCAAGGGCAGGCCCGCATAGAGCGAATTACAGTAGTCTAATCTGGAGATGAATCACAAGCTGGAGTTAAGATTGCTGGGGAAAAGATCAATAACCTCAGATATGCAGACGATACCACTCTGATGGCAGAAAGTGAAGAGGATCTAAAGAGCCTCTTGCTCAGGGTGAAAGAGGAGAGTGCAAAAGTGGGCTTGAAGCTCAACATCAAAAAAACTAAGATCATGGCATCTGGCCCCATCACTCCTTGGCAAATAGAAGGGGAAGTCTTAGAAGTAGTGACAGACTTCACGTTCCTAGGATCCCAGATCACTGCAGATGGTGATTGCAGCCATGAAATTAAAAGACGCCTGCTCCTTGGGAGGAAAGCGATGGCAAACCTAAACAGCATGATAAAAAGCAGAGACATCACCTTGCCAACAAAAGTCCGCATGGTCAAAGCAATGGTATTCCCCGTAGTAATGTATGGCTGTGAGAGTTGGACTATAAGGAAGGCCGAGCGCCGAAGAATAGATTCTTTTGAACTATGGTGCTGGAGAAGACTCTTGAGAGTCCCTTGGACTGCAAGGAGATCAAATCAGTCAATCCTAAAAGAAATCAACCCTGACTGTTCCCTGGAAGGCCAGATCCTGAAGCTGAAGCTCAAATACTTTGGCCACCAAATGAGAAGGGAGCATTCACTGGAGAAGACCCTGATGCTGGGAAAGATTGAAGGTCAAAGAAGAAGGGGACGGCAAAGGATGAGATGGTTAGACAGTGTCATCGATGCAACGAACATGAAATTGAGCAAACTTCAGCGGACAGCGGAAGACAGGAGGGCCTGGCGTAATCTGGTCCATGGGGTCGCGAAGAGTCGGACTCGAATGTGCGACTGAACAACAACAATCTGGAGATGACTGTTGCATGGATTACCCTGGCTAGGTTGGGGCGAGACAGGTAGGGAGCCAGCTGCCCAACCTGGCAAAGTTGGAAAAATGCCTGGCTGGCAACCTTTGCAACTTGAGCCTCCATAGATAGAGAAGAGTCCAAGGTCACATCCAAACTTCTAACAGTCTCTGCCGGTGACAGAGACACACTCTCAAGAGTTGGGAGCTGGCAACCCAAATGAGGCTCTCCCCCCACCCAGCCATAGAACCTCCGTCTTTCTTGGATTCAGTTTCAGTAGACTCTGTTTTAACCATCTCACCATGGCCTCCAAGCCCTCAGCTAAATTCCCAGGGATGGCATCTGGCTGGTTATCCATCAACAGAAATAGCTGGGTGCCATCAGCATACTGATGGCATCCCAGTCCGAAACTCCACACTAGCTGGGCAAGGGGGCGCATGTAGATATTAAACAACATCGGGGAGAGAAGCACCCCTTGACACACCCCATATTCAAGAGGGTACCTTGCGGACACTGTTGATTCCCCCCCCCCCACGTGCCACCCTCTGTTCCCGACCATGGAGAAATGAAGCAAGCCACTGCAAGGCTGCTCCACAAATTCCAGCATCAACGAAGCGGGGAGTCAACAGGTCGTGGCTGACTGTGTTAAACGCTGCTGTAAGATCGAATAATATCAGCAGCGCTGGCCCACCTCGATCCAGCTGTCTGTAGAGATTGTCTGTGAGGGCAACTAATGCCGTCTCCATCCCATGGCCAGGGCGGAAGTCTAATTGAAATGGATCCAACACCAATGCATAATCCAGAAATTTCTGGAGCTGTTCAGCTGCTGCTCTTTCAACTACCTTACCCAGAAACAAGAGGTTTAAGACTGGGTGGTAATTGGTCAGATCCATAGAATCTAAGTTTGGTTTTTTCAAGAGTTGAACAACCACCATCTCCCTCAGTCCCTTGAGAAAGGTCCCAGAGCCCAGGGACAGACTGATATCTCCAAGGGAACCTCATAACCTTTCGCTGCTGGCCTTCACCAGCTTTGAGGGGCATGGATCCAGGAAGCATGTAGTTGGCCTAACAGCACTCAGGATTCTGTCGACATCAGCCTGGGGGAGCCAACTGAAGGTATCAAAAATCAAATCCAGAGATGGTCAAGGAGGCCTCCAGTTCACTTACTGTATCAATATTGGCTGCAATCTGGGAATTCTCTCTGAGTAAACTGAAAGACTAACAGTAATCCCACTGAGCTCAAGATATCTGGAATGAAAGCAATTGTATTAGCTATGGATAAATGGCTTATATAGTGCTGAACAACCCACCTTAAACTTCTGAGCATTTTGGAAAATTAAACAAGTGCCAAATGGGGGGAATTTAGGAAAAGGAATGCTATGGAAACAACTGCTAGGTAGGATCAGAAACTGTGTTGATTGGCAATGCTATTTGTTTGCTATAAGTGTACATGCACAATGAATGTAAAATCTTGGCTTTTCGAAAATTAGTTTTTTAGAAATCATATTTATGACCCAGGTGCATGCAGACCAGTTGGAGAACTTGCCTCCTGGAGAAAGGATCTCTGCTGGACAGGAAGTAGGGATTTTGTGACCTGTTTCCCATGATTCCTATTTTCTGTTCCACAGTTCTTTGCTTGGCTTCTATTACACCATTATTTTGCATAATCTGAATTCTGAAAAAAAGAACAATCCTGAAATTTCAGAATGGAAAATAAACTGTGATGAACACATGAAGGAACCTTAGATCCTCTGTGTCTCTCCGGTTGTGTAGATTCTCTATATTGTAGTGACTTCATTTTCCAGAAGGCCCAGTGTGTTTACTGGTGACTACCTTCCTTCCTAAAGTTCTCCAACTCAAAAAAAGCCAATCCTGGCTTTTCAGGGGGTTGCCAATCTCTAGGTGGGGTCTGGAGATCTCCCAGAAACAACTGCTCTTCAGACAATAGAGAAAATGAGTGCTTTCCAGGGTGGGCTTTATGCCATTATACCCCTTCAAGGCCCCTACTCTGCCCAGGTTCCACCCTTAAATATAACAGTGTTGCACTTACTTGTAACTGTTGTTTATTGAATTGTCTTCTGTGTAGGCACACTTTGGGACTGAGTTTGTGCAGGCCAACCACCGGGGGATTCTTTCCCAGCTTTTACTTTTCTCTTTGTCTAAAACTGAAGGGGGAAGTCCCTCACCAGAGCCAGAGGTGTGTTTTTCCACCCAAATGGTCACATGCTCCTGGCAGCCCCCCCCCCCTTCCCGCCCTCAATTCACCAGCCACCGAGAGTAGGCTAATTCAGAGAGAGAGAGAGAGCTCACAGGGGGGAATGAGGGAGGAAATGTGTGCCTGCACAGAAGACAATTCGATGAACAACCATTACAGGTAAGTGCAACACTGTTTTCATCTTCAGTCTTCTTTGCAGTCCCACATTGGGAGACTGAAAAGCTACTTACTCAGAGGCAGATGTGATACTTTCCTATTGGAAGAGAGAGTGCAGGACAGCCCTGCCCATCAAAGCCTGCTTTCTGGCATTGATATTGAATGCATAGTGTTTCACAAAGGTCTCCAAAGACGACCAGGTTGCAGCCTTGTAGACCTCTATCAGTGGCATGCCACACTTGAATGCAGCTGACGCAACCTGCAGCCTTGTCAATGGGCCCAAACCAATAGTTGACGTGGCATCCCAGCCTGGTTGTAGCACCACTGGATTGCCCTTGTGATCCACCTGCAGATGGTTTGGGAAGAAACAGCTCTACACTTTGAGGGGCCAAATAGCACATGAACAACCCCATGATTTTCTGAAAGGCTTCTTTCAGTGTAAATAATATAATAAAGCCCTTCAGATTTCTAACTTGTGCAGTGCCTTTTCTGCCTCTGAGGTGGGGAAGGGGAAGAAAACAGGCAAAAAAATATCCTGTGATAGGTGGAACAGGGACACAACCTTTGGTAAAAACCTCAAAGTTGGCCTTAGAACCATCCTTTCAGAATGGAACTTTATAAATGGGGAATCTGCCCTGGCCAACTTAATGACAACCAGAAAAAGAACCTTAACTGATAATGCCTCTGAGAAGGAAGTAGCTATAGTTTCAAATGGGTCCGAAATCAGCTGGGACAGGATTAAGGACAATGACCATTGACGAACTATGAGTGGTGAGGTTGGGAACATATTAGCTAGACCCTTCAGAAATAAACAGGAAAACAAGGTTTTGCCCTCCACTAGCACATGTGAGGAAGATATGGCTGCCAAATGGACTTTAACAGAGGAGGCGAAGAGACTGGATGCTTTAAGGGACCACAGATGCTTTAAGGTACCACTAGAGACACAGGGCATGAGGCAGCTGATACACCCTTAGATACCACCCAAATAGAAAAACGCTTCCGTTTGCTAGGATAGGAAGCTCTCATAGAAGGTTTTCTAAATTTCTAGCATTAAGGAGGACTTCTGCAACCTGGTCCAAAAATACTACTCCAAAGGGTTCAGTAACCATGCTGTCAGGTGCAACCTCTGCACTTCGCAGTGGAGAGTGGGCCCGCAATGCAACAGACCTGGGGTTGCCTGGAAGAGGAGGAGGAAGAGGAGATTGGATTTATACACCGCCCTTCACTTGAAGTCTCAAAGCAGCTTGCAAACTCCTTTCCCTTTCCCTTCCCACAACAGACACCCTGTGAGGTAGCTGGGGCTGAGAGAGCTCTTTCCAGAACCATCCTTGAAAGAACAGCTCCACCAGAACTATGGCCTGACCAAGGTCATCCAGCAGCTGCAAGTGGAGGAGTGAGGAATCAAACTCGGTTCTACTTAGAGTCCGCACACTTAACCATTACACCAAACTGGAAGTGCATGAACCTCCCTTAGGAGGCCAACCATACTGTTTGGAACCATGCCTGTCTTGGTCAGAAGGGGGTCACTAATATGCACCATGTTTTCTCTGCTAAAATCTTGGCCTAGGAATTCCCTAGGAATTAAAGGGAATGGATGGAAAGTGTAGAATAGGAAGCCCTGCCACCTGATTTGGAATGCATCCCCCAATGACCAAGGGTTGCATCCTGCTCTGGAACAAAATCTCTTGGCGTTGGCATTGCTTCTTGTGGCAAACAGGTCTACCTCTGATATCCTCCACTGGGCAAAGATTGGCTGAAGATGGTCTGAGGCAAATGACCATTAGTTGTATGAACTGTATATTCTGCTGAGGGCATTGTCCCTGATGGTCTCAGACCCTGCAATGTGAATGCCCTGTAATGAAGCCCCCAGGGTGATAGCCAATTCCCATATGCTGATTGCCTTTTGGCAAAGTGAGAGGGATACCATGCTACCTTGGCAATTGATATAAACCATAGCTGTAGTATTGTCCATCTGGAGCTGGACAACTCTGTGCTGACAAAAGGTGAAAAAGAGTTAAGGGCATATCATATAGCGCACAGCTCTAATGATCTCTTGGAGGAGAGCCATCTGCCCTGTGCTGAACAAAGGGCCACAATGTGCACCCATCCCTTTAAGGAAACATCAGTGGTGATAATTACTTGAGGCTGCTGCTGACCAAAGGGGACTCTTGTGGACAGATTACCCTTATATAGCCACCACTGTAACTGTCGCACCACAGAAGGTGGTAAGGAAAATTTCTGTCTCTGAAAGTGCTTGGTGGGATTAAACCTCCTAACAAACCAATTCTGGAGGGGTCTCATTTTGAGGCATGTGTAAGGGATAGTCATCACCATGGAGGCCATAAGGCCTAATAGTTTCTGAAAAAAGAGAGCCAACTGGTAACGTTTCTTGGATATGCATGCTATCATGGCCCTTATGCGGGCAGCTAAATAAACTCTCCCTATTGAAGAATCTAGGTTGAAGCCACTGAAGAACACCTGTTGAGCAGGCATTAGTATCGATTTTTCAGTATGCAGCCCAAGTTTCCCAAGGTCTCAAATATCAAAGAGACATTCTGCAAGAGGCAATTCTCAGTAGGGGCAGTAATTAGCCAATCATTAAGGTAGGGGTAAATAACATAACCTAGGGATCTAAGATGTGCCACCATCACAGCCATACACTTTGTAGGCACCCATGTGGTGGTGGCTAGTCCAAACGGGAGAACAGTGTATTGGTATACCTCACCCATAAACTTAAGATGCAGGAACTTGCAATGATCTGGGTGAATAGACACATAAAAGTATGTGTCCTTCAAATCTAGAAAAGTGAACCATGAGTTTAATTCTAAAAAGGGTAACACAGAGAAAAGATTAAAATCTAAACTTTTTTAACAACTAGAAAATGGTTAAGACCCCTTAAATCCAGGATAGGTTGGAGACCCCCATCTTTCTTAGGAACTAGAAAGAATCTGGAGTAGAAGCCTTTGAGGGTATCAGAAGGGGGAAGCTTCTATACTTCTCCCTTGGACATAAAAGCCTCCAACTCAGAAATAACAGAAATAAGGCAACTATAGGGCTTTCCAAGAAGGGAAACTCTACAAATTCTAAACAATAACCAAAACAAGCAATAGCTAGCACCCAAGAATCAGATGAAAGGTGTTACCAATTGAGATAGAAGGTAGTCAACCTATTCAAGAAGAAAGGTTGACACCTCAAGAACTGGTCCTCTAGTCAAAAGGGAGCCCTTTGGCCCAGCGAGGCATCCAGTGAATGGACGACTGTTGGTGCTGCTGATGCCCCTGAGACCTGTGGTGGGGGTCTATGCCTGGCTGCTGCTGACGTGGCTGGTAAACTCTCTGTTGAGGATACTGCATACAATGGTACAACTGTGAGGGCTGGTAGTGGCTGTATGGATGGTATTGAGGTTTCATAAAAGTTCTCTGGCAGGACTGCAATGGAGGTGCAAAAATGCCAAAAGAACAGGCTGTCTGCTCGTTTTTCTCGATTTGTGAGAGGACATCATCTGTCTTTGTAGAGAAGAGGGTAGCACCTCCTCTATTTTTTGACAGGTTTCAACCAGTAAGATAGTGGAGCGTAGCCATGCATGTTTGCAGAGCACCATCGCTAAAGCCATAGCCTGGGCAGAGGAATCTGCTGCAGGTCTCTCAGCATTAATCTGCTGCTTTGACAAGTGTAAGGCCTCTGATTGAAGAAGCTTGGTGAGCGACGTTTTGGTCACCTGGCAAGAGGTCAATATAAACCAACATCCTTTTGCATAAAAAGAGCTGGTAGACACCCATTATGGTCACATAATTGGCAGTTCTAAGGTTCAGAGCCAATGAAGAATATGCCTTTCTACTGATGACATCAGTTTTATGCCCGTCTCTATCCACACCTCGTCGATGGTTAGCCTGCATTTCCCCTGCAACGATGATGGAGCTGGGTGTGTGAAAAGGGAGGGACAACCCTCGTGTTGTACTCTGTAAAGGTTCTCAAATCTTTTCAAAATAGCAGGACTTGAATTTCTATTGTCTTAGCCATCCCGATCTCTGTTCCGCATATAGTCACAAGTCCTCATTAGGTGAGATCAGATCCATAGTCCCAACTGTGTCATCAAACGAGGGATTGGAGGGTGGACCAGAGCTCTGTTCCAATGGGGAGATAGCACTCTCTTTATCAGATTCAGAACACATAGGAAGTCCCTTCTTATTAGGTAATAGGGCCATTGCCCAGGTGGAGGTGGGTAGATAATGGCAACATTCCCGGAAGGAACGTGTGGTTCCAATGGGCATAGGCCGATCACCCCATTCACTTAGAAAGGGTAATAAAAAGGATACTGCTGCCAGTTGAGGAGGGGCCATGGAGGGTCACGGAAATGACTGGGTGGGCTATGATGCTGGAATTGAGTCTGAGGAATCTACTTGGAATTAGGCTCCATCTCACCGTCTGAACATGATAGGGCCTCAGAATGCAAGTGTAGCAATGGAGTTCTTGGAGGCAGGATATTCAGAGCCACTACTGGGATTGATGTTGGTACCAGTGCTCAAACTGATGTCGGATCCGTTGGAACCAGTGGAGAGCCCTGAGCCAGGGAAAGCTGGTGGGCTGGGTGGCATTTATCAAGTGCTTCTCTTTATACTTCAAGTTACCTTAACCTTCTTAGGCATAAACTGAAGGCAGAACTTGCGACTTACTGTGTTGCGACCTTCGCCAAGGCAAAGAGGGCATAAAGAATGCCCATCAGTATGCCCTGACCTGGATAATTCAGGCAAGCCCAATCTCATCAGATCTCAGAAGCTAAGTAGGGCCAACCCTGGCAAGTAATTGGAAGGGAGATCTCCAAGGAATACCACGGCTTGGTATGCAGAGGCAGGTTATCAAGCCACCTCCCTGAAAAATGTCCAAGCCCCCAGTAGGGGTCGTTAGAAGTTGCCATGACTTCTAGGCAGGGCTTTTTTCCTAGGGGGAACATGCCGGAACGGAGTTTCAGAACCTCTTCAACAAAGTTCATTTTAAAATGTTTAAAAGTTCATGAGTTTTCAGTATACAGATTGAAAACTTCATTTCCCTCTTGAGAGTTCTGGCACCTTTTTTTTTTTTTTTAAAAAAGGCCTGCTTCCAGGCATGCAAACACACACACACACACACGCATGCACGCATACACACACAAAATACCTCCCCCCAAAATGCCCATCAGAGTGGGTCATCTTAGTCTCACTCTGGGAACACTTTTTGAATAATGCTTTCTGTGTCATGGTAAAGCCAAGGAAACAAAGAGAAGCTGGAAAGACATCTTTGCTCAGTGATGGCAAAAAGAGAACTGAGGGACAGAAGAGGGCCCCTCCCAGAAGCACGTGACCGTTAGAGCAGGAAAACATGCCTCTGGCTCTGGGGAGGGGCTACCCTTTCAGCTGTAGACAAAGAGAAAAGTAAATGCTGGGAAGGAATCCTTCAGTGGTGGTAAACTCAGGTTGCCAACTCCAGGTCCACTGTACAAAGACCAAAGATGAACCAGGAATTTCTCAACCTGGAGTTGGCAACCTGAGCTTACCACCATCTCAGTGAAGCAGGAGTTGCTTCAAAATAATCTAGGAGATATAACTTTTGTGTCTGCAGGGAGTACCCATTTAGAAACTACCTCCATTATATAAGGATGCTTGGCTTGGAACCTCCCAGATTTTTCTGACTGGCCCCAGCCCTCATGGCTCCCATGTTATGGTTGACTGCAGGCTTCCCTACCCAGCATCCATTTAATGTAGCACAGGCTCAGCAAAGTTGAGGAGTCTTGCCTTAGGTGATAGAGTATGTTGTACTGGGCTGTAGTTATATGATTATCTTTTGTCTCTTGTATAATTTTAAATTTAAAAATGTACTTAGAGACGTTTAAGGAATTAAAACATACAATGTAAATGTATCATACAAGCATGCTCACACTGAGATTTCTTGAATAGTACACTTGATGGCAAGTATTGGCTTGTCTTAAGTAATGTATGGAACAGATCACACATCAGGAATGTTTGTAGGTCCAATGATAAAATGAAGTTTGTCTTTGTTTAAACTGTTTACCCAGCAGATTACCACAACAGAATGGTATGTGGAAGAGCCTCTCCAGAGGATCTGAGCAGTGAAAAGTCTCAACAATCATCTTTATGAACCTAAAAACAAAATGTGTGTGACATTAAACCATTTCTGTCCCTATTTAATTTGTTAGACAAGTGCTGTACTCCATGAAGTGTATCTATGCATATTCTTTATGCCAGCACCAGCCGTACTGCTCTCTACTGAGCACTTATTTAATGATCCAGCAAGCAGAAGCCCATGTCCACCTGCTAAATTGGCTGAATCACAAGCATTTTTGGGTATTTTTAGGACCTTCCTTAGAGCCTGATGCCTGTTTTCACATCTATGTCCATTGGTGAGATGTTCTAAATTAATTGCAATGGTTTAAAAACAAAACAGAGGGAGTAACATGTTTTATGAGTAAAGTAAACAATACTCTGAGAAAATAGAGAAAATGAAAATGATATCCTGCAAATGAAATACTCACATCTTAGAAAAATACATCCTTATATTAAATGAGGATGCAGTGTGTACTTGTATTCCTTTTATGCCATTTAAAGGTAATGGACTTTTGGCCACTAAGTAAAGTATCTTTAATTATGAAGCTAAAATCAAAATTCAAAGTAAGCCCTGGCAAGATGGTCATTTCAGGAATACATCTACCATTCAGGGATAGGCAATTTGGAATTCGGGTTATAGGTGCCAAGTCCTAGCACACACATGCAATGTATGAATCCTGCTGAATTCAGCAGACTTGAATCATGCCTATTCTTGATTTCTTGTCAAGTTGGAAAATTTATAGGTATTACACTCAAATGCTAACCAAATTTCATGTTTATGGAAAGCTGGAGAATATTTAAAAATTGTTCTTTGATAATCAGATGTAAATACATCACACAGCTGAAATAAATGCATGAGAATTGCTTCAGATTTCCCATTCATCAAGGCTACAATAATGATGAACTGGTACAAATGAATTAACAATCAATTATTTATATGAGTGCAGGCTGTTACTGTTATTATGTATGAATCAGATGAAAGGGCAAAACATACAAGGAAGAAAAATGATATGCAATCCAACTATGTAGGTTACATTTACTTGGAAGCCCCACAGAGATCAATGCGACTTTCTTGCATGTAAATTGGATAAGGACTGATCATTAACAAGCATGGGAGCTCATCAGCTTATCTTATTTTACGTTCAATTAAACACTCTTTAAAATTTCAGCACTCTTTTTCTGACTTCTCTCTGGGGTTTTGCCTTTTAATCTAGAAATTATGGATAATTTTGGTTGTTCACATCAACAATGAGCCAAAAGTAAGGAAGCAAAGGGCCTGTTATGATGATAGCTCCATCTAAAAGTCCATTCACACATGGGGTCTTCTGTTCCTGCATTTTTATTATTTAGTTACCTTTCTCCCCAATGGGGACCCAAAGCATTTTACATCATTCTTCTCCATTTTATCCTCACAACCACACTGTCAGATAGATTATGCTGTGACTGGCCCAAGGTCACCAGCAAGTTTCTATGGCAGAGTGAGGATCTGAACCTGGGTCTCCCATATCCTAGCCCAACTCTCTAACTACACCACCAAGCTGGACAGTCTTCTTCCATGAGCAGAAGGGACTGTGGATAATTTTGGCTCCAACCCATCATTATTATTGTATTTATTACATTTGGAAAACTGGTCTGTAGTTATTGATAGTTGTTATTTTCCTACACGAATATTTCAGTTTTTCAAGTAGCTATCAATACTATATACAACGAAGTTTGAGTTCAGTGGCACCTTTAAGGCCAACAAAGTATAATTTGGGGTGTTAATTCTGGGTATTAATTCTGAACCTGATCCCAGAGCATGGTTTAAAAAATCCACCCAATGGGCCAGAAGACAACCAGGCAATTTAATTTCTTTTTTTACAGAAATGAAGGATTCCTCAGGTTTGTAGAAAAAGATTAAAATCTTTTTTTTTTTTTTAAAAGACATTGGGGACTTTGAAGTGCCCAAGTTAATAGAAGTAACACCTGCAGTTTTAAGAAATAAGTGCTGATAAGATCTTTTGAGACTACGTTGTGAAATCTTGGCAGCCTGTTGGGGGTTGCTACACAACCCCAGTAATATTGTGGAGGCTTCCATGCTTTGATTTCACGCAAGATAAAGGGATCTGGGTGAACAAAGAAACTGAAAAGGTAAAATATAGGATGTAGGAAAGGAAGCAGGGGGAGGGGATAAAGGATAAAGCTAAAAGGAGGGTCAGAAAAAAACTAGGAGGGTGTAAGGTATTCACTGGACACATTTCTTGAAACAAAAGGCAAGACCAATTTATGTTGGCTCAGATACAAAATTATTTTTTCCCCAGATAGAATATATGAATGGGACAACTTTTTTACTTATAAAGACCAAACAGGAACAATCTGTAAAAATTAAAAACAAGAGACAAACCTAATCATAGTCCAACCTAAACATGCTTTTCTAGAAGCTAATCCCATTTCCCCCCCAATTAACCACTAGTAAATTAAGATTTTTAGCTTCAGCTGAGTATGCATAGTACTACTGCCATGCTCACTGTGTTATGTTTTCTCCATAGTATTATTTTGCTGGTTTTACATTGGCCATTTCTGCTAATATTTCCAATGGACTTGTAATTACTAAATGCTAAAAACAAAGAAAATGTCTCCCACATGGCAGTTAAGGACTAAGTGAAAATGCCTGTTCTAGTGTGTACACATTCCTACCCCAAATCTTTTGAAGCTGTTCAGAGTAGTAGATGTTGGTACAAGAGATTCTCAGAACCATATACTATAGTGAGATAACTTCTCATGTCATAATTAAGATTATAAACATAAGTATCATAAGAATCCTAGTAATAAAAAACCTGTTGACTTTTCTAGTTCACTTAATATATTATTGTCAAGGTGAAGAAGTCTTAGAAGTAGCCAAGTTTCAAATAATGCATGAAGAACTTCAGGAGAGGAACTTCTGAATCTTACTGGGCCATCTGAGGAAAGGCAGAAGATGACAAGAATTTGAATTTTCTCAGAGGTGATACTATGGTATGGAACACTCTCAAAGTTCACCTGACATATTCTCTAATGGCATTTGGGCACTAGGAAAAATCATTGTTTCTGTTGGCCTTCCCAAATTCAATTGTTTTTGCCTTCTATGTACTGGCTGATTATGCTTTTAGAGATAAGCTGCTGTCTTTTAAATACTTTATTTTTTAAAAGGTTTTTAAATTAATTTAGGATATTCATTGTATAGTGACTAACTTCTAGGGTTATAGTGAGATGCTATAAACAGTGGGGAAAGTGGACTAGAAATGTTGTTTTGTAAATAAATGGTACAACTCTAGTGGACAAACTTGAGAACAGTCTAGAATAGCCTTTGGAACCAGCCGTGAGATGAAATGAGTTATTCAAACTGGTATCATGAGCCACTGTGTTTATTTAAAGGACTGAGACTTGTTTAAATCTGAGAGTTGATGAAAATGTTTTTGCTGCTATTTTCAACACTGGTGTTGCATTGCGCAAATAGCTAAGTGAGAGGCAGGGAGTGGGCAGAATACACAAAGGGCAAGTTTCCTAAAGTACTGCATACCTGTTTGGTAGTGATTTGTTATAGTATTGGTGAACACAAATAAAAAGAAAAAAACTCACAGTACTATCAAGGGGGACAGAGTGAAGTTAATTAAAAAGAACATAAAATATGTTCTGCGACTTTTGCAAACGAAGGCCAAAAATGGTGCGGGAAAGCACAAGAGTTGGGCTATTTTTTTTAAAAAAACCAACCCATATTTAAATTGTGAAATGAGAACTCATGGACAGTAGAATTTGAGGTTTTTAAGATGACTAATATAATGCATATGGTTTTAAAAGTTTCTCATATATATATGTATTCAGCATTAGGAAAAAATGTACTTCCAGCATCACCTTTTAATCAACAGCAAGCAAAAACTAAATCTTAGGAGTGATTTTCTTTCAAAGTCAGCGCATCTGCAGTTCTTGTCATATTTTTGTCTCCCATGGCCAATAATGCATTCTCATCGAGCTTTCATCTCTACCCACAGCAGCTTTCTGACATGTGATGTGTAGCCAGCATCACCAATTCTTACAGTTTAGTGTTGCAACCTAAAAGCCAACTTCAGGCATTCTTGTCAGTATGAGTGGCACATTTGTCATAAACACAATGTAGAAAAAGGACATATTTCTGTTTCAATTTGTTGATACAACAGGTCTTTACTCGAATTATATACTAGCACACAAGGTTTAAGCCCAAGTTTTAAAAGGTGAATGTTAAATTGCTGCATTGGTGCAAGAACATTTATTTCAAGGGAATTTGCACTGCTGTAGTGCTCTGCGAACACTGATCCACTTGTGTTAGTGAAGCCCCTTTGCAGCCAATCGCTCTATTTACACCCTTTGTGTGTAAGCACACATTATTTCTTTGACTAATGTATAAAACATTAGATTTTTAACATACAGTAATTCTGCTACTAGATATAATAAATGAACAAGGAATGTAGTATGCTTTTCTGTTAGTTACTGGATTCATAAATCCAGGCAGGTGAAATCTATGTGTACCTTGCATTTTTTGCTTCAGTAGTAGCCACAGTTCAGAAATGATGAAGGCTTGATTGGAAACAGTAGGGGAAAAAAATCTGGATGTGCACTACCTATTGTGTGCGCATCATTGAATCTCTGGATCACGGCCATTGAGAATAAATATGCAGCATAGTTCGTGTAAATTGAATTTAATAGAATTTAATAGAACTATTGCTTCCAAGGGAGACAGCAAGAGGATTACTTCAGAGCTCAATCATTCGGATGCAGTTTTCTTTTGTTACTAGTGCAGCAATGTTTATAAGGCTTTTCAGTTTCCCCCCCTCAAAGAGCAACTGTGATATGTGCTAAGAGTGTTTGTTTGAATACAAAGTAACAGCCTTTTTTAAAGTTTCACGTGTGATAATTAAAATCCACTGACATCAATTTCATTCTCACATCTCGCTCCATTATTAGAATAATCATGGAACACAATTCAGAAATAATATTACATCCTGCATTTTATTCAATTCCATATGACAAAAATAGTAACCTAGACTAAGACATCCATTTCAATCAGTAGATGTGTCAAGCCAACAAGATTTAATAATAAAAAATATTGGATCTAGGTAACAATTCCCAGCTGGTTCAGGGAGGCTCCTAACCCTACATGGTATCACAGTATAAAAATAGTGTCTCTCTTCACCATGCAGAGAGGAATGACCTAACCCTGAATACAAAATGGGGTCAGTCTTACTGTACCTTCATCAGCCATCTTATTTACAACACTTTACATCGCTTTTTTTAAGTTATGCACATCCTTTAGGGAGAAGAGATAACACTACATGGTACCAAATACTAAACAAAACAAAAAATTCACACCAGAAATGGACACAGATAAATAAAAAAAACATTCATTTGCTGAAATAACAGCAACATTAAGCCACCTCAGTTTTCTCCCCCCCCCAAATTTGGAAACACCCCAAATAGTCCACAAATGGTGGTCACTGATGGTAGAAGGTGTTCTAGTTTAAGGATGTTTTATTTTCTATATTATATATATATATCTATATATATATATAATCTATATATCTATATACACACACACATATACTTACATATATATTTGATATGCACGTATATGTGCACATATATATTCTGTGTATCATTGCTGTAGAAAACAGAGCCGTAATAGTTCATTGTTCATTTCAAAACAGAAACAAACCACTAATAAGTCTTTCAAACTTTTCATTTCAATGACACGATGGCAGAAACAGTCCATCCTCTTACAGTAATGTGGTTTTTTTTGTTGCACAAGAAAGAGATTGTCCTATTTTTTTTCCTCCAGTCTCTCAACTGAGAAGACCTCACTGTCTGATTCTTTCTTCAGGGCCATAAAACGTCTTGTGCTGCTTCCCAGCTACCCATAATGTCCCTTGAACAATTTTGTTGGACGGAAGTTCATAGTGTCAAGACACCACCATGCTTGTAATGCACAAAAATGAGGTAGTACACAAAACATTTACTGTTCAAGTTTTGATTACGCCCCTCAGCCTCACCAGCACCCTAGCTTAAGAGTGGAAACATTCCCTTTAGTCACAATTTTAAAGCAATGCTTAAAAAACTGAAAATTATATTTGAGTCACCAGAATACATTGTGCTTTGTAGTAAATTTCAGAATATTTAAAACAAAATCAGCAAGACTTGGGAATTCATGTTCAAGTTACTTAATATTTCTGTTCTCTGTTTTGCTTTACATACCAGTGCTATTAAGCAGTCAGCATCTTGCTTGTGGGTGGGAGTGAAAGAGACAGAACAGATTACAGCAAAATTAAGCCTACACAATGTTTTCTTTAGCCTCTCCTAGGCTTGCACTGATATCACAGCCCTAAGATTAACATATCAAAGGTCTGTTGGAGGGTGGGCTTATAGAAAAGTTAAATGAATCATTTCGGTTTAAGAAATGGCAGGCCCTGTTCTATCCAAGAATCTGACAGTTCTTAGTGGCTTTCCTGTTTAAAGGAGCATAGATCTCTCATACTGTTTGACCTTAAAGATAAACACAACAAAATACCCCCCCAATTTTTTCTCAAGTCAAGGTACTATTTATAAAATAGTTACATCTCTGTTCAGATTCAAATTATAGACAAACCTCCCTAAATATAAAATACTAAAAGTGCAATAGTATAAATTAAGAGTTTGCAACCACATTATACAAACACTGCCTTTTTATTGTACAGCCTTTGATAACATGAAATGTTTTTACTCACAACCGTTTATAATGTTGTGAATAACCTATGGTGATAAGGTTTGTCTGTAACTTGTTTTCCAACCATGAACTGAAGTCCACACTACATTTTTTTCATTTAATAGAACAACTGTCCACATAGCAGCTACAAATATTTAAATTAAAATGGTTTGTTACTGACAGGTACTTGCACATGAAAAGCATGCTATCTTTCCCAATAAAACTTCACAATTTTGCCTGCATTGAAATAAACCACTTATTTATAATAAACAAAACTTGCTTTAAAAAAAATCACATAGCCAGGTGTATTTTGCAGTACAAAAGCTTCATTTAAGGATGGGGCTAGTATATTGTCTGTTACCCGCATTATCTTTACATTATAAATACTACAGACAAGAATACTGTAATCATACACAGCATTAGGGTACTAAATCACTTATTGAATGTTAGAGGATTTCTAAAAACATAGTTCAAGTTTCTAACTACATGGAACAAAACCAGCAAAGAAGGAGCTGGACAGAAATGCCATTGTGAAGCCCCTTTTTACTCAATTGATGACATTTTTTGCTGTTAAGTAACAAAAACTGAAACGAATTTAGCCTCCCTCAGTCCCTAATGCAAATATTGAATGAATTATCATTACTTAAATTTAAAAAAAAGTTTCCAAAAATTCTCACTAACAGTCAGCTCACTGTTGAAAGTAGTACCATGCAAATCTTGCAAGACAACTTTTCAGAAGACACAAAATTATGTATTTCTGCTATGGGATAAAATCGTAAAGGGAACCTAGGTAATTAGGTCAGGAAACTAATGCTTAACTTCCAAAACTGTACATGAAAGAACAAATGTTGTGTTGAGTAGTGGTCCAACAGTTACTTGTACTGAATTCTTTTAATTTATGCCAATCTCTTTATTATCCTCAATAAACCTTGTGAATGGGCGATTGGCTCCAGTTTCAGAACTCACTTTGTCCAAACCAATGATGGGAGGGCTACTGCCAGTACGAGCTTTGTCCATTCCACTGGTAATATTACTTAAAGACGGAATAGCACTTCCGCCTAAACTTACTGGGAGCTGGGGAATGCCTCCATTCTGTATGACAGAAATTTCATTGTTCTTCATTGCAAGTCCATTAGTAATAGCAGCAGCATATTGGTTCCAAAAACTTGGGTCAACATTCATTGCCCGAGCTGCCAAATCCTTTTGGAACATTTCTGAAAACTTCAGAGCATCACCACCTAACAAAGCCATGGGGTTTTCCACAGACAGTCGACGGCCACGGCGTGCTGGGGCATTATTCCACATATGAGTTCCCATGTGAACCTTTAGGGAAAAAACAAATAAACAAACAAACAAAAAAGGTTGGCAAATATGCAAGTTTAATCTACATAGTATATGCAGGAATTTTTAGAAGTCAACCTACATAGTATATGCAGGAATTTTTAGAAGTCACATAAAATTTAGGGATAACAACAAGGGACTTACAAAACATCTGTATTTTCACCAATGATAAACGAAAAGCAATGTGCAGCTTTCCCATGACAAATAAAGATAGAAGCAAAAATTGCACAAAAAACATAACTAGGCTTACAGGATCCTAGAATCCTTTTAATTCCTCACACTGTAATTCTCACTCTCTCAATTTCTTTTGCAATTGGGCATGTGATTGCAGCCTTAGTTTCCCAACATACAGGTGTATGCAGTCATTTAATTTTTTTAAAAAGTCTCAATTTTGCTTAGGTTTCCAGTGATCATCTTATCTCCTCCCCGCCTTGGCATAAAGGCTGGATCCAAAGACTCTACCGTGTGAGCAGAAGGGTGTGTTCATGAGTGAGTGAGAGATTCCCTCTATCCATGTGGTTGGTGAATCCTCTACAGTAGCTTTTTGGTGAGCCCTGGCGGCTACAGAGAACTAGCAAGTCTCACCATCTTACACGCACATGCTCAGGAAGCAAGATTTTTGACACAAGCCATGTTTGTTAATGGTTCCAATCCCGCTAATTGTGACTAAACGCCCCTGAAAGACGGTCACAACTGATTTAAACTGTGTTGTTTTCAAGTAGATTAAGGCTGAAATCCTATGCACGCTTACCTAAGAGTAAATCCCACCCAAAACAGTGAGGCTTACTTCAGTGTAATCATGCACAAGCTTGCAGTTAGTGATGACTATCTTTAATTAAGGCTAACATCAATCAAGGGGTTTCTTCTTTGCTGCCTCTTATCTTGTTATGTTTACCTAAATTGTCATGAGATAATGCTGTAATTCTACTTTTAAAACATTTATTTTGCATCTGTTCAAAATTCAGCTTTGTTACTATATTATATGCAAATCAGAACATACAAGATCATTGCTTTGAGCACTTGGTAACTCCGGTGCTGAGTACACTAATATGTTACATTGGTGAACATCAGATGGCAATGGGTCTCAGTATAATCTGAGGTGACCAGATTTTTTATTTTTTTAACAAGATGGCCATCATAACTACTGCGGTTCTGTAAAATACAATTATATGAGAATCCACAACCACTCTTGAAAGAAGAAACTGATTCTACATAATACTGGCTTACAAAAGCTATTAACTTCATTGTATTGATAATTTTCTGGATTTTTTTTAAAAAAAATATGCACCCTTTTAATATCAAAGTTATTCCAAGCTATCCTTCTATGATAAATGTAAGAGCTCTTAAAATACTGAAATGCAACAGACACAAATCTCAATAATATGGGCTACTTTGTACATACATGCAAAACTCTTGAAAACCGATTTTTTAAGTGTGTACCCACAGAACATTTCTCTTACAGTTGGTTCAGAATGTATAATGTGAGGACACTGCAATGCAAGCATAATTATTTTTCACACCAGAAAAACAGAACCTGCTGAAATTCAGGTTCAGCGCATCGTTAAACACTCACACCCTTACGATTTTGTTCTGAGACTGAAGAGTTTCCTTCTTACCTTAAGATTCCCTTTTGTGGTAAAAGCTCTACCACAGATTGTGCAACCAAATGGCTTTTCACCAGTATGGGTGCGTTCGTGTATCTGTAGTGCACTTGCTGAGGAGAAGGTCTTCCCACACGATTGACAATTGTGTTGTTTGGGAGTTCGACGAGGTGGGGGTGCCAGCATAGGAGTGATGCCTGGGCTCATCACTGTCTGTGGTGCAGCAGGAACCTGGATTCCAGCTGGAAGCGATGGAACCTCACCCACTGAGATCGGCTTGCTGTGACCATTCACTTCCATTTTGATCATTGTAGGCGCAGTGCTGGTGACCAGGCTAGGAGTACTTTGGCTGGGACCTAGAGTAAAGTTGGGTTCAAATAACTGAGAAGGCAGCTCTTTT
>JAPDNY010000009.1:39794594-40034594 GCA_029375565.1 Gekko gecko
CACAGACGATTTGCATAGAACATAGGCAAAGGAACCAAGTTAAGGACATGATCCTAGTTCTACTAATATTAAAGTCTGAACTTTCATTTCTGCTGTTGGAGGGTACTTTCATAATCCATCTCCAGTACATCAGCATTCAATTCATACAAGACTTATTTCATATATAGGTGTAAATGTAGCACAGATGTAGAGCAAAAAGTGCCAAAATTGATTATTTATTTGAATAAGAAAAAGTAGAGCTCACAACAGATTAAGAATTTTAGTTGATTAATCATCTGGTATTGATGGATTAGTCAATGTATTGATTAAATTCAAACAGATTTATACATTACTAAATCCTCAACATGCCTCTTTGAGACACTGAAGGAAGTATGAGATAATTTTCAATGTACCAAATTTCCCACTCACTCCTAGTTGGAAAGGCTATTTTTTTCATTCCCTATTACAGTAACACATCAGAGCTAATATGGTCTCATAAAATAAACAAGTGTGCCTTTAACTCTCAGCCCCACCAATTAAAATTGCTCTCACTGATTACTCACCTAAAATTTAAACTATTTCCACCAATTAACTAGCAAAGCTTGCAGTCCTAAAAATATATATTTCAGTATTCCATGTATTTACTTGGATGTTAATTCCTCTGATATATTGGCTTTTAAATATGGTTTTAGAACTCATCCTGCAGAACCAGAATCGAAGGAAAATGCTGTAGATATTTTTAATTGCCTTTGACAAATTACAAATTATTAAAATTCAGCATTTGTCTCAGCTTCATTATAGAAGAGATAATATTACTTTCCCCCTGTATTAAAACTAAAAAGCATGGGCTGGAAATAACCCTTTTAAAATATTTGTTAAAATACTGTGATTTTCTCGGAAGACAATAATTATAAATCAACACAACTTCATAGCAGTATAAAAGGTGTACCAGTGTGCCATTTGTGAAGACATGTCTTAGCTCTATCTTGCAAAATAATTTTCTGAACACAAAAACAAAACAACTTTACTCATATGTAGCCCTGAAATCCAAGTACTGTCTGTAGACAGGGACACTGTATTTATACACTAACAAATTAGTACATATAAAATGAAACTGGAGGCCATGCTTTGATATTAACAGTATCAACATAAACAGAACAGCACTGTGTAACAGAAACTGAAGTCATGAAGGCCCTGGCAAATCTTTAGAGGTAAGTCTTACAACACCATGCTTCCTATAATAGTAAGACTAATTTTTAAAAGCTTAAGGAAAGTACAGGAAATCAGTGTGATCCACACTTCTGGAATGCTTTCCTTCAGAATCCCCACCCCCAGTAAGACTATTCAAATGCTTCTTTATTTACTTTTCAGACTTAGATTTGTACAAAATATTAGTGTAAATTAAATGTTCCATACAAACTGAATTCTGATATTTCTGAAGTAATGGGAGTATAGGGGGCAATAGTAATCATCAGTGTAGTCTTTACTTTCCTGAGCCAATTTAAAAATTTACTTGACATTTTGGCCCAATGATCACTCCTACAATCAACTTAAATCAGCATTTATTCCAGAAATTAGTTACTTTAGAAGAAGCAGTTATAATTCAACTCTTCCTCAAACCACTCCTTGTGAAATACCTATATGTTTGTAGACATCAAATCTTTCCAGTACTTTTCAGCATCTCAGGTGAAGTTATCAGACTATGGAGGTTCAATCCCTGGTGCCCCGATGAATGGTTGAGAAGGCTGATTCAGTGTCTGAATGGACAATTCGGGGGGTTGTGATCTGCTCACAAGCCTAAACCAGAACCCATAGTTTAAAGTACACTGGTTTGCAAACTATGCTTTGGCCTAACAATGGTTTGATGAGATTTCTGAACTGGTAAACTACAGTTAAAGGTATTGCACCATCTCCATAGGCCAATGTGCCTAGATACTAGTGTACTGAGCATGCAGAAAATTAAAATAAACTAGCAACTCTAAACCATGGTTGGCCTGTATGCTTACATGCAGCATGGTTGATTTGCTAACAATGATTAGCACATACTATGATTTAATATAGCTGAGCTTCTGCAGATTACTCATAAAAGGGAATGTTGTAACTATTTAATGTGGTTATTGAGATAAAAAGTGGTATGGAGTACTGGATTGGGACAAGAAAGACTGGCATTCAAAGACCTGCTGAGGCATGAAGCTTAGTGAAAGGCTTTGAGCAAGCCACTTTCTTGCAGCTTAACATTAGGTTAGTATGAGAATAAAACAAGATAACCACGATATATACTGCCTTAATCTTGGTGGAGAAAGGACAGGATACAAATGTGACAAACTGATATTCTTTGCAGGTCTCCAAATAGGGAAAACCCCACATTTTAATATGCTTATTTTATATTATTCCTCCATGTTACTTTGGGTCTAACACTGACACCTAACATTGTCACCATATATGAAATAAATAGAAAACCAAAGTAGACTGCATGATATTGTACTCTTTCTGATAGGCGAGCTTGTATTTACCACTCTGTCTGTCCAGTCCCACCTTCCATTTTCCAAAGCTATACATCTCAGTTTAGAATTACTCATGCTTCTTCAAAACAGAGAGGCAATAATTTAGAATTGGAGATAACAAATTCTTCAAAACACACAACGTTAACTGTAAAAATCCCAATTTCTTACCAAGAATTTTTAAAAAATGTTTCAGTTGAGGCCATAATATATAATACTGAAATTTATTTCTAGTGACTCATGATAATTCATTAATAGGAACTGCATATTGCTTTTTGAGCACTAAGATGCTTGCTTTACAGACATCAGGCTATAATTCTAACCATGCTTAGATGAAAGAAAGTTCCACAGAAAGTTAATAGAACTAACTTTCATTAACGCTTTTAAGATCATAATAGAGTGTTTACTCTAGTGGTTCTAAGGAATTCTGCTGTCATTTGCAGGCATGTATCTTTAAATCTTTACACACTCAGAGGTGTGCAAAAATACTGTTTTATCCCAAAATAATCACATATTAAAGGAAAAGCAAGGGATAACTGAATTTTAGCATTAAAAATGCAGGAATAAAATACATAGATCAGCTTGTGACTAATTTTCTGCCCTTTTCATTTTGACTAAAAAATCCCTGTAAAAACAAGAATTTTAAAAGAAAATTCCCCACTGCCCCTATACCCAGCTCTGATAAAATTCAGCTTCTTAACGCTGCACTTTTAAAAGCAAGAGCTTGTGTATGAGTTGACAAATATATTTTTATGGTTTCAATACTTTACAGCCTTTTTACATAGTAAAGAGTTAAAAAAACTCATTAAATTATACAGTATAATTCTTGTCTGTTGAAGTCTATTATAGTATGAGTTTAGCTGTTTTATCAAGAGACAAATTCATAGTTTAAACCAAAATTGCCTCTCTTTCAGATATTTAATCATTGTACAGATGAGATAAAGACTCAGTTTTGCTTGTGAATAGGCTTCTTTGAAACTGGGCCATTTTAAAGCTCAGTCGCCCGTCTTGCATAAAAATTATCTGATGCAGCTAATAGTCAAGAAATTAAAGATGCAGTATACACAGAAGTCAGCATAAAAAGCTGCAAACCAAAATATACCTACTTAGAGCAGTGATTTAAAAATTTGGATTGCTTGCTCCTTTCAAGGTTCTGATCGTTTGCCCATTACTAGAAAAGGCCCACTACAGTTAATGGGATGCTTTAAAGACACAGAGTTGAAGATCATCTTAAAACTGAAGAACAACCTGATAATAACTGTACCATACGTTGCCAAATGTTAAATGTGTATTATTCCTTACATCACAGGGTTACTCAAGAATACCTGTGAGCAGTGTTCCCTCTAAGCTGAGTTAGCATGAGCTAGCTCACAGTTTTTTGGCCTCCAGCTCACACATTTTTGTCTTAGCTCAGGAAGGATGGCTCCAGAACAAGCTAATTTATGCAGTAGCCAAATCGCTCACTCACAACTTTAATGCCAGTAGCTCACAAAGTAGAATTTTTGCTCCCAAGACTCCACAGCTTACTGGCAGCTGAGGTATATTATCTTGGTTTGTATTTGTGGGCGGTTCAATGAGTTGATATAGGGAGAATTTTTTTCCTCATGCCATGTACAGCCCAATCCATAGCCCTAGTTAAGCTGAAATATTTGGATTAAACCCAGTAAAATGCCTGGGTTGTGGGCTGGGTTGCAAACTCAAGAAATTCCAGTTACTTTAACAGAACAGTGCCATTGTTAGTAGCCAGGGAATTACCTTTGAGGGCACTTTTCAAATATTTACATGCTCCTTTATGAATTGCATTCATCTTTATTGAGAGAGAAATGAGAGTTACAGTGCAATCCTAAACAGGGTTATACCTTTCTAAGTCCATTGAAATCAATGGGCTTAGAAGGATATAATGTAACTCTACTTAGGACTGCACTGTTACAGACAGAATATGGCGTGTCTGTCAAATAAAATTAGGACATTACGTGTTGTTAGTTCATAGCATAGTCAGATTTTCTTTTGCACACAATGATACCCTTTTTCAACATTAGTTTTATTAGGATGACATATTTATTCACTTTCAGAGAATGCGAACGGGTTTACACTATAGCCAGAGAGAGGCCTAACAGTAACACAAGAGGCCCTATATTCTATTTACTACAAAGCTATTTTCAATTAATGTTAACAAATAAAAAGAATAATATTTCTAGAATCTGCAAGATGTCACTACAGATGGTACCACAATGGAACAAATGCACTCCCTAAATACAGACATACCCTCTTTTCCCCTGCCCCTGATGAGAAAGCAACATTCATACATGTAGGTCAGAACTCTCGCACTTTTTGTGTCCTTTGCCCTCTCTTTCTTCCCACCAACCAAGTATTTTTTCATATGCCAGCGGAGAACTGCTGATTGATTTAGATTTGAGTATTTTATAACATGAATTGCAAGGACAAAACTATTTTTCTTCCAGGAAATGCCCCCTCCAGTATCTATATTCTTTTTATATCATTTCTAATTCTCTAAAAATAGGAACCCTTTATTACTATTTCGTATAAAGATTATTCAAGTGCTGTTCTCCAGTGAAATCCTGGTCTACTGTTAATTTTGCTTCCTATATTCTTTAATACCCATTTCAAGTTGGGTATAATTTAACAGCAGGATAAACAAAAACTTTCATTCTCTAAACAAAAATATATAAATTAAAAGAAAATAATTGTTTGGTAAGAACAATAATCCTTGTTTGTTATTGGTTTAAAATCAGAAAAGTACCAAAATGTTACACCTTGTCTATTCAAAGTATTAAACTAAACTACTGGGAACCAAGAGTATTTGTTTAGCATATATTGGATGGAAACCATATTAGATTTAGAAATCTACTCACAAGAGAAAAAACCCACTAGCTAACTTGCAGAATAGGTATGGTACATAGAAGATGCATTAAAAAAAATGTTCACTTGTATAATTAGAATAGTTTTAAACCAAAAGGTAGAGAAAGCACTTGCATGCAAATATAATGCATCTTAAAATATGGGCAGACAATTTTTCATCCAATTAAGCTTCCTAAACATTGATAGCTCCTCAAATAAGGATTGACAGGTGTTATGTGTTCAGTTTACCAGAACGAGAATATATATTTTCAGTGTATTTAAAAACATTATTATTTATTAAAAACTATATTATAGCAATGGAAATTCTTGTATATGCCTTCAGTGAGATTTTTACTCATATGTGAACCTCATTAATAACACATACATACCTTAGATGATTTTTTTACTTTAGCCATCTCTTAAACCATACATCTTATTTTTGATAAAATTCAAGACATTTTTTCTCTCAAACTAATTCTTTCAAACTCTTTTTATGATAGCTTTGAATCCCATAAAGAAAGATGAATTATCACATACTGGGCCCAAGCTGTGAAACAGGAGGAGACAAATAGAGACCCCTACTGTGTTTAACAACGTAGAAGAAATTCCAGACTCAATAGAAAAATTTCTGTCCTTTCCTCCAAAGGCCACATAAGCTGATAATATGAATGTGAACAGTGGAGGGCACTCTTGCTATGCAAAAACTGCATTGATCTGGTATACTTATTTTGATCTATCCAGTGGCCTAAATTTCAGAATTTAACTCAGCAGCCACCTGTGGCATAGTCACTAACTGCCTCCTATTTAAAACATACACAACATCTAACCAACCTCTAGGGCCTTTGTGTACACAAGTGCCAAAAAGATCGAGCGTTCCCCATTTTGTTTTGACAACCTGTAAATGAGTATCTCAGTACTGCATTTTAAAATACAAGTATATATATTTTTGTAACAGATGGTAAGCAACAGTGCTTTGGCAATTTTTTAAATTCCATGTGTCAAATTATACCAATATTTGTAATTCTTTGTAAGCAGGGTGGTGGTTCCAATATCCAAACTGTAATGACAGTAGTCTTTTACTAGGACCCAGTGCAGCTTTTATCACTCCCAGATTAATAAATCTGAACTACACTGCAACAATAGGATACATAACTAAATAGCAGTTTAATACAACTCTCCAGTTTTAGATATATGCACTTCCTGGCCATTCACAAAATCAAATACTGACCTAAATTGATACTTGTGGATCTGTCAGAAGGAGAAACTTAGCACAAGTTTAATCCTGTAGAATTTTCTGAATAAGCTTGTCAATGCCACCTCACAGATAGCAATGAATCTATTTGCATATGTACACATTATAACATCAGGTCTGAACTCCAACTTTTAAGTACAGTGACATTTCACTACCTTGCCTCTTCTTAAATAATAATTTGGCATGATAACCAAGGTTATCACTAACAAATGAAACAACAGTTGCCCCTGTGCTTACAAAACATTACTATCTGTAAATAATGATATACAGATAAATCTACTAAAAAGGTTAGTAGAACCCTTACAGGCTGATCCTATGCATATTTACTCAGAAATCCCATTGAATTCACACCAGGCTCCCCCCACCAAAAAAATAAGTATATACATGGAGAACAAACACTCTTAGAAGAACTTCCAATACTGTTATTTTGATAAACAAAAGTGAAACTGCAACAGTGCTGGCAAAATTAGTTAAACAATTCAAGGCTACATAAAAGAAAGACTATTCTCCTTTCAGCCTCTCAAGTACTGAAAGAACTTGTATCGAGCTAGGAGGGCATTTGATAAATGCACAGAATGTAGCAAAATTCACAAGAATCTCTAGTTAACACTCAAATTTGGTGTTAACACTTAACAGAACAGTGGTAAGCCGTGCTGCCAAGGTCAACTGCACAGATGTACTAATTGTATTATGAGCTTGACATCTAGTGGCCACCCCTGGCAGGGCAAAGCAGGCAAAGGTTAAATCAGCAAGCCTTGTCAAAGCACTTCTAACTACCCACCCTCAGGGAAAGTCCACTGGAAGCTTGTTGGGGAAGCTTGCTGGCACTCCATGCAATCCCACCTCTGCACTAACACCAAACAAAAAGACTCTCTGTAGTACACTGGACAGTAAAGCTCAAGCAACAGAAAAGGGGTGGTCTTGAACACTAAACATAATGTGCAATATGCGTGAGTCTGGATTGGAAAAAGAAGGGCAACATTACTTCATAAAACATGTAGAAGTTTTATTGTCTTTGCCAGAGGAGGCTTTTAGCCTGTAGGGATATTATTCTCTCCTAAGCGAACAGTCAAAACTTTTCAGAAGGTATTGTTGCCACATACAGTAAAGAGGCAAAAATCTCTTGCACATTTTTTTTTGTTCTGTGTTTTCCAAAAGTTTTACAAAAGTAATCATTGTTTTACTTTTTACCTGATTTCACGATCCTGCACTATGCTAAGGACCATGGATGCCCAGGGGACTACTCTCGAACAAGTTTATAAAGACTGCAGCCCAGATTTTCTTGTCTCCCTATAATGCATGATTTTAGCTTTCTAGCACACACAACACTAACTCTAAAGATGAACTTTCTCTGAATATAAGTGTTGCAAGTTCAGTATAACATTCCTACAAAAACGTAAGCAAAATACATATTTTGTAACCTTAAAATTGCCTAATCATTTGGATCTATTTATTGTTGAAGCAATACTACTAAAAGCCTAAGTATTTTCTTCCTTGCTTATAAACAGCTTGCTTATAAAATGCCCATTTCAGTATTTTCAGATTCTACTATATTTCTTTACAAAATGTGTCAAAAGCTATTTGATCCACTGTCCAAGAAGATCAGTTTTATTATCAGCAAAACTGAGTGGATTGTGTCCTTACTGATGTATGTTCCACAGATATGCTGATGTTGGCTTGCCAGCCAGAAAACTAATCATAAAATGCAATAAAAGCTTATGTTTTTCTCAATACTTGAACTATATAAATTAAGTTAGTAAACAGTTTTGTTTCAATTGTTTCTAAATTCCATATGTTCATATTTTAAAATTGTGAGGGGAAGTTTTAAGAATATTTAGAATTTTTTAAAAATGTGTTGGTAAGTAAAATGATCAGCATTCATGTTTAAGAAGATCTAGCTGATTTTCACTGCATAAATAAGAGAGTTAATTGTAATGATTTTTCAAAGAAAATGGGTAAATGTCCTTATTCATGGAAGGCATATGTTTCACTGCCTGCATGAGGAAGCATCTCTGGGATTAACGGCACAAAAGAATCTGCAGCTTTCTTTATCATTTGCATACTAAAAATAATCAACTTTTAAAATGAATTCCTTCCATTAAACTACATTTTTCTGGTCTTTGAATAGGATTAAAAGGCAATGTAGCTGTTTATTAGAAAACTGAAAGTTGCACACACAAAAAAGTTGATTCTCTTTGCATATGCTAACAACTAATCAGCGAATCTTTTAAAAGAATTGTTTTTTCAATTAGAAATACTATTAACTAGTATTTAAAAATGGAATGCAAAAGTCATGATTTCATGTTTCATTGCATGTTTGCCGACACATTTCATGTTCTATATATGTTACAGTTGAGTAAAAAAGTAACAATTGCACTTAATTCTCTGCATTATTAGTAAGAATAATTAATTGTAAAAGAAACCTCATAGTGAACCCCTTTTTTAAAAAAACAAACAACCTATAAAATAACTGGTAAGATTAGAACAAATTGGAAATAAAAACAAAACAATCTCCCAACCTAATACAAGATGTTCACAAGTTATAAATTTACTAGAATTATGCCAAACAGATGTTAAAGAAATATAATTTTAGTGAAAATAAATATAACTGTATCTTTATTTTTCAAAGGAAATGTTTTGTAAGTCACACAAGAAGACTGTAAGAGTTTATTTCCTTTAAACTCAAAGAACATAATAATTAATGTTACTTACACTGTATAAAACACTTCCTCAAAATCTCTTCTATTAATTGTTATTAAACCCGTATCTGCTTAATTATTGTCCATTTGAAAATACGAAGGGTTTTTTTAAAAAAACAAATGTGAATTCATTTGGGTCAAAAGTGTATACAATGTTGCCATATGCTGTAACAAAACAAAACTGTTCTGTGGTGCTTGTAATCTGTTGATTTAAAGAGAATAATTTAACTGGGGATGTAAAGTCTCCTGATATTTGAGATTAAACTCATTCAGCACAGAGAACAGCAAATTCACCATATTGGGTTTTATAACAAGTCCTCCAGTTATTATACCACTCTTTATAATGACCATTTCTTTCAATATGGCACCCTTTAAAATGTTTTGTGCATAAATACCTTTTGTTCACTTCTTGTCAGCATAAACTGCTATGCAGATTCTAATTAATCACTGCATGCAAGCATTCATTTTCCAAATTACCAAAAGCATGATCTTTTCCCACAATAAACACTTTAAAATACTGGGGATTATGAATTCTTTGTATGTCATGAAATAAAGTTGCATTGCACTGCAGCTCAATCTGACTTCAACAATTATTTATTGCATTTCTAAAACTTCTATTGTAACACTGCCACCTAAATTGACTGGCCTTCATATAACTTTAAATACGGCCTAATGTTTATCTTCCACTCTGTCAAACTGTCAGGTTTCTTTTCGCTACTGCGTAACATAATATCAGTTAGGGGAAAAAAGAGCATTCGCTCTTAAAAGCTTTTCTTAATGAAAGTACACTTTGAATGCGACATTAAGCGTGATTCTTGTATATACATAATAAAATAAGCCAGCCTTCCTAGGCTGAGGAACAGCTTAAGCAATTATATTAAAATCAAAGCCTGGGAAGCTGAGAGATTCAAAAGGAAAGTAAAGATTAAAATAAATGTACAGTTTTATTTTGTAGAAGTACAAATGCACTTTTCATCTGCTCTAAATTGTGAGGGGTAATTTCTGGCCTGTTGCAAAAGGAGAATCAGGAGCTGTAGCAATGCCATGGCTACAACTGCTAACCGAAAGGAAGAGGTCTGACTTTACAAGAAATGTTTGAACTCCAACAGCTTGTGCTCTTGGTTATACTGAACCAGTTAAACTCCTTTAAAGGTAAAAACATTAGCCCTTAATAAGGTGTAAATGATTTGCATCAACTCTCATGTGGAGTACACATACTGCAATTAATGTACATTACCCTGTTCATATTTCTGAAAATGAAACTGCAGTAAGGACAATATGCAAGCAGGACTTTCCTCTTTTTTTGTTATTTACTCTAACTGCCTATAAAATGTTTTACTCTTATTAATTAAAATGTGTCTTATTTTAAAAAAGGGACATAGCACATTTTGATCACAGTCTTCCAAAGCTGAGAAGTATTTACATTGTTGCATTTTAAGGCTGCTGTGAAAGCCGATTTTGAGCTATTCAGGGACCACAATAATAACGCTTTAAAATTCCTCACTGGGTTGCAATGTAGTCCTTTTGATGGAAAGACTGTCTTTCTCATTCGGCAGAAATAAATCCATTCATTTGATCATGTAGTCATTGAGGGCAATACAAAACAAACCAAGTGTGAGAAATTCTATGTGATGAAGTAAACAAAACAAAACCCCCAAAAAAGAAAAAAAAGAGAAAAACCATTTCCATGACAAAAAGATTCTTTGTTCTTAATCTACCCACCATATGCAAGCATTTCTTTTTAGCATATCTCCTGTTCTAATCTCGGGTGACATGGCTACATAGATAAGACTCACAAAACAAAACAAAAAACCCCTCCTAGTTTAACAATTTTCTTCAATTTATTAACTCAGCAGAAGTGCCATAATGAGGCAGTGAGTGTTCTTCTCATGAACTTTTTAAAATATTCAGTGTAGTATAAATTCTTAAACGAAGGTCCCTTGCCAATCCACTATGGCTTTAATTAACAATACTGAATTTAAAAAGAAATGCTGCTTATTGGATCATACTGTACTATCTTTAAACCGAGAACAGCATTAGTATTAAACTAAGAAACACATTTTATACTTTGGCTGTAACCCAGTTTCTCCACCAATCTATTACTGGTATTATCCAAGAAGCTTTTCACATTAGTACTTGAAGCCACCCCCTTTCCTTCCTTACTTTGGAGACCCTTTTGAAGCCGGTGGAAGTGGTAGTCCTGAATATTTGCCAAACTAATAGATTTTTTAAAACCTGATAAAGTACATTCATGTTGTCCTAAATGCTGAAGTGGTAAAGTTCATTTAAAATAATCCAAAATCCTTTATTGCCAACTTCCTTTTCTCCTTCCAGATTGAATCCTGCTCTGAAGCTCTAAAATCCCCTCCTTTTTCTTGGGTGAAATAATCAGAAGGTTTAATAAAGTCTGTGTTTTCTCTAAAGGAAAAATAGTCTTTATAGCTATGTACTTAACTATAAATATAATATATATATATTTTAAAAAAGTGACATGTGAGAACTTACAGATGGAAGATGGTGATTTTACCACAGAACTAGAGGTTAAAATGCCATGGCAAATTTTACTGTCCCATTTAACCAATACATTTTAAAATGACCCTAACATATTATTGATAAAACACTGTGTGTTGGAGGAAACAGTTTGAAATCATAGGTGACTTGTTTTATCAGCTTGTTGGCAAGCCAGGAAGCAAGCACGGGAAGAGGCCAAATAAATCCCTTTCAGCCTACAAATAAGTGGCTAAGAAATATGGCAATTAATAATCGACCCCAAATCCTTGAAAAAAGCCCAAGAACTTCATGGCAACCACAAAGAAAAGCAGGGCGTTAGGAGACTTAAGCTCTGCCTGAGGGCAGGCAAATCTATCCGCCCCAGGCCTTGCCAATAATTCCCATGCCGCTCCCCCAAATACCCTCCCTAACATTTTAGGGAAGGGTATGTTCCCCCCCACCTCTCCCTATGTAGGCGGCACACCCTTTCCCTTAGACCCCCCCCCCATCCTTTCCCCCAGTCTCACCCTCAGGCCTATTCCCTTTGAGGGAGAGCCAGCAGGAAGTCGTAGGGACCAGATACAATCTTCTTCTCAACCACTTGGCCTGAGAAGGAATCTTTGCAGGGTGCTTGAGGGAGGAGCCTCGGGCCTCTGTGGCCTTGAGGAAGAAGCCCCCTCGGGACCCCTTTTTGGCCACTAAGGCTGCAGCAGTCCTGCGCCCCGCTTGACCAGGAAGTCAAGTCCCAGGGGGGGCCCCGCGGGGTTTTACTTCAGCGTAAAGCCGGTTTCGGGTTCTGTTTTTCTGAGCGCGCGACAGGCCGAAGCAGGGAGCTTATTTGTTGCCAACAGGGGGACAGCCGCCGCCGCCGCCAGGGCCGCTTCCGGGAGCTGCACCACCATCGCCGGAGCTCCCCTGTCGGCGCTGGTGTCCCAGACCCTGCGGCCCGGCGCATGCCGCCGCCGCACCTTCCTCCTTCCCACAACCGCCTTCTTCCAACTCTTGGCTTAACTTTCCGCTTTGGAGAGAAGAAGAGCGTGGGTATCTCTGTGTGTGTGACGGGAATCTCACACACACACGGCTTCACCCTAAAGCTGAACTCTGGCGAACGTAAGCCCAGGAGGAGGAGAAGGGGTGGAGAGGCGACTCTTGGCTTGAAAGCAGGGGGGGTGGGGGGACAGAAGAGACACAAGCCCAGCGGAGTGGGGAGGATTTAACTCTCCCCCCCCGCTTTCCTCCCCTCCAAAGTCCAGCCATCACTGCAGGCGATCAGATGCTCCCGAAGTGCCCAGAAGGGGAAGGGAACACTTGCTCTGGCTGCCTTGCGTCTGTTTGCGGAAAGAGGGATGGCGGAGGAAACTTGTGCCGAGCTGCTTAACTTTTATCTTCTCCTTTCCCATCTGAGTTGCTTGGGCGGGGGAGGGGGGAAATACTTTCTAATGCCCGATTTTCTCACCCGACGCCCCCGCCCCCCGCGAAGAAGCCCGCCGGACACCCCCGCGCCCTCCCCCACACGTCACGCCACTCACCCTCCCGGCTCGGTCCGCCTTACCCTGCTCGGAAAGCACCTCGGCTTGCAGCTCCTCGTCCGATTTGAGATGCTGGGGCTTGGCTTGCTTGCGCCGAGACATGCTGCTAACTGAGGCGTCTTCTTGCGCCTGCTTTTTGCAGAGGCATCAGCGAGAGGTGGAGCGCTGGAGGAAGGGGGGGTGGGCGGGCGCGCGCGCGCGGGGGGCGAGGGTGGAGTGGGTTTGGGGAGGTGGGGAAAAAAGCACTTGGTGTGGCGAGGAGAAAAGTCGAGTTGGTGGTTTGGTCGGGACCACCCCCCTCACTCCTGAATTTCGCCACCACCGAGAACCATCGAAATTATGTGTGCGTGTGTATTCACGAGCCAAGTGGCGGTGGCGGCGGATCAGCCGGGCGGGGTATGCGCGGGGCTCTGCCGGGTGCGCTGCAGGCTGGGGCGGCTGCGCGCCTCGCGCATGGAGCCCAGTAATTATGATTGTGAATAATGCATGACGATTAATGATGCTGGGGGCGAGCGCCGATTGGCCCGGCTCCAGTGGACTCGGGCTGCATATGCAAATGAGGGCGCGCGGCAATTAGTCGCTTCAGTCCGCCAAATGATGCGTCTGCCCGGCACCAGCAGCGCCTCCTGCAAGGGGCACCGGCTGCGGTGGCAGCAGCTGAAGGGACCCGGCGGCGGCGGCGGCGGCAGCGGCAGCAGCAAAACACACACACAACCCAAAGGGAGCTTCGGCGGCGGGCGCGCTCACTTTACACAACAACATAGGTGCCAGCTTCACTGCGGCGGGGGGGAGGGCATGACGAGGTTCGCGGTCTGTCTCTGGCCTCCCCTTCCTCCGAAACGCACCCCGATTATGGTGTCACTCTGTGTCTTTCTTCCAGGTTCCTCTTGACCCAGAAGTTAGTCTGCATCACACTTTTTAAGTTTGCCTGCGGCGCCAATGACGCCGCCGCCTCTTCCTGCTGCTGCTGCTGCTGCTTCTCGGGCGGTTTTCAAGCACGCCAAAACTTCGGGCTCGCTTTGGGCTTCGCCTTTCCTTGCCTCCCCGCCGTCCTTCGCCTTCGGGTCCGGTCTCCGGTCGCTGGGCTGGAGGGGGGGAGGTGCGCGCGGGACGGGACCGAAGAGGCAACCCGGGAGTCCGTCGTCGGGGCGCTTGGGGCTTTCACCTCCAGCTTCGCCTCCCCTCCTTCTTTGTCTTGCAGCTTCGCTGGCGCCCGCCAGAGCCTCTCGGTCGGGGAGCCGCTGCGGTCGCTGCTGCTGCTGCTGGCCGGTGGTGGTCACTTCCTGTAGTCCGGTGGTAGGAAGTTTTCTTCCCCTCTCTCTCTCCGCTGCAGGTTGCAATGTGACTTTTCCTGTGTGTGTGTGTCCGTCTGGGTGTGCGTGCGTGCGTGCATGTGCGAAGGGGGGGGGACACCCACCCACACCCCGCTCCTCCCCGCCACCGGCTCCTCTGCCCGCCTGCCTTCTCCCGGAGTTGCTGCGCCCTCGGTGGCTTTTGTTCCGAAAGAGAGGCACAAGCCTTGATCTCCCGCGGGGAGGGGGGGGAGCGCCCGCGACGACCCCCGGCGAGGCTTGGAGGGGGGTGCGTGGAGGCGTCGGCGGATGGGCTGGCTGCCGGGGGTGGGTATTCCCTCGCCGCCGCCTTCGTCCTCCCCCCCGCTCCCCGCAGCCCCGCCACTCCCCTCCTCCCCGCGGCCTGGATTGGGTGGGGGAGCGGCCGGCGCTCGCCAATCCACGCCTCGGCGCCCCCCCCCCCCCGGCCGGCGCTGGGAACCACGAGGAGCGCGCGCGCGAGGGGGAGAGAGGGAGGGCGGGAGCGGGGGCCGGGGCGGCGCTGCTCGGGGCGGGGAGCGAAACTTTCAAGTTTGGGAGCCGCGGGGTTGGCGCGCCCGCCGCGCCGGCTCCTCCTCCTCCACCTCTCCCTCCGCCCCGCTGCCGCCGTCGCCACTCCTGCCGCTGCCCCCTCGCCGCCGATGCCTGCGGAGCAGCTCCGGGGCCGCCGCCGGGAGCGTCTCGCCACCGAGACGCTCCCCCCCCCCGACACGTCCGGAGACTTTCTTTCTGAAAGGGAGGGGAGCCGGGGTCCCCGGCCGGACGCCTCTCCTCCGGGCGACCCTTCCCGCGGCATTCCCGTCCCCGTTGCTCCCCGGTGCCCGTCGGGGAAGGCGAAAGCGGCCGCGGGGGCCAGTTCCCCTGTGTGTGTGGGGGTGTGTGTGTGTGTGTGTGTCCCCCTTTCCTTCTCGGTGGAAGTCTGGGACTCCGCCACAAGTGGCTTCCTTCCTGCGAGGCCCCGCCGCGCCCAGAGGAGCGCTCGAAGGCACCCTGCCCGGGACCGCCGCGGACCTCCTGCTGGCTCCTCGCAGCAAATGGGCGGGGGGGAGGCGCCCTCCCTCCCCCTCCCTCCCTCGGCCCCCTCCGGGTATTCTCGTTTTGTTGGATGTCGCGGGTTTGTTCTCTAGACGCCCCCTCGCCTTCTCCCCGCCAAGCCACCCTGTCTGGGTCCCGAATGCCGGGCCGGGGGGGAGGGCGAGGCTTCGGGGTCCTGCGCCCAGCTCGGGGCTCGCGGGGGGGGAGGATTTCCTTCTGCCCTCCCCACCCCCGGTCTTGTCGTGTGATCCCCGGCGGGCATTCCGAGCTGGCCTCCGCTGCGGGGGAGCGAGGGCGCTCTCTCTCTCTCTCTCTCTCTCTCTCTCGGGCCCACCTTATCTCTCCGCCCTGGTTCGGGGCTCCGGCGCCGGGCCTCCCGAGAGCATCTAATCCCCCCCGCTCGCTCCAGCCCGTCTCCCTTCCCTTCTCCCGTTTGTTGGGGGAAACCAAAACCAAGTTAAACCGCTCGGCTCCCCCTCCCGCCGCTTTCTCTTTTTAAAACCTTCTTTTAAGACCACTCCCCCCCCCCCATAGATAAAAAGTAAATAAATGGAAAAGGGCCAAATAAACAGCAACTTTCCCGGACAGAGAGAAGCTCGAGCAGCATTTCTGCGGAGACCTAATTCCTCCTGCGTTGCACAGTTTCCCGAGGATTTTGGGGTCGTACAAAAGGCATCGGGCCTGGACGGTTCTGCTTGCCTTCTCTCCCCCCCCCCCCCAATTCTTTCGCCTCCCGAACTTCTCCTCCTCGGCAGCTCAGGCTCGAGACGGGAGGCAAGTTTGGCCCTCTCGGCTGCGTTGTCAGCAGCAGTAGAATATGGGGGGGGGAAGCACCCGGGGAGCCGTGCCGCTTGGGGGCGGGGAGGGGAGGGGAGAGACGGGACTGCAGGGCCGCCAGCATCGGTGTGGCCGGGCGGATGTTTTCACTCGAGCAGGCGTCCCATTCCCGCGTGTGCCTTAAAGGAACGGATCCGGTTCAAAGCCAGCGCCCTGCAAATGCCACAGAGGCCCGCCAGGCTCTGAGAGAGGGAATGAAATAACAGGCATCTGGGAATGCGGTCGCGCCTCTCGAGCTGCCCTGAATCTGGCCGCGATCCTAAACCCGTCTCCCTGGAAAGTAAGGCCTCGTCGCAATCCAGGGGACTCGCACTCCAAGTAAAAGGTTCGAGTCCGGGTAAGCCTAGTGAGATTGTGTGTGTCTCCACCGAAAACGCACCAAGACATTTCCCCCCTTTCCAACTGCGCCGGGATCCCCGATCTGTGTCTGTTCCAATCCCGTTGTCAACCTGCGCCGTCCGTATATTCGCCCGTGCGCATTTTTCTTTTGAAACTTCAGACTCGTTTAGGAATATTTCGGGCATTTCCAGGAATCACAGACAACGTTTTGTTAGGACTGAATTATACTAACTAACTTCCTTTTTTTAAAAAAATAAGTTACAATGTCCCAGGAAAGGCAGCTGTTGGGAAGGCTCCCTTTTCCACACGCGCCCTTCCGACCACGAACATTCAGACGCCGATTTTTGTAAAACGGGTGAGAATCTCAAGGAGGAAATTGAAGGGGGGGGAGAGTGGGAGAGAGAGAGAGAGAGAAAGTCACTCTTGAATGTTTGATGACCGGCCGAGTTTTACGAAGGCATAAACACCACATTTGTTATCTGTCCTCCTTTGCATTGTCTTGAGTTACAAGTGACACATTTCCTCGACGTCTTTCGTCCCAAATACATTTTCGGGGGTGGGGTGGGGGAGGACATTCTGAAATCGCGAAACTTCTTCAGCTCTTCTTTTTTTAAAAAAAAGGGGGAGAGAAAGAAAGAAAGAAAGAAAGAAAGAAAGAAAGAAAGAAAGAAAGAAAGAAAGAAAGAAAGAAAGAAAGAAAGAAAGAAAGAAAGAAAGAAAGAAAGGAGCCCCTCTTCCCCCTCCCCCGACTGAGGGGAAGTGGGTCACCAGAGGAAAGGACTTTAATAGAAAGGTCACTCATCCTCTTTAACTCACACCTGCTGGCGCGCCGTCTCAGCCCCCCACCCCCGAGCCCCCGTCGCCGATCCGGCCGGAGGAAGAGCGGCATGTGCCAGATCGGGCGGCGGCGGCGGGGGGAACCTCCAACTTTGATCGGAGACGGAAAGCACCAGGATGGAAAGGACTGGAACTGCACGGCGCTAAGCGGCTCGTCGCCCCCCCCTCTCCCCCCTCCCCCTCCCCTTTTCTTATTCAACCAGAAACTTTTCTCTCGCCCTTTAATCGTTCAGGAGATATATATATATATATATATATATAGCCAAAGGCATAACTAACCACGAGCCCACCCTGGACTGCAGATTAACCGAACATCTGTACGTAGATTACAGCAACAAGCGTCTCTTCTGTGTGTAAAAATAAAACGGGCTAATCTATAAAAACCCAACAATCATACCCGTGTGGGGGACACGGCTCGGCTCACCTCTGTTGCTCCGGGAAGCTTTGCGATTTTAAAAAGACTCGATCGCGGGGGGGGGGGGAGGAGGCCCCCCCTCAATCCGACACAAACTTGCTTGCGGTCCCCCTTCCTCCTCCTGCAATTAAATCTAATTTGTTAATTGTCCTTCCCCCTCTGCAACGGGGCTTCTCCATCTGAAAAGAAGACACATAATCATTTTGTCTGCTTAATAATAATATTTTACCAATTAGTACTGTATTTTTGCGATAAGATGAATGGGACACGCAATTAAGCCTCTTCCTTTCATTTGCGACGGGGAGAAGCCGGGCGGGGGGAGGGCGGGGGGGAGCTGATCTGCCCGATTGATTTCTCAAAGGGGGGGAGAAGCCGAGGGGAGTTTAACCTTCCCCATCCGCATCGGCCGATGTTGCCACAGGACGGAGCGGGGGGGGGGCGCCGTCCCAGACCCTGTCGACGGAGACCCACGCGCACAGTTCCCACGAACATCATCGCACACGAGATGTGTAGACATTGTTTTCCCTTTTCCTCTTTGCAGCAGGGGTGTGTGTGTATCTGTGTGTCTTTTCGTGGCCTTAATTTTGTCTGAGCTCTTCTCCTCCGTCTTCTCTCCTGGCCCTCTCTTTCCTCCCAACTTGGGAGACTTGTTGGGGTTTCCGCGGGGCTCCTTAAGAACCGGTGGCTACCTTCTCCTCACTTGAGTTTTTTATATATATATATATAATATATATGACTAGGTTAATATTATTATTGGTCAGAGGAGATAATGGATAGCATCACCTGTCACTCCGGAGCAATCAGGATGATAAATGTTTCCGTCAGAGGGGAAATCTGTGCTTGGTCTACCAGAGCTTAATCCAAACCGCATGTCAAATGTCAATTATAAAGATGTTTCTTTTCGGCTACCATTTTTTGGGGGGGAGGGAGGGAGGGGGAAGAAGAGCCACCAGCCCCGCAGAAACCGACTCCGGGGTTTAGGCTTTCCCCGAACACCGCCTTCGCCTGGTCAGTTTCCCTTCCTTTAATCCGGAACGTCTCCAGATTGACACCAATTCGAGCTGCCCGACGGGAAGCGACCCGTGCCGGCAAGTGACTCTGGAGCCCAGCTCCCGAGCCCGTGGGTGCCTTTTCTCCCCATTAGCCGGAAACTGGAGTGAAAATTTAAAAGGAAACCAACGAGACGGCCCTAGGATACCACCGTAGTTGTGCATCCTAAAATAAACCAGAACAACTGGGGGGGGGGGGAAGGCCACCTAACTGAGACAGTGCACGCGTATATCATGTCATGCACGTAATGTAAAGTATGTTTACACACCCGCGTCCGGATGGAGCATTCTTATCTTGGAACCGAACCATGTGCTGAGGGTCGCGGTTTTGCATATTCAAATAACATATAACTGTCACCATGTTGCTAGAGACATCCGGGTCTCTGTGTGTGTAAACCGGAGAGTGAGCGAGCGAGAGATACAAAATATACATCTAAACACCAAAGGGCATGTATCTCTCCAGCCATAGCTCGTTACTAGAAATGACCGCTGGGATGGGTTATATATAGCTGTATAATCTACCTATGCATTTACACCCGCCTAGCTAAATTCTCTCTCTCTCGGCCACTGTCTTTCTCCTTCTAAACAATCACTCACGTTTATATATTGTTATATATTATATTTCTAAGGTCCACCTTCCATTGCAGGAGCTGTGAGTGTATCGGTAGGAAAACTTTGATTCCTGGCTGCTGCAGGTACGGGTTTTTCCCCTCTTCCCCCCAAAAAAGATTATTATTAGCTGGTATTAATAGATGCACAGGCCTCAAAAGACGAAATCAGCTATTGATAATTGCAAGAAGTATACGGCAGCTACTGTATCGATCGGCTTGTCCCTTATTCCCCTGGTATAGGAGAGATAAGAAGACACACTCTTTAGTGCAATATAATTTCTTTTGACCTATCTGCTTGCTACAGACTTATGATGAATAGCCGGAGTGGTTAAAGTCCTTTATCATGAAAGTTGCCCCTTGATATAATATTGATTCTTTATAACTAGCTCCAAACACAAAAATCAAACTGTCCACTTGGCCATCATCATCATCAATATCATCACAAAAGCTCCGGAATAAAGATCAGTCGAGGACGGAGAGCGCTTTCTATAATCTGCCCTCCTAATCTTTATTTGCTGATGATGAAAAGGGAAGGGTGGGGTGGGGGGGCCGCGGGGGCCGGGGGGGGGGCCGGGGCGGCGTGTCACCCGAACCAATAACAAAAAAATTAGCCCGGGGGAAACCGCGGCGGCTGCTGCGGCGACTGCTTCTTTTTTTCAATGGAGGCAAACGGAGCCGGGAGGGAGCCAGTGGCGAACAGCAACCCCCCCCCCCCGCGGTGTTCAGGGGCAGCAACTCCCCCACCCCGGAGGCGGAGAGCCCGTCCTGCCGGGGGGCAGAAAGTTCGCTAGTCGGAGACCCCGGCGGCGGCAGAGCCGGGTCCGTTTCCGAAGGACGAGAAGCCTTCCATTTCGCCGTCCTTAAGACAGGAACCGCGATCCCTGCCCTGTGCCCTCTGCCTGCTCCTCACGGAGCCATCCGGAGCCTCTTGCAGCAGGGGACCGATCCGAGAACCGGGGTGGGGGTGGTGATGGTGGGAGGAGGGCCCAACTTTGGCGTGGCTCAAAGGCGTGGAGCGGCGCCGCCGGGAAGCCGAATCCACGTGGGTGGGTATCCCCCCCCGCCAGCTTTCCGCCTCCGGGAACTGCTCGGGGTTTCTATCGGGGGAGGAGGGGGTTGCATCAACCCGGTCAAGCGTGTAGCAAGCAGGGAGGGACGGGGAGGCGGCGGGCCGGGCGGGATTCCTCCTCCTCCTCCCCCCGCGGCAAACAGGAGCGCGGGGCGGGTGGGGGGGGGAGGTTTCCTTCCGCGCCCCGGGGGCTGCTGCTGCTGCTACTGCCTGAAAGCGGCTCCCCCTCCGCTCCCTCCAGCGGCCGAGGACGGGTCCCGCGGAGGGCTGCCCGGCCACCAGGTCGGGGGTTCCAAGCGTAAGACGCTGGAGGCCGGCGGCAGGCTGGACGGAGCCCCCCGCGCTTGAGCCGCAGCCAGAGGCGGCCTTATGGAAGTCTAAAGCGGCGCGATTGGCGGCGGCGCGCTGGGGGGCGGCAGTCCTGGGCACGCCCGCAGAGCGAGGTCGGCCTCCCCTGCTCAAAACCTCCTCCGCCAAATCAAACTCAAACTCTCTCCTTCCTTCCTTCCTTCCTTCCTTCCTTCCTTCCTTCCTTCCTTCCTTCCTTCCTTCCTTCCTTCCTTCCTTCCTTCCTTCCTTCCTTCCTTCCTTCCTTCCCTCCCCTCTCCCTCTCCTGAATCCGTGTGCAACTGCACGGCGAAAGCGGACTCGCCAGCCAGAACCGGCTCCGCTCGCTTCCTTTTCCCCCTCCCTGGCCCGTCCTGTTTGCTTCGCCCCCCTCTTCTTTCCTGGCTCGCCTTCGCCGCTGGCAGCCGGCCTCCGCTCCCCCTCGCTAGGTCTCCCCCCAGCCCCATCCGCCTCCAGCAACATGCGCCTCTCCCCCGCCCTCCTCCCCAGCCGCTACCAGGAACTTCCCAGCCAATCTGTCAGCCAACTTGACAGCTCCGCACTTCTGCCCGGCTGCTCAGCACCAAGGTGGCCCAGAGACTGGCATAATGCTTGCCCCCCCACACACTACACCTCGCAGAGATCAGGGAGAAGGGGAGCCAGAAATTGTGCAATTGGGTCCCAAGGATGAAAAGGGGAGGGAGCCTCCCCCCAACCAGGTGGTCTCAAGTGGGTCCCTCTGCTTGTGGCTGCAATGCTCCAGGAAGGCTCACTGAGAGGGTGAGGCCAGGACACCTGCATTTTCTACACAATGGGGATCTGGAGGGAAAGAGCAGGGCCACCACAGCGGCAGCAAGAGGTGGCTGCCCCTCAGCCAGCATCATCCCTTTGTGGATGGCCAGGCCAAGAGGGACCCAGATCTGGTGTGCCAGGTGTATCTCCAGGTGCACCTTCTAATTTCCTATAATACATATATAAAACAGCCTTGCCAGTTTACCGTTCTTGAAATAATGTCACTGAGCAAAATAGACAGATCCTAAACAGGCTTAAGTAAGTCCTGTTGAGTTTAATGGGACTTCCCGGTAGAAATGCTTAGTGAGAGGGTCTCACCTGCATATCGGACCCCAGCTTTCTCTTTCTAGAGAGTTTCTCTCCATCATTCCCTCTCATGCTTCCTCATAGATGACCACCCTCAGTGTGATCCTGAACAGGACAAAATTTGAGTCCAGTTGCACCTAAAAGACCAACAAAATCTTCCAGCTTTGTGAGTCAGAGCTCCCCTTCATTAGATACCAGTGTTTCCCAAATGGAGGAGGAGAGAATCAGATACCAGCACTTCTCCTCTGGCATCTGACCAAGTGAGTGTTGACTCATGGAGGCTTATACCTTGGGAAATTATGTTGGTCTTTAAGCTGCTACTGGACTCAAAGTTTGTTATCCTGCTACAGGCTAATGTAGCTTAAACTGAAACTATCCTGGACAGAGTTACACTCTTCTAAGCTCATGCTCAGCATGTACCAGTTCCCAGGTTCATCCCCTGGCATCTCCAGACAAGAGATGTCAGATTGCAGATGCTAGAAAAGATGGGCCGGTAGTCTAAGGCAACACCGTGTGTGTTCATCAGCATTGCAGCAAATTGGTTAAGAAGTGATCACGTCTTCTTTACATAGTAACTTCTGATGGCCTCTCACATTAATTGTCTTCTGAATGACGCACAGGGGAAAGTGAACTGATGGAAGTGAATTAATGCATGTGTGCAGACACACACAAACACTTGTGCATTCATGGCTTTTAAGTGTAGGGAGAATGGGTGTTTCTAAATGGATGCTTTGTATTGTCCTTTTCTTGATCCAGATGCACATTCATTTAAACACACACACACACACACACACACAACTCTGGAAGTGCTTTAGCTCTGTGAGTGGAGACTGAAAAGTCCTCTGGCACTTGAACTGCTGGTATGTAGACAAAGCTGATCAAGTAGCTGGGGCTGCTGTTTTTATTCAACAGTGCATATCAGTACAATGAGCTAATACAGCATGCTATTGAATTTTGCAAAATGCATTCATGCTTCCCTTGGGCAGAACTAAGGTGTAAGAGTTGATGACTAACAAAGGTAATATAGATTACAATCAATTCACCTTATCTGGTTAAAAAAATAACATTGTGTCAGCAGTGTGAACATCCTCTCATCAAATAACACAATATAATTTGATTAGTTAAATAAATAATCAGCTATGTCCAGACATATAGGTCACCTACTTGCAAATTAGATTACTCTGTTTACTTGCGGGAGGGACCTTGATTAGTAAGTAGTCCCCTTCCCTCCCCCCTTTAGAACCTTCCATTTTGGCTGACTGTCAAAACAGACATTCTCTTTTCTAGCTCATGTAGCTCATGTACCCTGGCTGTAAGAACTTTAAACAGCCTTATACAACAGTATATCTTTGCGTCTTCCCTTGAAGGTCCCACTTGGGACAAACAAAAACTGATCTCAAGAAAACAGACTCTGGAGTTAGTGGATGATAGACTATTTATTTATTTATTATTTACTTCTGCTTTTCTCCCCTACAGGTGTAACAACATTGCCCTCACTTCCTCCATTGTATCACTTACATCAACAACTGGCCTATGGTCATCCCAGCAAGCTTCCATGGCAGAGTGGGGTTTTGTATCCAAGTATCCCAGATCTCAGCCCGATGCTCTAACCACTATACCACACTGACTGTCCCTTGACATTATTGTCAAATATAGTGAGAGTATGATGTTGCATGTGTTTGAATGTTTGAGGACTTGAAATGTGCACATCGATAGAGGGTGAGAGCAGTAGTGTTAAACTCCAAAAGCAAACATCCTAGAAATAATTTTTAATTAAAAAAAATCAGAGGTATCAGTGCTTCAACAACATGCAGAGAAGCTTCAACTCTTTAAAGAAGAGTTAGAATCAGAAATTAATTAATTAATTATCGTGTGGCATTGTGTGTGGGATATCCAGGTGATCCTAAGATTGTCTGGCAGCCAGAAGTGCTAGCTCTTTTTTAGAGCTATGCACCAGTAGATGGTGAGCTAGACTTGTTTTTAAGGCACGAGATGTTTCTGAGGTGTTTTGCCATTGCCTGCCTCTGTGTCGCAGCCCTGGTATTCCTTGGAGGTCACCCTTCCAAATACTAGTCAAGGCTGACCCTCTTAGCTTCTGAGATCTGATGGGCTGAAAGGAATTAAAAGGGGTGTATGTGTCAAGCTCCTGCAGCAAAGTAACAAAAGGCGTGTTTCTCCCACTGCTGCAAAGAGGAACAGAAGAATCCAAAGATTAGCAAGAAGTAGCACAAGGGGAACATGGAGGAATCCCAAATCCAAGAGTCTTTGAAATGCTCTACCAGCACAATTCGAAACAGAGCATTTGTATATTTGCTCCAGGAAGAACCATGTGATTCCCCCCCTCCCCAATGTGTAGATCAATTCTTTGAAAATTAATGTGAGGCCTAAACTGTAGAAGATATGTGGATCCTGGGGCAAAGTGTCATTGACAGGCACAAAAAGGAGGCTGAGTAACAACCATATTGTCTGTGCTTGGGACGAGTGAAGTGTTTTAACGGGGTCATGATGGAGAAAATGATCTTGTGTGGGCTAGAGAGAGGTTCTGTACTCATTTGATCAGAAGTAGAAAAGGAAGTTGCCCTGACCTGGATAGCCCAGGATAGCCTCCTCCTGTCAGATCTCGGAAGCTAAGCATTGTTGGCACTGGTCAGTATTTGGATGGGAGACCACCAAGGAATACCAGGGTCACTGTGCCGAGACAAGCAATGACGAACCATCTCTGAAAATCTCTTGTCCTGAAAACCCCATGAGCCTCAGCTTGAAGGTGTATGTGTGTGTGAGAGAGAGACAGAAGAAGGAGAAGATGTCAGAGAGAGGAACCTAGATAAGAAAATCCTACTCACTGTAATCCTAAACGGATCTACTTGGAGTAGTACTCTACTAAATTCCATGTTATGCAGTGGGACTAATTTCTGGGGAAATACCCTTAGGACTGGAGCCTAACAGAATAATTCTAAGCAGATCTACTGAGAATCCTACTGAGTCTACTCAAAGGGCTTTAACCCCTGGAAAGTAGGGGTTTTTTTTTGGCATTGCTTCATAACTCCTATGTTTTTCAGACAACAGGATGGATTTCCTATTATAAGGAATGTGAAGCAGGAATGTGTATTTGAATATTTCTGATCTGAAACAGGGCATGAAATTCACTGTTTAGTTTTGAATGAGAAATAGGGAATTTCAAGCACGGTTTCAGAGGAGAAATATCTGACTGCACACCCCCAATGTGAACAGAGAACATTAAAAAGGACAAGGGAGAGTTTTGGTAAACATCATTAGTGCTCTTCCCTAATAAAAGAAAGGGTTTTTTTCCCCTTCACACACACTAAGCGATAGATCAGTTCAAACTTTGGTGCTAGCTGTTCGAAACTGGTTACAAATGCTTCAGACCATTTGCACTGCTGAAATAAATATCAAGGAAGAAGAAAGAAAAAAAAATCTACCCACAACACTCACTTCTGCTTTTAAGACTCTCACTAGCTGACAGAGAGTCAAAATGTATTTTTCAAACAAAATTTGAACTGTTCATGATACAACTATGCAATTGGGCACTTTACTGAGTGTATGTGTATTCTGTGCCTTTGCTAATGTCATGTGACAACACTTTCATTCAAGGTAAAGCAACATGGCAGCAATAGTATTGACTTTCTGTTTTTCTGTCAGTGAAATGTATAAAATGGTTGCGGGTTTCCCCCCCTCCCGGACAAAATTGATAAAATATCACCTCTGCATTGTGAGCATTTACTTCAGGGGTGCAATCAAGCTCTCATATTGTGGGTTGGGCCATTCTAGCAAAACACTCACCATTACTGAGATTTAAATGAATTGATCAGTCAGTCGTTCCTGCCTGCTTTTCTGTCCTTGCTCAGATTATGGAACTGTGGAAGAAACTTCCCTATAATAGCTGAAAGGGAATCAGGTTTGGGTTTTTGCTTAAAACAAATAAAACAGGGCTTTTATTCTGGGGGAACACACCAATGGAGTTCTGGAACCTCTCCGACAACATTCTTAAAAAATGTTTAAAAGTTCATGAGTTTTCAGTATACAGACTGAAAACTTCATTTCCCTCTTGGAAGTTCCAGCACCTCATTGAAGATAGATTCAGGTGGGTAGCCACGCTGTTCTGAAGCATCAGAACAAAGTTTGGGTCCAGTGGCCCCTTTAAGACCAACAAATGCTATTTCACGGTCTCCGAAGAAGTGTGCTTGCACACCAAAGCTTATACCTTGAATAAAATCTTGTTGGTCTTAAAGGTGCCACTGGACTCAAACTTTGTTCCATATACCCATTGTCACAATATGTATACATATAATTTTCAAGATGTTCCCATGTGTTCTATTGATCCACATATCTAAATATCAGTGTACCGTAATAACATATCAACCTCAGATAAATAGGTAGGTAGACAGGCATATTAGGGTTGCCAACCTCCAGGTGGTGGCTGGACATCGCCTGCTATTACAACTGATCTCCAGGTGACAGAGATCAATCCACCTGGGAAAAAAATGACTGCTTTTGGAAGGTAGACTCTATGGCACTATACCCCGTGGAGGTCCCTCCCTTCCCCCAAACCCTGCCCCCTCAGGCTCTACCCTCAAAATCTTTAGGTACTTCCCAACCTGGAGCTGGCAACCCTAAGGGATATCTGGGTATTTGGATGTATGAGTCAAACATGGATTCAAACACTTTGTTCCTTAAATGCATATGCTTTAAAGCTTGACTTTAGGCTTACTTAGAAATGTGCATATATTCTTTGGAAAAATCAATGTCCAGGTGTTTGATTGCAGCTTCTGCTCATAAGCCTGTCTCTGTACTCTCTCCTAAAGGAATGGTCACTTTGTACTTGAATGACACATAGTGCCATCCTAAGCAGAGTTATGCCCTCCTAACCCTATTGACTTAAATGGACTTAGAAGGGTGTAACTCTTTTTAGGATGGTACTGACAGGGCCCTTTTGCAGTACAAACATAAATTGGTTTAACTGTCTTTCCTTTGCCCCAGGCAAAGTCACTCTCCTAGGAATCATAGTTCACTGATGGAGAGCTGGAGATGTCTAAGAGAGAGTTTTCAGAACTTGCTCCAAACTACAATTCCCATGATTCTTTAAGAGAACCCAAATAAAGCTGATAATGTTGATAGGCCAGAGTCTGGAAATGTTCAATACCCTCTTGTACCAATTATGTAAGATCATAGTCTAGTTGCAAAAGTCCAGTGATGGTAGCCATCCAAAATAAACTCCAGTGCAAGAAGCGCAAGAAGTGGATCAATGACAGGAATCTACAAAAACAGAGTGGAAAATTTGAATAGCTACATTAGACAGCATTTTAAAATGATAAAGGCTCTCACTTTCCCCAACATCTTCTTGAAAACACTTGCTTTTCTCTTCACCATCTCCAGGCCCTGTAGATAGAAGAAAAGTCTTGAAGAGATGACAATGTGATAAAAGTAAAACAGATTGCTTTTTATGCTTTGGGAAATTCCATGTAAGAGGCTGGTAAGAAAGTGATATGAGGCTGTAGAATGTTTTTTGGTATCCCAGACTCTGGACCCAAATGTTGTATCAGAGTTGACTGGAGTTTCTAGTTGTCTTTTTAACAGTCAGATCATTGCAACTCATTAAGTTTTAACTCATTGCAACTCCTCTCTACTAATAGCAGCTCTGGAGGAAAGTTAAGTGGCTGACTTTGCTGTCCTATGGATTCCTCACAATGTTGGCATGTGAGTTTGCTCACCAATTTGCATTATCTGTTTCATCTTTGCTTCTGCCTTTGCAATATATTTCACCCTGTTTGCTTAAGAACTGTGGACCTTAGTTAATGATAGTAATAATAGTGAAACAGGGATAAATATTTATATGTCTTACCGGTGAACTAGCTCAGACTTGAATTTCCATGCAAAGCTTACATAAAACTGAAGTGACCTATCCCAGCTATGCACATTAATTCTGTGTAGTTCAATTTGCTTCAACAAATCTGCTCCCAGTAGTAAAATGCCCCTTCTGAATGTTGGCAAGTTTACTGGGAGAATGTGTGAAGAGTTATGAAAGAAAAAGCCACAAACAGAATGCACAGTCCACATTCTTGGTTCTTATTTATAACTAGGAAGGGAAGCCCGTTGTGGAACCGAGACAACGGGCGCTAGACAGGCCCCCTTCCCGCGAAGAAGGTGCTGGAGGCAGGCGTATCTGGCGGCCATTGGGGAAGGAGCTCACCCGCCGTCCCCAGCCTCCGCTGTCCCTCTCGCTGAGACTCCGTCGCTCCGGGGCTGCAACGTCCCCCTGGCACTGGCCCTGCCTCGCTCCCCGGCCAGCACCGTCGGCTGGCATCGCAGCCTCCCTTCCCTGGCTCCTGGTGGCGGTGTTCGCTGGCAGCGTTCGCCTCCCGCCTCCCAGCCAATGGCACACCAGCAGTCTTGAGCGGCAGCTGGCGGGCCAATGGCAGCAACGCAGGCAAGCAAGGCAGCCAGTGGCAAGGGACCCTGTCTCTGACTGACAGGTCCCTCAGCCAACTGATTCCGGCGCGCATTTTTGCCATATAAGGTATGACGAAAATCCTTTTATATATAAGGAAGGATGATAGTTTTCAAATAGCTTATAGGTAGCCAAGTATGTTCAGATGAATTAAATTTTTTGAAAAAATTACCAGTTTCATTTGTTTAAGAAATAAATGTGATCTTATCTCAATGCTCAATGTTCCTAAGCCCTTAAGAGGTAACTCAGCCATTGATTCTGAGGAAGCAGCATCAAGAACATCGGTGGGACATGGTTGGGCCCTCTGAAGATGAGCTGACAATGGACCTCCATATCCGAAAGAAGACCTGCTGCTGGACTCTGTACCAAACTCAGTAACACAGATAATCTCAATGAACTGGAGAATCAATTCAGTAGTCTCCCAGGAGTCCACATACATTTGTAAATCTTTGTCTGAAGTACCAGTACAACTGCCATGAAGATACAGAGTGTAATACAAGTGCATGGCTGTAAATGACAAAGGTTTACTGAGGGCCAAAATATATGTGATAATGTCCCTGGGTCTAGGCCCCAGTTGTGATTGCTATTCGAAGTACCTGGTTGGACCCAGGGACACTGTCACCATTTTAAAGCCAAACTGGGTGTGGCAGACTGTCAAGAGTTAACATCTAACAGAGTCTGAGAACATTTGAGTGAAAGGCTGTTCAAATGTAACTCTGTTGAGAGAGTCAGTTCAGGACTGACAGTTGAAGAAGAGAGTTAAGTACTGACTGTGGACTGGACTGGAAGCTGAGTGGATCAAGGAAGATCCTCATTCAAGACAAAAAGGGAAATACTTTCTAGTAAAGAGAACTGATCCCTGCTCAGTTAAGAAGGGAAATAGCTTCTAGAAGCTATTTCTAGAAAAGAGGAGTGATCCCTGGTCTGTGAATAAAGAAGGATTTGGGGAACTTGGTAGTATACTCCTGCCTTCTAAACATTTTGTATCAGTGAAACTCAGAAACCTATGCTTGAGTGTTCAAGCAGAAAATGAAAAGAAAGCTTCTCAAAGTTTTAAAGGCATTGTGGAATAGCAGAAACACAAATTATCTGGTGTTTGTGTGATTCCAACTGACTTCTTCTCATCTGTCTGTCTGTCTGTCTGTCTGTCTGTCTGTCTATACACACACACACACTACTGGATGGGGCAGCCATGGACTAACAAATAAGAAGAAAATAGATAAAGGGGCTGCTCAGCAAGAAAGAAGGGGAAAACCCTGCACGTGAGAGAGGGAAGAGGGTGAAATCGTCATAACAGGCAATTTAAAAATGCCATGAGGTCCTGATCATGATTAGGCCTGCAGTACAGTGGGATGAGGCATGCTGCTCCAAGCTTTTCAAGTGCCAAAACAGCTGTGCCCCACTCTGCTTGGAAAGGCTTGGAGGGGGGAGAAACAAGAACGTCTCATGCCATCATACTGTGGGCCTGACCTGGATTGGTCCCTCAAGGCATTTTTAAATTGTTCATGTTAGGCTTTAAAATGGCAGCAGTGTCCTTGTATCAGACTCATGGATGCCATCATGTCTAGTCTGGCCCTCAGTCCTGTCCTCTGGAGAAGTGGTACTTGGCTGGCACCTAGACAGAAAGACTCAATTGTGCTATAAAGCTCGTGAGAGCCAGTTGTCCGCTGCCCCTTGGAGCTGTCCAGGGTCTGGAGAATCCTGTGCCTAACTTTCATCTGATCAGGGTCCCCAAGGTGGTGCACATAACAGTGTTAAAATATTTGAACAATTAGAACAGCTTTTAAAATTATAAAGTAATTCAATAAAACACAGATAAAAAAGCAACCAGGGAGGAGGGACAATAACCGTTACTGGGGATATGCCAATGGCAGAAAACACTGATAGAAGGATAGATCAAGATGGGTAGCTGTGTCAGTCTGTCTGTGGCAGTATAAAAGAACCCAGTAGCACCTTAAAGACTAACAAAATTTGTGGCAGGGTATGAGCTTTTGTGAGTCACTCATGAAAGCTCATATCCTGCCACAAATGTTGTTAATCTTTAAGGTGCTACTGGGCTGTTACTGTTTTCCACTGATAGAAGGAGACAAATGACTCCTTGGAGAGGGAATTCCAAAGTTCTGATGTATCAACTGAGAGTGACTTTTTTGGGTTTTCACATGTTTAGCTTCAGATGGTGGGAGCAACAGAAGCAGGACCTCCAAAGATGATGGAAGTGAACTGGCAGGTTCATATGGGAGAAGGAGGTCCTTAAGGTATGTTGGTTGTGACCTCCCTCTTGTTCTGCTGAGGGCTCCCTGTCCTTCTCTTTCACACCTGACCCCTCCCTGACCCCAGCCAGCCTGGGGGTGAAAGGGGTGGAAGAATCTTGGGTTTGGTCCTATTAGTCCCTCCAGTGCTCCAGAACCTCAGCACAATCTCAGCTGACAGGTCCCTCACTCTCTTCCTCAGCTGGCTCTGAGGTTCTCCTTACATCCCTCCTTTCTTCCCATAGCGCTGTGCCCTCCATTCCATTCCCACCAATCTCTGTCCAGGGGAGTTTATTTCCCTCCTTTCCCCCTGGTCCTTATTCCTCTCAGCTCTTCTCCTCTTGGGGTCTGGCCTGCCTCTTAATTATCTGATCTATCTTTGGGTCTTCCTGGGAGGGGCTCATCTCCCTTGGGAATGCCCCTCCCACTTCTCTTCAGGCCCTGGCTTCTTTATTGGTGGTGGCCAGCATCCACAGCTGGTACTCCTCTCCCACCATTAGCCACTCCTCCAAGCCTCTTTTATGCTCCAAACTGAGCCCAGCCTTCTCATCTGGGAGCAACAGCTGTCTTTGGCTACGCAACACTGGCCCGTGCCCTCTCAGTATTGACGGTGGTGCCAATCTCAGGGCTGTGGGTCCCTAAACAATGCTGAGGGACATGGTGCCAGAGTCTGCTCCCACCACCCACAGCCTGGGAAAGCTGTCCTGGTCCGCAGCATCAACTTCAAATAAGGAGAGGTCTCTTCATCAGGGTTGGGAGGGTGGAGAAATCCATGGGCATCCCTGAACATGGACTCAGGCCATACAAGGTTTAAAAAGTCAATACCAGCATCTTGAATGGAGCCCACAAATTGGAAGCCAGTGCAGATGGAACAAGAGTGGAGTGATATGCTTCATATGACCCAGTCCATTCAGTACTCTGGCTGCAGCATTCTGTACCAACTGCAGCTTCCAGACAGTCTTCAAGGGCAGCCTCACACAGAGCACACTGCAGTAATCTAATCTAGATGTCACCACAGTGGCAAGATCTTTTCTGCCCAGGAAGGGCCACAGATGGCTCACCAGCTAAAGCTGGTGAAAAGCACCCCTGACCACTGCTGCCTCCTGTTTATCCAACAGGAGGCCTGGGTCCAGGAGCATCCCAAGCTGCAAACCTGCTCTCTCAGGGGGAGTGCAACTCCATCCAGAACAGGGAATAACCCATTTCCTGGGTCAGACCTTCCCCCCATCAGTAGCACCTATGTATTGCCAGGATTAAGTGCTTACATCCATTCCAAAACTCCCTCCAGGCACCTGTTCATAATTTCCACAGCTTCCCTGGGATCTGCTGGTAGCACGAGATAGAGCTGAGGGTCATCTGCATATTGCTGGAAACTCAGCCTAAATCTCTGGATGACCTTTCCCAGAGGCTTTACATAGCTATTGAAAAATATGGGGGACAAGATGGAACCTTGGAGAACCTTGTGGGCCAGAAGCCAAGGGATAGGAGCAGCTGTCCCCCAGCACCACACTCTAAAACCTACCCTTGAAGTAAGACAGAACAGTGCCTCCTGTCCCAGTCCTGAAAGTGATCCAGAAGGATATCATGATCAAGGTATTGAAAGCCATGGAGAGGTCCCCAAAGTTGGCCACTCACCACTGAAGGAGTCTTTAAGGTGCTACTGGCTCTTTTCTACTGCTACAGTAGACTAACATGGCTACTCATCTTGATCTATCACCATTCATTCAGTTACCTTGCTCAAGAATATTACATTTGAGATTGGATGGTTGTTATTCAACTTCCCTGGGGCCAGAGTAGGTTCTTGAAATAATGTTATCTTGCCACCTGCTTCCAAGCTGTCAGCTACCTGATCCTACTGTCAACTGCATTACATGCGGTCACCTTCATAAGTATCACCTCCTGCTCCATCAGACCATGTCCAGTAACAGCCTGATTCAGCTGGTTAAAATGGCTAAATTCCTGTGCTTTGTTCGACATTTTGGGCTGCAAGGCCCTCAGTTCCAGTTCTAAGACCCCTTGTGTATTAATGCTGTGGTTGCTGTGCATCAACAAATATGTCTGTACAATGTTGACTTGGCACTGCAGGCAGATATACTTATGTGAATGTTAAAGTTGGGGGTGTTTGCCATTTAGAGATATGTTGTTGCCCAAAGATGGTGAAATGATTCTTACTAAAGGTTAACAATGATCATAGCTTTAATATTATATTTTTCAAAAGACATATTCATCTTGTTTACATACCTCCAAAAATGCTGAAGCCCCCAAGTAAGAAAATACTATTTTAGAATTAATAGAAACTTATGGTACATTGCACTTTCAGCGGTCAATGAAATAATAAAGATATGGGAATAAAATCCTCTCTCAGCTCTACGGAACTCACTGATGAAATAATCTGCAAATAAGATTAAAAGATTTCAGGACCAGTAAGATTGCCTCTCATGACCTTAAATGTCATCCAAGTCAGATTTAATACTAGACACTGTATTTTTTTTTTTATTAATCAGTCTTGTAAGGTATAGGGACCAGATATTACTACAATTTGTTAGGAGAGCTGCAGTTTATGAATAAAATTGCTTGGTGTAAAATGTTTTTATTTCCATGCTAGAGGCAAGACCTGTATTATAAAATAATTAATGCTGTGTATGAGAGGAGGCTCTTCGGGATATATGCCTCTTTAATCTGGCACACAAAAGCCTAATAGGATGCAGTAGGCATAAATCTGTTGCCAGACAAATTCATATTACAGAGAAATCACACAATCTTAACAATGAGTGTAATAAATGTAAAAAACCCCCCAATCTTAGCTTTTAAGAAATTCCTATTGTATTCAAGGGCTGAAAACCACAATTCTTTTACAAGCAGTCACATTGGACTTATTATAGATACTTACAAGGACTGTGGCTAAAACCTTTTAAAATTTACAAGTTTTCTGGAAACTCTAGGAATTACAAGAAGGGTTTTCTGTTCAGTGTTATCTCTAACAAGACAGTCTCAATGGAATAGAATAATGTTGTAGAACGAGGAGCCTGAGGACCAAACCTGATGAGATGGGAGCAGCCATATTTGTTTACATGTCAGTCCTATTTATAATAAAGTGTGTGCATGTGTGTGTGTGAGGGAGAGAGATGGGGGAATTTATGACAAGAAGTGCATGCGGGCAAGAAGTGCCAAGCGCTCTTTCTCTACCTTCTGTCTCCATGCTCTGTCTATGGAGGTACTTTTCAGTTGTTCTGGGGTCTCGGTGAGAGAATGTACAGGTAATGTAGTAATGTGCAGGAGGGAAGAGGGTTCAGCTCCCCTCACCAGCCTGCCTCTCTTGTGGAAAAAATTGACCCATCTATGCTTTTGTACACAAATGAAGCAGATATATGAATACACAAAACAGACTTCCCTCACCATATGTAGTCTTGCTCTGAAACATCTGGATTGTTGTACCTACTACCAAGTTGCTCTTGTAATCTTCACAGTTTATTATGGATTTCATTTCTATTGCTCACTTTATATGCAATGTACTTAAACACTTGTTGTTCATTCTCACAACAATTTGGATGTGCTATTATTCCCTTTCACAGATGTGTGTGTGTGTGTGAGAGAGAGAGAGAGAGACAGACAGAGAGAGAGAGAGACAGACAGACAGACAGACAGAGAGACAGAGAGACAGAGAGACAGAGAGACAGAGAGACAGAGAGACAGAGAGTGAGCGAGCGCTATTTGTCCAAGACTCCCTCATCAGTCTGACCTTGGTGTAGACATTGTACCTAGCTTTCTGAGATCCATCCAAGTCCAGCCTTCGTTCCAGTGAAGCCAAAATGAAGTTTCATCTGCCCTAGAGAAAGCATGATATGTTTGCTTTTTGTTCTTCTGGCCCACAAGGCAAACACCCCAGTTTATGAATATACTTGAACATGCAAAACAGAAAGTCTAACTTGAGCTGTTCAGCTCCTGTTCAGTGACTGATGTGCATCTGTAAACACAACTTATGGGCAGCCTGCGGCTTCAAACTGATACATGAGCCTGAGCAAATGATTCTGAATTCTGCAAGTACATATAATAATGCTGACACCATATATTAATGCTGACACCATCAAACACAGCAATCTTCTGCTTTAGTTATAACCGGGCCTTTACAAAACTGGCCTTGGTGAATTTTCAGTCATTTTTTCTACACATCTGGGGAGTCCCCCAAATATACAGAGACCTCTGCCTTGTCTGTTGGTGACCTGATTTACTGATTCCCTGATTGACACGGAGGGCAGAACTGCTTTTTTGATAAAATATACAATTTCTCCATCTTTCAAACTACATGATGGACCAATCATTCATTTCTGATTAGTATTTGTATATTTATTCATGAATAGTATTTATTAATGAATAATATTTGAAATGATAATGACAATAGTCAAAGTGTTTGAAATTACTATGATGATTCAGAATTCCTGTAAGCAGCAATTTTGAATGGCTAAGTAGGATGAATAACTGTTTTATTTGTTGTGCAGCAACAATTTAATTTGAACTCATATAATAATATGAACTCATCTCACCTCAATCCAGACTACACAGTGCTGAAGACAGGATTTGTAATGAAGCTGCAAAATTTCCCAGACTTATTAAACAGTTATGTTTTCAGAGAAAAGTCATAATAAGTAACAAGTTGAGATAATAGTATGAAAAAGTTGCCAGAAAAAGATTATGAAAATGATAATGGAAAAGGAGAGATTCCTTCCTAGTTTTTAACTCTTCTTGAAACATGGTAAGAAGTATATATCATATCTGGAATGCAAACTCATAGATAAAACCAGAAAGGATACATAAACAGTTGTGAACAAATTGTAACCTGATTTCTGGACTTCTTTTTCTGAAAGTCTATTATAAAGGTTCCCTTGCTCGAAAGCCAGTCGAATCCGACTCTAGGGTTGCGGTGCTCATCTCCGTTTCAAAGCTGAAGAGCCAGCGCTGTCCGGAGACGTTTCCGTGGTCATGTGGCCGGCATGACTAAACACCAAGGCGCACGGAACGCTGTTACCTTCCCACCAAAGTGGTACCTATTTATCTACTTGAAATTTCTTGCTTTCGAACTGCTAGGTTGGCAGGAGCTGGAACTAGAGATGGGAGCTCACTCCATCTTGCGGCACCCAGGTCTTGAACTGCTGAACTGCCGACCTTCCACAGCCTGCAGTTCAGCATCTTAACCACTTGAGCCACCGCAGCTCCGAAAGTCTATTATAGATACAGCAAAAATGGAACACAGCATAGTACTTTTGAAAACTCTTTGGAGACCTCTGGTTTGCACATTCTGTGTTCCTTGATCAGTTCTCATATCTCATGAGACCATCAAAAATAACTTTTTTTTAACATTCTCTGTACCTTACAGTCTCACACAGACTCCATCCAAATCCTTACATAAACAGTAAAAATCCATCAGGTATCCCAATGTCACTTTGATCTTATATATTCAGGTTCGTGTGGTCTTATCTCTGCAACTTGTACTCAGGTATCCCTCTAGAAGAAGAGTCCTGCTGGGTCAGACCAGTGGTCCATCTAGTCCAGCCTCCTGTCTCATGCAGTGTCTAATAATTTACTCTGGAAGGCCAACAACAGGACATAGAGGCCAAAGCCTTCCTGTGATGTAGCCTCCTGGCCAAAACTCATAGACAAAACGCATGGAGTGAAACTGGTGAATGGATGGCATCCTAGTTCTAGTTCATTGTTTATGAGATGCTCCTCACATTGACTGTATTGACTAAGTTTGTGAAATCTGCTTTGGGTCTGTGTGAGAAATGTGGACTATACATGTAGTTAAATAAACAAACAAACAAATAAAAATCAGACTGGAAGATTACTGTCCTGTCTTCTCTATTCAGGAAAACTGAAGCAAAAAGTTCTCAAAGACTGGGGTTGCAAATGTAATCCACAAAATTCAAACTTAGCGGCTTGGGCACTCCAAGCACAATCACTCATTAGCTCATTTGATTAATTTTTTGTTATACCCAGTAGTTCCCATTTAGTTTGACACAGAGCTTTTTCTGTAGAAAAACCCCAGGAGGAATTTATTAGCATAATAGGCCACACCCAACAGCAGAAACTCATTAGCATATTAGGCCACATGCCTGACAGTGCAGCTCATTAGCATATTAGGCCACACCCCCATGTTACCAGAAGTGTGGTCATCCAGCCACACCCACCTTTTCCTTCTTATTCTATTTACCTTGTTCCTTGTCAAAACCCAGGGCTTTTTTGTAGCAGGGACTCCTTTGCATGTTAGGCCACACAGCCCTAATGTAGCCAGTCCTAATGAATTTCTGCTGTTGGGTGTGGCCTATTATGCTAATGAGTTCCTGCTGGACGTAGCCAGTTTGGGAGCCAGCCAGAATGCGTTCCTGCCCCAAAATAGCCATGGTTTGACAACACTACTGTTGCCTTGTGATGGCTGCTTCCACCTTCTCTGGCCAATCACAGCCAGCCATTTAGGATGAAGTGTGACTGTCAGAACCTACTTATTCCCCTCCCACTCCTAGCCTGGGTTCAGTGTTCTGCTTGAGTCAATGCTGCTTGAGCTGCATAGATCTGATCCATTCATGAAGGGCCTGTGTACTTATAATGGCCAATACTCATATCATAAATGATTGACATTTGTTTGCCAATACTCATATCATAAAAATATTAATAGTATTTTGCTGGCCCAAAGCAAAAGACTGTTATTTGATCAAAGGAGGTCAGTCGTGTTGGTCTGAAGAGTAGAACAGACTCCAGAGGCCAACAAAGGTTTGTTCAAGGTATGAGCTTTCATGTGCATGCACACAGAGTGTTGGTCTGAAGCAGCAGAACAGTCCAGAGGCCAACAAAGGTTTGTTCAAGGTATGAGCTTTCATGTGCGTGCACACTTTTTCAAATACGATCCAAGTAGACCACAGTAATTTTGGGAGAGCAATAGGAGAGAGAGCAACAAAACAGAAAGAGTGTACTTAGTTGCAGAAGATAACTGAGAAGGTTTAATCTGTTCCTTCAAAGAAAAGAGTGTTGTGGGGGGAGGGTTAAAAGAACCCTTCAAGAACCATACTTTGTATTAGTTCTGAAGGAAGGTTGACAAGTAGCTCAGCTCCTTATTTGGGTTTAGTCAAGATTATTACATTAGTGCAAGCTCTTTATTTTTGATGTCTGTCCCAGAGGCCATATGCTCATTCTTAGTGTGAGAGAAGAATGCTTTCTTTAAGTTTTCAAAATATATGTCAGAGGGAGGTTGCAGTTTGGGAAAGTCAGTGATAACTGAGATAACTTTTCTTACAGAAACAGCATAGCTAAACCATTTGGCCCAAATATAATTTAGTCTACTTCTTACTGGAAATTATTTAACTCAAACAGGTTTACTCGCAAGGGTAATTTTTATTATAAGTGTAAATTAAAGCTTGACATTCAACAGCTTCTAGTGCAGTGGATGAGTACATTGTGATGCTGAACAAGTATAATGCAACAAACAAACAGCTAATTATAGTGAGAAAATTATATTTGTATATTAAACTATCTACAGAGCTATATGTCCTGGCAGCACTTGTATTTGGTCCTAATTTAAATGCTGCAATTCAACTGAATACATATATTCACATATTTTAAATAGACTCATACAGCCTGGTTCAGCAGAAGTGATCTTCATGTGCAGCTAATGGGATGTGGTTGCATGTCTGCTTGGACTGCTGTATGGAAGTTGCTGGAAGCACCTGGTGTTGCTGATAGGAATGCACTTCATCACCCGGGACCACTGGTCTCATGCAATAGGTACTACTGGAGTTGGACTGGGGCTAAGGGATGCAACAGCACAGAGCCCCCCCCATTCAAGTTACACAAACCTACACAGTAGCAAAATATAACCTTTCAAACCTAACAAATCAAATGTGAAAACATGAACTGTACTCAATATTTCCCTTGTCAAATATTTTGAAAAGTATGCATTGACTACATGATGGTCAATGTGTAGTCATTGTATGTGGTAACCTAGAGATATTTCATGAATGATTTTGATATATAATTAGTTTTTATATGAGTAGCTGTGGTTTTTAAATTGGATCAGTGTCATGTCTGAAGCCTCTCATAAAACCCCCTATACATGAAATAAGCCCAAGGGTCCATTCATGTAACCACTTTTTGTCCTTTATGAGGTGATTTTTTTTTCACCTCATGGAGGAATCTATGAAAGGGCTGGTCTTGAATCATGCCTCCTTGCTCTCCTCATGAAGCCTGTACCGTTTTTGCTTATGCGATAGTAGGAGATAAATTGACTAACCGCTCTCCTCATGAGGGTACAAAGTCACCTCATGAAGCAGAGAAGGCAGTGGAGTGGATTGAACCAGAGCTTCTACCATATAGTTAATAGTCTTGTATGCAAACTTCTTATATTTACCTCAGACAATCTAACATTCTACTGAAGTAATGTATACTCTAAATGGAAATTACAATATATTGTCAACCTATCAAAGCCATTTCCTCATCTTTGTTTCTTTTTATAACTTAGAATTGTTTAGAATAAACTTTAATTGGGCATTTTGTCATCCACTGAGCAGTCTTCATTAACAACAAGTAGAAGGATCTCTGTCACAGGCAGTTGCCACTTAGTGAAGTTTCACAAACATATCTTCATTCTTCATGCATGCTGTGCTTTATTGCCAGCACCAGGTGTGAGCCAGGAACACTTTACTACACATAAATAGCTAGAGAGGTCAGATGTCACTGTTAAAAGTAATAACGATTAACAAACAGAACAACAGAGGTGTGTTCTCACATGATCAGCTGCATCAGTGGCTTCCTCAGGACTGTGAAGTCATGTTCACATTTTATAGTGATGAGCCAAGGAATGTATTAATTTATTGCAGGAAGAACACAGTCACTTTTGGATAAACATCAGGCAACAGTTTTTGTTTTTAAAAAGATTTTTGTTCTACTCTGTTTCAGGACATTCTTTATCTCATTGTGACAACCTTGTGAGGTAGATTTATATTGGAAAAGAATTACTTACCCATTGATACACAATGAGTTTCATGGGTGAACAAGGATGTATAACTGGTCTGATGGAAATCTGTATCTATTATATATAAAATATCACATTGGGTTTGAGCTACACCGCTTGTTACATTTATTTGATGTATTTCACTGGTCCTGTCTCAATGAAAAGCTGGTTGTGGAATAATGTTTATTGCATTTGGGATAACTGTTACATGTTAACTGTTACAAGCACATTATGTGTAGGCCACAACCCAGAGACAAAAAAAAATGCACAGATGTCAGGAAAAATTGATATAGCCCGGTATACTTCCTGACATACTACTTTTATGCGTGTTGGCAACCATTTTGTTCAGGAAAAAGTGACATCGCACCAGCACTGCAACATTACTTCTAATCACTTGGCTGGAAGTGAAGTCATGCATCTCCAATGATGCTCTAGCAATCCCCAACAACTATACAATAAAACCATCGTATTTGAGGGGATTGCTAGAGCATCATGCATCTTTTCTGGTTATTTAATTGGAAGTGATGCTGTGGTGTCATGTAATAGTGTGTGATGGTGGCCCTACCCAGTTTGGTGTAGTGGTTAAGTGCGCGGACTCTAATCTGAGAGAACTGGGTTTGATCCCCACTCCTCCACTTGCACCTGCTGGATGAACTTGGGCAAGCCATAGTTCTGGCATAGCTGTTACTGAAAAAGAGCAGTTTCTATGAGAGCACTCTCAGCCCCACCTACTTCATAGGGTGTCTGTTGTGGGGAGGGGAAGGGAAAGGAGTTTGTAAGCAGCTCTGAGACTCCTTTGGGTACTGAAGGGCGGGGTATAAATCCAATCTCTTATCTTCTTCTTCTTCTCTGCCTATCAAAGGTCCCTGGGGGTTACCACCACGTGCTCCCTGAAGTGGTGCAGGCTAGAAATACTTTTAACATGTTATTTGATGTTTGTGTGAACTAGGCCTTAATTGTACAAAAGGGCTGTTGAAAACAGTCTTGATTTCTGTTAGCTTTAATTGATTTGATACATTGACTTCAGCAGGACTTCAGTTTGGCTCAGGCCTAGTTCTCATAAATCAATGACTGATATTGGTTGTCCACTATAAGCTTCAGCTGAGAAACTAACAGTGCAATCCTGAGGACACTTTCCTGAGAGTAAGCCCCACTGAATAGACTTCAGTAGGATTCTGAATAGACCTGCTCAAGATGGCACTGTTAAGCTTATTCACAAGGTGAATTCGTGAAGAGATTTTAAAACAGCATACACATCCCCGGCTTGTACACCATCCCAGAATCCAGGGTTCCATTCAGAGTAAAATAATGGTTCCTATCAAGGAAAAGTTAGGCCTACTTCTTACAAACAATGAGGAGATCAGCCCTTTTCTGGAATTCACCACTTCTGGCTGTAGGTACGGTATTATATGATTGTATGCTTCTCCTTACAAAAAAACAAAACAAAAACCCTATGTAGAGGAAAACCATGTACCAGAAAGAAAGTTCCAGCTTTACCTTCTTCCTAATATGCATATTTTCTATGTGCAGATGACCATGGCAACACCCACCTGCAGGGAGAAGTGGTACAGTTAACAATAGATTTACCACGTTAACTGTTGTTCATGTGAATACCTAACCCTATCCCAGTCCTAGGATACTTTTAAAGATTTACACTCATCAACATGGGCCACTCAGGCCAAAGAATCTTATATTCTAATAGCCAAGTTGGCCAAATGTTTGGATACTTAACTCTGGTGACTGGAGCTGTGAATGGGCAAGACAAATGTTTCTACAAACCTGAAGAGGGCCCCAGGTTTGCAGAAAAATGGGAAATCCAAAACACACACACACACATTGTGTGGTTTAGCCCCCCCCAAAGGATAAAAGGAGCTCCTGTAGCTGTTGGCTGTTGCTAGGCAACCACAGATTCTATGCTTGGTTCTGTTGTAGAAGGCAGGGGGAGGGGCGGGACCCTTTCCAGGCTATTTTAGCCTTTGAGGGAGGACTCATTGAGGCCAGTCCTAGCTAGGGTTGCCAGCTCCAGGTTGGGAAATTCCTGAAGATTTTGTGATGGATTCTGAGGAGGGCAGGGTTTTTTGGAGGGAGGCCACTGCTGAATATAATGCCATAGAGTCCAGAGCAGCCATTTTTTCCAGGGGGACAGACCTCTGTCTTCTGGAGTTCAGTTGTAATTCTGGAAGATTTCCAGGTCCCACCTGGAGGTTGGCGACCCTAGGCCTGGAAGCAACCTTAACATGACTTGATATCACCCGACTTACATGATTGAAGTAGACCTGGCTGCTTGTTACTGTTCAGCAGTAAACACCCTATGAAAGTGAGTGTGGTGCAGCAGTTAGAGCTTCAGAATACAGGCTGGGAGACTCAGGTTCAAATCCCCATCTTGCTGTGGAATCTCACTGGGTGATTTTGGACCAGACACATACTTTCAGCCCAATCTACCTCACAGGGTTTTTGTGCAGAAAAAAAGGAGGAGGAGGGAATAACGTGATCTGCTTTTGCCCCCACTGTGGAGAAATGTGTGTTATAAATGAAATAAATAAATAATAAATATAGCTGAAGATGGGAGGCAGATAAAAGGTAGGCTGGTTAATGGCTGAGATTGAGAAAATGAGACAGCGAAAAAGGAGATGGTATGGGTGTTGCCAGGAAGAGGGAAAGAGGAAATAGTATGGGGAAGGGAATGCAGGGGGAAATGATGTGCCACTCCATAAGTCCTTGAAGATTCCCTAATATGCAAGTGGGCCTGGCCAAGTGGCTGGCACCACACAACTGGGCCACAGTTTTCATAGATAGAGGCTACGGGGGGGGGGGAGAGAAAAGCTTAAAGGAGGGATGGATAAAGGTAGGTCAGCTGTTGGCAGGAATCGGGTTGCCAACTCCAGGTTAGGAAATTCCTAGAGATTTGGGGTGTGTGGATCTTGGGGAGGGTGAGGTTTGAGGAGGGGAAGAACCTCATAAGTGTATAATACCATAGAATCCACCCTCCAAAGTGGTTGTTTTCTCCCTGGGAACCAGGGTTGCCAATCCCCAGGAGGGGGATGGAGATCACCCAAAATAACAATTGCTTTCCAGATGACAGAGATCAGTTCCCTTGGAGAAAATGTCTGCTTTGGAGGATGGACTACATGGCATTATACTGCACTGAGGTTGCTTCCCTCCCCAAACTTCACCCTCTCAAGCTCCACCCCCAAAACTCCAGGAATTTTCCAACCTGGAGCAGGAAAAGGAGAGAGGCTATGGGGGCTTTCAGGTAAGGGGAAGAGGAAATGACATATCACCCTCAAGTCTTTGTGGGTTCCCACTTATTTAATGCTGATTCTCTAGAAGCTAGTGCGAGAAAGCCCCCAGCGATTTCAGTGTGAGTTGGATTAGGCCCCCTTTTTTTCCTAGTCAGCTTTACTAATAATACTTCAGAATTGGATGTGGTGTTTTGAATAAGCTCTTAGGCTGCTTTCATGTTACCATGTTGTGGATTGTAATATGTGAAAGAATTACAAAATTCAATTAGAGCATGGTGCTTAGGTCCTAGCAAATCTAGCATATTAAATACATAATAAATATCTACTTTTCTTTTAATTAAACAGCTTCTCCTTAGAGGTTTTTAATCACTGGTTTAGATAAGTGGGATTTGCAATGATTGTTAAGGTACTGTGGAGAGTGGTTGAAAATGTGCACCTGTACTTAGTTAGAAAGGGGATATTATGGGAAATATTATGCGTAGGAAGAAGGAAAGCAAGTGTAGCTAGGATGATGGATAATATCATAATTCTCAGTAAAACAGGGACATCCTTTTAGAGTAGTCTGTCAAAAGTTTTTCCTGATAGTGAACATTTTTTTAAAATGAGAAATCCTCCATGATTTGTAGAGTTTGTACATACGACCCTGTATTTAACATAAACAATAATACAGGGTAGTAAAACAAATTAACATTTATGCCTTGATCTAGTTGATGTCTTGTGGTTATGATGTATACACAGAGCTTCCCTGCTGTGAGAGCTACACTGTTCCTTTTAGTGGTGCTGTGTGCACATTTCTTTATGTATGAGAAGCGAATGGAACATAAGAACATCAGAAGAGCCCTGCTGGATCAGACCAGTGGTCCATCTAGTCCAGCAACCTGTCTCACACATTGGCTAACCAGTTCCTCTGGAGGGCCAAGAACAGGGCATAGAACCCAAGATCTTCCCCTGATTTTGCCTCCTGGCTCTGGGATTCAGAAGCTTAGTGAGTCTGAACGTGGAGATTCCCCTCAGTCACCATGGCTAGTAGCCACCGATAGACCTATCCTCCATGAATCTGTGTAATCCCCTTTTAGACCTGTTTATTCCTGTGTCCTGCACTAGATCCTTTGGCAGTGAATTCCACATTTTAATCACTCTTTGTGTAAAGAAGTATGGAGCCCACCTGAGCTATGGGGGATGTATGTATGTAGAGCTCTGGATGAGGAAGATAATGTTTTGATGGTATGAGAATTTAAGGGAAAATCAGTTTCATAGGTCTGAATGAGCAGAGGGATAACCGACATGACCACACAACAGGGAACTGAGATAGACAAGAAGAGTTCTGTGGACTTCAGTTTCTACTGATGTGGAGACACACATTCTGAGTTTGAAGAACAGGGAGATTTAAGAGTGTGTGGGGGTGGGGGGAGGAAGCGCTCACACCTCTTCAACAGACTGAAATCACCATGCCTTTCCCACTCACATACTCTGCTGACTGCTGTATGCAGCTGGCACAGGGAGTGGGCTGGAGGTGGTGGTCTGAGAGGGCATGTTTGTTATAGTGGTTAGGATTCCTTGCTCCTCAACATGCGGTTGCTGGTGGGACCTTGGGTCAGTTACAAGTTCTTTTAGCGCTGCTCTCTTGAGAGATTCAAAGCTCAAAAGAGATTTCTCAGCCCCGCCTACCTCACAGGGTATCTGTTGTGGGGAGGGAAAGGGAAAGGAGATTGTAAGCCGCTCTGAGAATCCAATCTCCTCTTCTTTCTTCATGTATCTGCTGAAGCAAGATGGAGGGGTCTCTGGGTTTCACACTCAGGGTTTCACACACAGCAGACAGTTTGGCAGCGCAGGCATATGGGGGCTCAGGGTGGACACAGTTCAAATGTGCTGCACAGAGAAATAGTGAAGGGGTCTCAGCCAAAATGATGGATGTCCAGGGTGGCCCATTGGCGGAGCCATTCTGTTTTCCCTTCTGCAGTTTGTGAGGGTGAAATGTCGGCTCTAAAACTTTCACCTGTCCCCGTCCTCTGCTTGTGGGGATCAAACCAGGAGCCTTGGCCATGGCATCCCAGTGCCTTTTCACTAAGCTATGCAATGTTGCCTGTTTGGTCCTGTATGACTGGTGGTGGTGACAGGGCTGTGGTGGAATGCCTAAGACCAGGTGGCATGCCTCTTTTGCATCTGCCTTCTTGGCTCAGTGGTTAGGTTGTTGGTGTGGAGGCTGAAAGTTCTGTCTTTTTCAGGGGAAGTGCATGGGTGGCTTGCAGAAGGGATGGTTACAGGCAGGCAGGCAGTACTTTTGTTGCCGGTTGGCCCCTTGCCAGGATGACAGGTGGGCATCCTGTCGGCTGTGTGGGTGCTCTTTCCCTGTGGGCTATAGGGGACACTCACACTAGCTGTCTCTGTTGGCTGTCACTGGGACTTTCCTCCCTGTCCTCTGGTGCTCAGGGGGGGGATAGCACTGAGGGGCAATGGCAGTATGAGGGAAGGGTGGAATATAAATTGAAATAATAAATAAATACATATCAGCAGATAGTGGTTGGCTGCACCGGTGCGTGCCACTCAGAGGAAGATAACTGGCCACCTCTCTGTGGTTGATCGGTGTTGCCGAACTCTAACATGCTTGCTATGCGATCTGCACCTTGTGGGAGGGCAGATGTTGTATCCCCCCAGTGGAATGTATTTAGGGATCTGACCAGCGGAATCATTACCTCAGGGGATGGCCTCCACTGCTGCAGCAGCACGCAGCACTGGGCTAAAAGCGAACCCTGATTTGAACCCATTTGGTATCCTTAACTTGTTACAACAAGCATGTCATGATCTGTGCAGGACAGAGGCAGGGCCTAGAGGCCTAAGCTCTAGGAGGGGCCTGTCTGGGAGTAGAAAGCAGACAGTCTACAATCCCCACAATGCTTGGGGATGATTTTTAGCCAATCAGAGTACAGGGAGTCTGTGAAGAGATTATTACATATTTAGTGAGAGGTGTTTTTGGACTGAAGCTGTTAGCTGTGGAAAGTGGTGGTCTTCCCTCTCACAGAGCTAAACTGAAGGGACTGTGAAAAACTCTCTCTGTTGTGATGAAACGATTCTTGCTGGCTCTCTGTGGTTTTCCCTCTCATGGAGTCACTGAGGGGAAAGGCTGATCTGAGAGGAAAGGATCCCTCACTGGGCTAAGTGTGAGTGTTAGGCAGGAGGCATATGGTACGCTAATGAGCTACTAGGCTATTAGCATATGCCACGCCCCTGACATCACCAGAAGTGATGTCAGAAGGGGAAGCAAAAGGGGGGGGAGGCATCTTCGAAAGCTGGCCTGTGTGGGGGAGTGAAGAGAGAAGGGGTTTAAAGTTTAAATCCCTTCTCACTAGAGTTGGGCCACAGAAGGAGGAAAGAAGGGAGGAAAGATAGAGAGTAGAGAGAAGGAAAGAGGGAAGGAAAGAGAAGGAAAGAAGGAGAAGGAAAGAAGGAGGGAAAGAAAGAGCGAGAAGGGAAGAAGGAGGGAAACAGGGAAAGGAAGAAAAAGAGAAGAGAAGAAGGTGGGAAAGAGGAAAAGGAGAGAAGGAAAGAAGGGAATGAAAGAAATTCGGCGAAAGTTCGGCCCCATTATATCCTATGGGTCATTGAAGTCAATGGCGAAAAAATAGAGTATATTCTGGGGGCTGGAGGGGAGGGGGTTTGAGGAAGAGGCTCCAAACTCACAGGGTAGCTGTTGGAGCCTCTCCCCAAGATATCTACCAAGTGTCAAGAACATTGGACCAGGAGGTCCAATTCTATGGGCCTCCAAACAGGTTGCCCCATCCCCTCCATTGTTCTCTATGGTGGGTAAAAAGTTACTTTTTCCCCACGGTGCTGTTAGTAGCTCTGGGGGGAGGGGGTTTGAGGGAGGGGCTCCAAATTTTCAGGGTAGCTTCAGGAGCCTCTCCCCACATCCTCTCCCCCACGTCTCAAAGCAATTGGACCAATGGGCCTAATTCTATGGGCACCCAAACAGGTTACCCCCATTACCTCCATTGTTTCCAATGGGGAAACCCAGACAGCTGCACTTAAGGCAGGCAAGCAAGCAGCCACCCAGCAGTCAGAATCTCAGGGAAAGTGAACTGTCGTGGGAGGTGCTTGTTTGCCATGAGAACAAGTGGCACACTCCAGAACAAATGGCACTGTGGCAGTGCAAGCATGCCACAGTGCCCCACAGAAACCCCAAAAGACCAAAAGGAACATCATTTATATATGTTTTTTTTCACCATTGACTTCAATGGCCCATAGGATATAATGGGGCTGAAATTGACATTGGGCTGGCCTAAAGACTCCAGAATGGGCTTGTACAACCGAAACTGACATGCAGGTGCCTTTCTGCCCTTGGAAGCTGCTGGAGCTGTGCTCCGGTGTGCTCCCCCCCAAAAAGACCCCTGGTAACAGTTAAGGAATAATAATAGGTAGTCCCATTAGCTTTGTGTTCTTTTGGCCTTTCAACACTGTTATACTTTGTTAAAGCACTTTATTTTGTTTTCAGTGCCCCATTACTGTATAAATAAACCATTTGTGTAAAAGTTCTCTGCCTGTTCATCATGCCTAAGGTTCTCGGCTTGAAAAGGGGCATTTTGGATGGGTTTGAGAGGGTACCCTGGGCCTCTCAAGGGACCGTAAGTCCAGGGTGGTGGCAGCGGAAGGTGGCGATCTGCTGGGGTCACGACAAAGCATCTCAATGTCAGATCAACAGACATTTTAATGTCCATGCTTGATCTTAGCCAAAAGGCTGAGAAGTGATGGGACTGAAGGGGTTCAACCCCACAACCAGGTCCAAGGCCAAATTTCCAAAGCTTATTGCAAGAGCAAGTAACTCAGAGTTATCCAAGCCTGGTTCCACATGGGCACCCATGTCTGATGCATGTTATTAAATCACCACATTGCTCCCAACATTTTTAACCTAAATCCACCAGAAGTTAATAGCTGTTTGGATAATATTGGGAGGGTTAGTGATTGCTTTAAAAGCATCTGACATTCATGCAATGAATTGTGGCCCAGAGGCAACCCACATCTGGTTATATCTGAATAAACTTCCCAAGATAGATGGCTGTCCATACTAGGTCAAACTGCCTGCTACCCAAGAGTAAACGTACTGGGAGTAATAGCGGTTTAATATTCTCTTTGGCTTTCTTATTCAACACACAAATGATTTAAATATAATCAGAACCCAAGCATTGTTTCTCTGGGCCAGATGATACACTCATGCATACAATGAGTCATGACAGGCAAAATTTTATTTCTGAAATGTTGTAAATAGACCATATTGTAGTAATGGGTCTGTGGTGCGGGCTGGTGCCTCTGGACACCCAGGCCTTTAATATAACTGTTCTCTCTCGCTTGTTTGTATCCTTCGCATGCTGCTGCCACACTGCACCACAGTAGCCTTTCTCAGTGACTAGTTATGAGCGACAAGGACAGTAAAAGGGTGGGGGGTGGGGGGAAGAGAATGTCCATCTTTCTCACTTTTTCTTCTTGCCTGCAATAACCAGACCGAGGCCACCGGGTACAGTAGCCGCAGTCTTCAGTCCACAGAGCACTCTGCTTATGGAGATAATTTCAGGAGAGTAGGCATGCTGGCCTGCAGCAGAAGATCTAGATTCCAGTCTAGTAGCACCTTAGCGACCAACAGGATTTTTGGGGGTATGAGCTTTTGAGTGTCAAAGCTCCCTTCATCAGATAGTCCAGTTACAGAGAGATATTTTCAGCCTAAATGTAACAGTTTAGCTTCCTCTCCCTGGCCTCCCTCTGCCTCATGGCTGGCCTCTTTCATTTGCTCGTTCCACTCCCCCTCCCGAGATTACCCTCCCCTGTGATAGACTTTCCCCATCCTCCCAGAGGGCGGGGCTCCTCTTACCACCTTCCCATCTGAGACTCCTTGCCAGCCTTGCCTGGCTGGTTATTCGCTTCCCCCTGCTCCAGAACTTGGGTTAACCCTTTAGGTTCTTTTGCCAAGATAGGCTCCCATCCAAGTGGTGAATTTTCCTAGGGGGTTGCTGTGGTTTCCCTGATGGCCCCTTTCTCCCAGGTTGGCCCGTCAGGCACCCTCCTTCCACACTAGTGCTAAAAGCTGCTTCATGCATGGCAGATATAACTGGTCCAGATGAACATGCTGCATCCACATGCAGTGAAATATTTTATATGTGTCTTCAGTCCACCAGCAGCCACAGGGTGCTTTCACACAGGCTAAGTAATGCAGTTTGAATCCACTTCAGTGACCATTTGCAAGTGGATTTTGCCATTTCACATGGCAAAATCCAGTTGAAAAGTGCATTGTGTGTGTTGAAAGTGCACTATTTAGTGTGTATGAAAGGGCCCATGGAGAACTTTCCTTTCCAACTGCCACATGAAACCTAAAAAGAAGACTCTTGCTGGATGAGACCAGTGGCCCATCTGTTCCAGCATCCTGCTTCACACAGTGACCAACCAGTTGGTGTGGAGGGTCAACAAGCCAGAATGACCTTTAAACGAGGCTTTAGACTGCCTTCTAATTTAGTTTGTGTTTAATTCTTCAAAAGGACTGGCTTATGGCAATGTGTATGGGGGGGTGAGGTGGAGGAGTGTGGAGAGGTTGGCCAAGGAAAGGAAAGCAAAGGCTGGTAGAGATAAGGAGAAACAGTGGCAAGGGATGTATGAAATGGGGGATAAATAAAGGCAAGCAAGACATTGGTTGGAAGTATTTTTGTTTTATTTATTTTATTTATTTATTTTTCATATTTATATCCTGCCCTCCCCGTGGGCTCAGGGCAGCTAACAAGAGGCATATGCCATATTTTGTTTTTTTGGTGTGCAAAATTCCAGGTCTTGTCAGCCCTAATTTAGATGGCCTAGGCTAGACCCATCTTGTCATATCTGAGAAGCTAAGCAAGGTCAACTGTGGTTAGTACTTGGATGGGAGACCACCAAGGAAGTCCAAGGTTGCTAAGCAGAGGAAAGTAATGGCAAATCACCTCTGGTTGTCTCATGCCTTGAAAACTCTATAGGGTCGACATAAGTCAGCTGTGGCTTGGGAACACATTATACTACTAGCAGATATTTAGGAGGATTTTTGTGAGAGCATCGGTTAAATCCTTGCATGGCATCTCCAAAATTCGGGGCCCACTGTTGTGTCAAATGCTGACACTCTTTACTCCACTCATAAATTATAATAGCTATTGTATATGCAATGTAAGACACTGGTAGATCAATGCAGAGGAACAATTAACTTCTTGCTTACTTTAGCAATTTCCCTCAGTAGCTCGGATCCAGACTAGACATTTCTAGAAATGTAAGGATTTATACCCATTGATTCCCCCCACAACAGTCTGAACCCTCTCCCAAATCTAGTTCCGGGGGGGAGAGGGGATGTTGTGGGAGGCATTTAGGGCCGCTGTGGTTGGGGGGAGGTGAGAAAATTGTGCTCCACAGGCAGAAATCTTTGTGCCTGTGGAAATGTTAATCTGGATCCAACCAGCATATGGCATCACCTGCTACCTCTCTCTCTCTCGAGTGTTCAGTGTTCTTTCTTGGTGTCTGAAAGAGTAATGTTGAAAGCATTTGTGAGGGAAGGGTATTTTCAGACTCTTCAGTGCACTGATTTTCTGATTTCAGATGCCTGGTCCTTGCCATATTCAGAGAGAGTAAGAATTCATACCTTATGTCTTGTGATCCCGAGAGCTGATTTAAACAATGCAAGGGCCACTGAAAACCTTTCTGTGTGGTTATATGCCCTGTTAGCAGCTGTCAGCATCTGCATTATACTTTCCATGTTGTTTAGTTACTCAGTAGAAATGCTGCTCACAAGGAATATGCGGCCCTGACGTGGGGACTAGCAGGATTGCAGGTATGTGGGGGAATGATGCAGCAAGGTAGGACCAATCAATAAGTAGCATGCATAATGAGAACTGGTCTCACAAAGCACCAGCACGTGCGCGCGCGCACACACACACACACACACAAATAATTTTCAATGGATACTATAATTTCTTCCTAATTGTGGTCAAACAGCAAGAATTCTCATGCCACCTCTTCCTTACCTACATCTCAGTGAGTAAGCCAGCATGGTTAGTGTCATGTATTGCCAGTGTTTCCATGGACATATGTACTGCAATTCGAGCCAATATGAAATAATGTGGAAAGAACCTGAAACAGGAAATTAGGAATGACACATTCAAGATAAAGGGGTGCAGCCGCAGAAACAGTGTCTGATGAAGATTTAGAGTGATGGCTGAGCCATGTGAATTGTTTATCCATTCTGCTGTGCTATTGCTGCAAGCCAAGAGTGGTGTAATAATTTATTTGGGAAACCACAGTTTAGTACAGTGAGGGGAGAGGGGAAAAAAAGTAATCTAGTATGGCTCTGACAGGCCAGGCAGATAGATATGAAAAAGAGAAACAGATCTATGTCTTGAGATGTGGACCACAATTATGAATGAATGCACAGCAGCTGTAATGTATGAGTTTCTGTCTCTCAGATGGTTTAGCAGATGGCCAGTTATCTGTGCTGTTCAGTTTTTCGAGAAGAAGTTATATATTCTGACTATAGTGTATTAGGCTACGTTTTTATTGCTTAGTAAATCTGTACCGATGGTTCTCTTCTTTAGAAAGCCCTTCTTTAGAAAGCCCTTTAGAAAGAACAGGGAGTACACTTACGTATCAATTCTAAGGAGGTTAAATGGCTCTGGGAACCGTGGTAATGTGGCCTCATTTAGGTCTTTGAATATTTTCTCCCACTATTTCTATTGTCCTTGTGCCATACAGATTCACCCAGCAGGATTTGGCTGCTTTCATGTGTTTACCTTTCTGCTTAAGAGCCGTGAAGGCCATCTACAGCCATTCATCAGAGCCTAAAGCTTTCTATGATGACCTGGTTTCTATGTATTCTACTGTCTGGAATATATTTTCTCTATCATAGATATGGAGTGAAATGAAATGGCATTGATACAGCCTCTCCTCCTAGTTGGATTGTTTGCCAGTTTTTATTGCAGCCTGTGTGTTGTCATGGTTAATTAAGGCCATACCCTCTTCATTAAAACAACTGCAATATGGGACAGGAACTGTGTCTAGGATCTTGGAATCAGGAAAGCCCCAAATATTAGTCAGTGGTAGGAATGTTGTGGTCAAACCGCTACTGTCATGGCCCTTTGACACCCTTTGTGACTATGAATTTAACTCTATGAGACAGCATCCCTGTGTCCCATCACAGGGAGGCACAGGAGCTCTGGCAGCAGTGGAGGCAAGGACCAGTGCTTGTTTGGCAGTGAGAGAGCAGCCAGGGTCAGAGATGGGAGCATCTCCATCCCCAAGCTAGCACTGCCCAAACCTCTGCTGCTGCTGCTGGGGCCTCCTGTTTGCCTGCCCCCATGCCATTTTTAAGCCTCCTGAGCTGAGGGAAGACCACATAGGTCTCCATCAAGCCAGTGGGATATGAACATCTAAATAAAAATGAAAACATATAGTTGGACAAAAAGAACAAGTGTGCACACTACAGGCAAATAACGTCTCAGTCGTGTTTGTCTATGTGTGTATTAAGTGCCATCAAGTCACTTCCAGTTTACGGTGACCCAATCTGTTAATGAGCTCCAAAACATCCTATCGTTAACAGCCTTGCTTAGGTTTTGTAAACTGAGGGCTGTGGCTTTCTTTACTGAGTCAGTGCATTTTCTGCTGGGTTTTCCTCTTTTCCTGCTGCCTGCAACTTTTCCTAGCATTATTGTCTTTTCCAGTGACTGTTGTCTTCTCATAACATGACGAAAGGATGATAGCCTTAGTTTAGTCATTTTAGCTTCTAGGGATAATTCAGGCTTGACTTCACGAAGAACCCACTTATTTGACTTTTTGGAGGTCCATGGTATCTGTAAAACTCTCCTTCAACACCACATTTCAAGTCAATCAACTTTCATCCTGTCAGCTTTCTTCATTGCCCAGCATTCACACCCCTACATGGTAATGGGGAATACTATGGCACGACAATTCATCTTGATCTTGGTTGCCAGAGACACATCCTTACACTTGAGGTTCTTTTCTAGATCTTTCATGGCCGCCCTTCCCAGTCCCCATCTCTTTCTGATTTCTTGGTTACAATCTCCCTTTTTGTTGAACCTCAACCATACTCCTTTATAAATAGTTCCCTACCTCTGTCCATGTAAAAGATGGTGTTGCATCCCTGCAGCATAGTTTTTGAAACTGGTCCTATAGATCTACACTCTAGAAATGAACTGGACATGTCTACAAGCAGGCAAGAAACCATGTAGATATGAAGAACGGCATGACGATTTCTTGTTTGTGCATCATTCACCCTTGATTTATGGTTGGTAAATCTCTCCCCAAGAGATATCCAAGACAGGGGCCTTCATATGAACAGACAAACTGCATGGCTCAGCTCAGAATAATGTAAAAGGTTCTTTATACAGAACCAGCTTTTTAAAATAGGTGAAAGCTGGCACTCTTAAATATTCAGTCAACTCCAAGCTAGAGCTTATTAAGCAACAAATGCTGAGATTTATGAGAAAGCCATGAGAGCTGGCATCTTGTGAGCTTATTAAGTGTGACCAAGCATCCTAACACAGGAAGGTAACAAATACAGGAATGATATTGATGTGCATTGGGTTGATCTTTGGCTAGTTGCTTGACATATTAAAGTGCCTAAAGTTGAGAAGAAATTTTCTGGGACAAAATCGACTTTAAATCCAAGAAACTAGCAATCTGATTTGGGAAATAGTAGAATTTAAGTACTTATGCATAGTTGTATACATTTGAAAATAACACAGTGTGAAATAAGCTACCAAACCTCCGTAACCTCCTTGTTCTTTGTGTTGATTTGTGAGTTAACTCCAGTTGGCATAGCAGAGAAGATAAATGGGCTCCAGAAGAGAATTGGGATCACCGCAGAATCCCAACAGATTACAATATGTAGGAACTGAGTATCTTGTTCACACCACAGTGCTGCTCCTCTGCGTTAGACATGGAAAAGACCAAAAACACACTCATGAGCTTTAATCTTATTAGAAATCCACATCTCAGCTGACCTTGCAGTACTACCAATTGAATGCCATGTGTGACCCAGGGTTAGAATTAGGGCATCAGGGGAGCAAAATGAGCAGGCGGACCATGGTTTGTGGAAAAACAGTACTGGCTTGGGAGTTGGGAATTGGAGAGAATAGGCCATTTAACAGCAAACCAGTGTATTAGAAGGTGTTGGTATTTAGTTTTCCCAAGAGACTCAGACAAATAGTAATCTGTTTAAATATATTCTGGAGGTACACATGGGCTATTCTCTGAATGTCCCCCCCCCCCGCAAATATGCAAAACACTGGGCATCAATCTGGTTATTTTGCATGCTGATATTGGGGATGCCAGCCTGGGGATCCCCTGGAATTACCGCTCATTTTCGGACTACAGAGGTCAGTTCCCCTGGAGAAAATGGATGTTTTGGAGGATGGCTTCTATGCTCTTGTATCCCACTGTGGTTCCTGTGCTCCCCGGGCTCCATCCCCAAATCTCCAGGAGTTTCCTATCCTGGATCTGGCGATTCTACCTCCCATCACCTGCAATGTGAATTGTGGTTAAATTCAGATAGTAAGTGAACTGTAGAGTTTTGCACAAGTTGACATTTCTGGATTGCTCCATAGGCAGCTTCATGTAGAGTGTGTTAACAGTAGTCCAGGCTTGAGGTTACTGTAGCATGGAACCATGTGACTAGTCTAGACAGGGAGCAAAGTGTCTGTATCAAATGGATAGTAAAATGAACTTTTAAATACTATGTTAACTTTTCTTTCCATCTAGCAACATTCTTAGAATCTTAAGGGAAGTACTCTGTCAAATGTGGGGAACACCCTACCTTCTAGGAATACAGCCTTACTGACCAGCACCACTTCTATTATGCTGGGATTCAATTTTGACCTGTTCTTCTGTAGCCACTTGACCATGGCTGACAGATATGGCTCAGAGGAGAAACTATAGTGTCTAGTATTTCTACCTGGAGTTGTATAGTTGGGGATCATCAGCATATTGGTGACACTTTGCTTCAAAGTGACAAACACTTTCTCCCAAGTTTCAAACAAATATTAAAAAGCACTGGGAGCCATACAGAACCTTGAGGCTCTTTGCTGATTCAGAATCTACAAACTTTGAATATGGTAAATGAGGACAGATTAAAGCCACTGTAGTACACTTACTGTTAATCCAAACACCTGCCCTGAACACTTCACTAATATTGATTGGTTGACCTGTCAAAGACTACTGAATAACTTAATAGTAGTAGCAGTTAGGTACAGATCTTGTCCATATTTAAAGTGAGATTGTTCACCAGGGCAACCAGTGGCATCTCTGTACTGTAGTCCAACTTGAAGCCAGACTGAGAAGGATCAAGGGCAATGTGTCATCCAGAAGGTTTGCTCTGCTACAAACTTGATAGATATGTAGGTAGGTAGGTAGAAAGGCAGAGAGATACCTCCGTCTTCTCCCTTTGTTGTTTCCCTTTTGTGAAATTTTAGAATAGATTATTATAAGCTTCTCAGAGGAGGGAAAGCTGCCTGCCTGTCGAACTGAGACAGCCTCACCTAATCATAATTCTAGCACTGTTTTCTATAACTGTACACAAGTTAGTACTATATGTGCCTAATTTTTTTTGCCAGAGAAACTATAAAAACGTGCGCTTGTAAAGTTCTGTCAAGACTATCAAAACGTTGCTTTTTAAATATTATACCTTCTGAGGGCAGTAGACAGGAAACCTTCTCTTCCAGATATGCACCTGACCTTTCAGTGACGTTTGGTATGGGCCTTCTGTGTGGGCCTGGTTTTCTTAGCGATTGCTCTTATTTAGTTTTTCTTTGTAAGGTTTATCACTAGAATTGACAGGAAACAACCTGCATATAAAATGGAACACAATAGTTAAGCAATTTCCCTGTAATGCTTTAAATCTTGGGTTTAAATGTTTAAAGCTTACTTGGTAAGCACATTTGCACAACTGAAGGGTGCTTGCAATCACTGCGACATACAATCAGTCCCTCAAGCATCGTGACTGAGGCATTTAGGGATTATTTCTGGTGCTGCAGATCACATACATATATATGCACATCTGTCTGCCCATCTTCATGTTTTGAGCAAGTACTTCTGCTCATATCAAGAGGTTTGCTGCTCTGAAATCACGGGTGTTGTATATTTCACTATATTCTTCAGCACTCTCCCTAGAATTTTGATAATAAGCTTAGTAGTGCAAATACAGCAAGGAAATAATCCTATTGTGGTGAAAATCCCTTGGACAGATATAGTGCCCTCTCTTATGCTTGATATTTGTCTGAAGGTCTAATATGCTTTTAATAGCAGAGGATACAAATGAAGCCAGAAAAAAAAAACCCTATTTTTTTTACAACCATGGCTTCTTCAGTTTTAATGAAAAATGAGTTATCTACCATGAAAGTTGGAGCAAGTAGATTCTTAAAAGCATGAATACAAGTAAATAAAAAAAAATACAGCCTCACTCCTACAGTCACAATTAGCATGATATTGTTTGTGACTAGTATCTGTGATCCTGGATGGTGATATACATTCTATCTGCACTTCAAGATAGACAGGAAAGTGCATCTTTGTGCAAACTCTGCATTTCCACATAAGGGGATTGCCTTGTGTTGTGAATGTACATCCAGATCCACTCTGCAAGTGCGGTCTTCAGTCAGGAGAGAAATTGCTTGATCTAGACACAACAACATCTTCTCCAACGAAAAAGATGGCAGATCTCCCTCTCTGGACAACCTGATAGTTGCACTCTCCCATTAAGAAAGATCACTACAAAATGTTCAGCATAAAGACTTGCATAATGTCTTGGTGAGGTCCAACACCACCCCCACCATATGCCATGTCTAGGGTTGCCAGGTCCTCCTTGGCCACCAGTGGGGGATGAGGGGTTAGGATTGCCATCTCCAAGCTGGGAAACTCCTGGAGATGTGAGAATGGAGCCTGGGGAGGACAGGGACCTCAGTGGGGTACATTACAACGCCACAGATTCCACCCTCCAAAACATCCATTTCTCTAAGGGAACTGATCGCAGTAATCTGGAGCTCTAATTCCAGGGAATTCCCAGGTCCCACCTGGAGGTTGGCATCCCTAGCCATAGCCCCTCTTTATCAGTGGAACTGGGCAGAGAATTCTGTTCTGCTTAACAATTTTTCGTTGCTATGCCACAGTGATGTTCCTGTACTTATTGTAGTAGTTTGTCACAGTCCATAGTAGTGCATGGTATGACTAACCATGGTGTGCTGGTTCATTAGTCACTGTCCCTTCATACAAGTAGTCCAGTGCTTAGGGTAGTTTCACACATTACCCAGGGAAACCATAGTTTGTTTCCAAGTCTACTGGGATCATAGGTCAATTATGGCTTCTTGATGAAGGTACCTGTATTTGCAAACATGTTTAATGTATTCACATTTATAGGGCCCTTCTGCTAAGAGATAAATCCTTCTGGTGAAACAAGACTCCTTCCATGAAAGAAGGATTTCTTTCTACATTAAGAGAAGTCTTCTCCCCAGTGGATAATTCCTCACTCAAAAGCTTAGCAAAGATGTTACAGTTAGTAAAAAAATGTTACTCCACATATTTTTCCTCCATGTATTCCTGTGATGAAAAAACTCTTTTTTGAGGAGCAGGGAGAAGGACTCTTTATTTAGATAAAGGGAGTAATTGGACCCACCCCAGAATGTACAAAGAAGTATATAGATCAAAGCCATCCTAAGCAAAGTTACACCCTTCAAAGCTCATTGACTCAAAGGGTCTTAGAAGACTGTAACTCTGCTTAGGAATTCAGTGCTGTTATTTCCAGTATTCTCTTGAAATCAGTGGGTTTAGACTGAAGTAACTTGGAATAGAACTGCACAGAAATTAAACAAGCAGACCTCGGTTTATAGAAAGCAAAGCCTTAATAAGACAGATGACTCTATACATTCTTCATTAACAATAGTTGCAATCATTTTTACCTGTGCAGTCTCATATAATGGTATAAAATTCCAAAAGATTTGAAAGATAGAGCATTGTAAAAATTGGTTGGTCCCTATAAGATTATTTTACTGATCCTAGGGCAAAACCAGTTACTTAAGACAGTCACATTGATGTTTACAGATTTTATGTCCATGTAGTTATGTTCAGTACATCAATATACCACTTATTATGGAACAGTGGATCTTATGCATTGAAGTGGCCAATGTGTACAATTTGGACATGGGAATGTGGGCTGGAATCCTGCTCAACTGTGACACTCACCAGCAGGACTTGGACAAAATACAGCTTCACAAGACTGCTGCAAAGAAAAAAATTGATGAATTTTGCCAAATCCTTTGCTTATTGAATAATTTTGTTTTTAAAAGAATAACAGTTTTGGCAGGTATCAGAGTGGATGAATAAAAAGCAATAAAATGTATATAGCTTCGTTAATATTCCATTTGGAAATTCAAAAACCACAAATTCAGCCAGTTTGCCCAGCAAGGTGGGATATAAATGGAAAGTAATAAATTAATAAATAAATGAAGCGAACTTCTACAAATATAATATAAACATTTCACTGTCTTTCTTTTGAAGCCACCAGGTGGGAGCAGGTAGTTTAATCAGGCTAGTTATATGCATATACCTTCTGATGTTTCAGATAGCATATGGCCAGAAATACTGAAAAAAATAGCAAACAATAGGCTCATGACACAAATTTACACACCTCATGATACTCTAACTATGATTATCTCTCACTCCATTCAAAGATAATGATGAGATGTATTTTGAGCTGATGCCTACTTTTGCACCTCTGCAATCAGCAGTCATCAGGACAGAAAGCTGAGGCTGGTAGCTCCTCTTTGCCCATGCTCAGAGCATCATTACCCTATGTACCTGAAAGGAAGACTAGGTTTTTCCTCATGTGCCATCAAGAAAGAGAGGGGTCCATCCTAAATTCGGATACAAGCTACAGTTCTGTAGAGTAATTAAAAAACCTTTTGTGTTTAAACAGTTTTTTCAGAGGGGTCATCTTTCATCTGGTATCATCTTCCGTTCAGTTAAATTCCCCTTACTTAGTCTCCCTTTCAATTAAAAACTGTTGTTCCTTTCTGACAGATGAAATTGACTTGTGTTTTTATAAATGGCGGTATAATTTTTAGAATGGTAGTCCAGCTCTTTCTGGAGTCTAGCCATCTAATCATCAACATGGAAGGATTATACCGCATGCCTTAAGGACTGCCTGTTCCCATATGAACCTACTTGACCGTAATAACCATCTCTGCTTCAGATGCCCCCAACATTTGAGTCTTGGGTGGTAGCCTGAGAAAGGGCCTTGTTGGTTGCCAGGCCTCTAGCTACAGTGGGGCATCTCGGGGCTAGCCCCCCCAACTTACTGTCAAGGCCCCATTACTTCCCATGCAGCCAAAGGGCCCTCGAGCAGTGGCAGGTCCAGGGAAGGAGCCGAGTATTCCTGCGCAGCTGTCTGGCATGAAGGGCCAAATGGAGCCAGACAGCGCCTCTCTATTTCCCCCAGAAAATGAATTAATTCGATTAGACAGTGCCCCCTAAGAAATTTAAATGCTCCATGACTTAAAAAATCCTGGCTACAAGTCTGTTGGTTGTGGCAAAAAATTATGGAATTCTGTCTCCAGGGGCATTCATCTCTCTCACTCTATCATTGCCTTCTGCTAGAAACTTTTCTGTTTCATCTGGCATACCCTCACTGACCCACTGTATTGTTTTAATTGTTGGTTTTATGTATATGTATAATCTTCAAAAGTTGCTTTTAATGGCTTTTTAACTGTTCGCCACCCTGATCCCCCAAACTGGCATACAAATGCTTTAAACAAACAAATGCACTTGGCCACCTTGGTGTTACAGTTCTCAAGGAGCATTGTGGGAATGTGCAGGTGCCAAAACATTATGGGCCAATATGAAATCCTTGAAAAACATGCCTTGTTTTCATTAGGTTATGGAGGCAACTTGTCACAAGTGGCCATAACACATTGTTAACAGAATGGAGTTTGCCTGTCACTACGTGATTATTCCTCAAGAGCACCAGTATTTCAGGACCTGAAATGTAATCAACGCTTTAAAAATGTAGTACTTTTTTGGCAATTTATTAATAAATATAACCAAAAGCAGGCCTCTGACCTATGTTGTGGATTTTGCCCCATCAGATACCTGACATGGCTTTACTCTGTTGACTGTCACCCTAGCACACATTCTTGGAATTCATTGGGAATTATCTACAAGTGAACATATATGGGGCTGGATCCAATACAACTGTATGCTGATGGAAGGGATTTCCAATAGCAGAAAAGAAATTTCTTGCTTCTTCTCTCCTTCTGCAGCATGAAATGCTCCACCAAAAGCTGCTTTTGGGGGATAGGGAACCACCCTCAGAAACATGAGATGCAAGTTGGAGTCTGCAATGGAAAGGGGGAAACTGGAGAACATTTTCATCTCTGTTAGCAGAAATCTACCTCTCAGTCCAACCTACAGGATAGAATTGTATGTCTACATGTAAATGATGATGTGTGCATATATCAGAGAGCTAAGTATGTTAAACGATACAAATAGCTAATTTATGATCCTGCTTTAACTTCCCTCTGTGTGTTTGTGGTATACAATATGTGTTTGTGCATATGTATATAAAATATTATGATAGTCATATATAGCAAAGAAGACTATGTGACAAATTCATATATCAATGCTGGCGGTTTGGCTACAGCCTATGCTGTTAAGCAAAACAAATGTTATTAATGTGTTAAGGAGAAATACTTGCTAATAACTAGATAATTTTAAGATGTTAAGTTCATACCATCTGTTAATTTTAGTTGTGATTAAAGAGGTAAATCCTAATGCCCATTATTCCTAATGACAGGACCAAGAAGGCTTAAAGCATTAGCTGTCGCAGGCCGCAGAGAAGAAGCAATGAAGGATATCAGCAATCTTAGCTACAATTGAGGAATTGGCCCGTCCTCCACACAACAAAAGTGATACAAAAGAATTACACCCTCACTAAAGTCTATTTCCTCGTATAATCACACAAAATGATTTTTCTTAAATATGATAATAAATCACCGCAAAAAATCAATGTGGCAGAGCCCAACTGCTATGGCCTGATAACGCATCAATCAATATTTAGTATTTAGATTTTAATTAATACATAGCAGTGCAGACTCCCTTTAAGAGAGAAATATTATCACAGATAAAAAAATCCTGCGCTGTTAGCATGCAAAAGTTGTTGCTCATATCTGTCATTGATCAATCTGCCGGTGTGGTGATTAAAAACCCTTGAAAATATCAGACAAGAACATAAAAGAGATTGAGCTGAAGGGAGCGTGTTGTACACATCTCAGTCACTGGCACAGGATGCTGTATAATCCTAATGCAGGAGCAGAATACTGCTGGCTGAATGTGTTACCTCCCCACAGACCATCTTAACAGAAGAACAGAATTCACAGCATGAGAAATAATTTAGCACTAAATGTAAGAATGTTTTGGGTCTGGGGGAAAGGTGCTTACTAATGGCAATCAACACATTCTATGCTTCAAATATAAAAACAAATGTTGATTAGTAAATGTAAACATTTACTCTTACTCATAATTAGAAGATTTTTAAGGTGGCTAATTATTATAGAAGAAATCTGAATATTTTTGTCATGTCAGTGTAAACATGTGAGGAAAAAATTCACTCTCTGGTTTGTTTGGAAAAAAAAATCTTGTTCCTGCAGACATTATTTATAATACTCATGCATGTTTTTAAATAAAGATCAACATTTCCTTAAATATCAAACCAGTTTGTTTTCTGATTGGATGATTATCACTTAAGCGAATTTCTAAGCAGCTTTCACATATTAATCAGTTCAAAGGTTTTGGACTCCTGAAGAACAAACCATTAGATGATATAATAGGGATGAATTCTCTGCCTCCTTTTTTCCACATAGTGAATCTACACTTGAACAATTCATGGCAGAATTAACCCTCTTTTACCTCCCCCCTTGTAATCTGTCTCATAAGAAGGATTCTCAGTTTGATTTTCATACATAACTACAGAAGTGAGCAGCTAGTCCTGAAAGTTCCTATTGAAATAAATGGTGATCCACTGTATTTCTGTTTTATTTGGATGAATCAAAAACAGTTCAATTTTTATGAACATGCTTTTCTAAAATTGAGGTGGTGATGGTGAAGAGTATATTTGCAATGTTCAAATATACTAAAGAACCTGAACAAAAGAATACATAAAGATGGGTAGCTGTGTTGGTCTGTCTGTTGCAGTAGAAAGAGTCCAGTAGCACCTTAAAGACTAAGAAAATTTATTGCACGGTATAAGCTTTTGTGAGTCAGTGCTCACTTCTTCAGACACCCTGAAGAAGTGAGCACTGACTCATGAAAGCTCATACCTTACAACAAATTTTCTTAGTCTTTAAAGTGCTACTGAACAAAATAATATTTGGTTAAAGTCAAGTTAGAGATGTGGATTTCTTCTTCAGTGAAAGTGAACAAGTAATACACAGGAATGAATTAATATATCTAAATTTCAGCATGGCTGAATCTATGGACATTAAATCCAGACCTGAAAAAGCCTCAGATCTGCAGAAAACTCCTACATTTAAAAACACCAGCAACAAAACATTGAGGGGGTTAACCCCCCCCCAATAACAGAAACAGTATCTGTCACTTTAAGAAACACTCTCTCTGTGGCCATTGAAGGAATTGCTAAGCAACAAAAACAGTACTGTCAACCTTCAAGCATTGGTTTCTTTCTCTCAGTAAAAGGTAGGAGGGAGGGAGCAGGGACCTTTCCAGACCAGCTTCAGCTTTTCGGAAGAAACCATTGGGACATGGCCCAAGAGCAACCACCAGGTGACTTGTGACCGCCTGACTTGCATGACTTACTCAGACTGCTTGCTATTGTTCAATAGCAGCCATCAGATGCCAGTGAGATGTAGTGGTTACAGTTTCAGACTAGGATTGGTAGTGGCTACCTAGTGGAGGGAAGGAGGAAAAGCTGAAGACAGAGGGTAGATAAGATTGGTATGCAGAAATGGGAGAAGGAAGCAGGAGAAGGAGACAAGTCATGATGACTTTCAGGAGAGGAAAAGAAGAAATAGTGAGGGGGGAAATGGGATACCATTCACAAGCCATTTTGGCTCCCCCGCTTGTGAATATATCTAATTCTTAATTAGATATATTCTAATTACATCTGTATGTAGTTAAATCTGGAGATGGGAACTGTGATCATACGAAATAGATCTTTCAATGGACTTGAAAAAAGCCTCTGGTTTACAGAAAAATCTGAAATCTGACAAAAAAAAATACATTGGAGGATTAGGACTCCCCCCAAAATAGAAGCAGCACCTGTATCTTTAAGGAATTCTTGCCCTCAGTGTCTGTTGGTAGGCAACCACAGCACTATTGCCAGCTGAAGCCTTGGTTTCTGTCAGTTGTAAGGCAGGGGAAGAGGTAGGACCCTTTCCAGGACTGTTTTGTCCTTTGAGGGATGACTCATTGGGGCCAGGCATAGCAGCAACCATAGATTACTTGCTATCATTTGCGATTCGTGACTCACTCAAGCCCAGTTCCTCTCTACTGTTCCATAGCAACCACTGCACATAAGTCAGTGTAGCACTTAGAGTTTTAGACTAGGATCTGGGAGTCCCAGGTTCAAATCCCCCCTCTGCCATGGAATTTTGCTGGGTGACCTTGGGCCATTCACATACTCTCAGCCTAATCTCCCTCACAAAGTTGTTGCGAAGATTGAGTAGAAGAGAAAGACAGGGTGTAAATGTAGTAAACAAATACAACAAATAAAACAAATCAGCCAGTATCATAATGCCCCTGTATAAATCATTGGTACGACCTCATTTTGAATACTGTGTACAGTTCTGGTCGCCACATCTCAAAAAGGATATTATAGCATTGGAAAAAGTGCAGAGAAGGGCATCTAGAATGATAAAAGGGTTGGAACACTTTTCCTATGAAGAAAGGTTAAAACGCTTGGGGCTCTTTAGCTTGGAGAAACGATGGCTGAGGGGTGACATGATCAAGGTTTATAAGATTATGCATGGGATAGAGAAGATTGAGAAAGAAGTACTTTTCTCCCTTTCTCACAATACAAGAACTCGTGGGCACTCCATAAAATTGCTGAGTAGTCGGGTTAGACCAGATAAAAGGAAGTACTTCTTCACCCAAAGAGTGCTTAACATATGGAATTCACTGCCACAGGAGGTGGTGGCAGCTACAAGCATGGACAGTTTCAAGAGGGAATTAGATAAACATATGGAGCAGAAGTCCATCAGTGGCTATTAGTCACAAGGTATAGATAGGAAATCTCAGTCTGGGGCAGGTGATGCACTCTGTTCAGTTTGGGGCAGGTGCTGGATGGGGCAGCAGTGGGAGGGCTTCTAGTGTCCTGGCCCCACTGCTGGACCTCCTGATGGCACCTGGTATATTTTGGCCACTGTGTGACAGAGTGTTGGACTAGCTGGGCCATTGGCCTGATTCAACATTGGCTTCTCTTATATTCTTATGTTCTTATGAAGGAGATGAAGATAAAAGCTAGGTTGTTTGGTGGGTGGAGAGGAGAGAAGGAAGCAGGGACCTGCTAGGATGAGGGAAAGAGGAAATCATGTGGGAAACGGGATACAGAGGAAATTGACCACTTATGTCATTATGGGTTCTCCACTGGAGAACTTGGCCTAATTTTATCCAGGGAGAGGATACCTGGGGTAGGGAAGGAGGAAAAACTGAAGAAGGGAGGGGGAGGTAAAACTAGGTTGCCTGGTGGGTGGGAAGGAGAAAAGATGGTAGGAAGAGATGAGAGGCTATGGGGGCTTTCAGTGAAGAGAAATATATGATAGTTGATGTTTCAATCAGTGCAGTTCTATGCATAGTTAACATGCTTCTAAGTCCATTGATTTAGAAGGGTGTAACACGACTTAGGATCAAGTTGTTAAAGTTTTATACCTTGTCTGTCTGTATGTGTGTGTGTGTGTATATATATATTGCAACAGAACTCTCCAGTTACTCTGTACAAATAAAATGTTAACTTTTTTCTATGAGAACTGAAGTTTGGCTTTTGACAATGGAAATTGCCCAAGATTTTATGAAACCTACTGTATTCTTTTTATTTTCTCTTTTTTTGAGAAAGGGATCTCTGCAATGTTTATGTCTATATTTATGTCTATATTTTCCATTCTCTTTAGCCAATGCTGGCTCCTCATAGAACAACTTACAAAATATAGAAACATATAAAAAACATTTATTTATTTAGTTGGTTGCTTTTATTATTATATCCATTTATGCACTCAGAAATTGTTTTTCAGTTGTGGCATGTTTAATGTTAGCGAAAACTTGAAAAAAAATGTTGGTTCTTCAACAGTGAAGAAAAGCAGAAAATAGTCATAGAGATTTTAGATTACACTATAAGAGCCTGTTTGCTAATACTATTTTCCTGGAGGACTTCGAAGTAATATCTTTTATTTATTACATTGTAAAGCAGCCCAGCTGTAGAAAGAAATTTTACAGCTGAAGTTCTTAAAGCCAGCATTTAGCACCTGAAAAAGGACAGCTGGTGGGAAGGAACATCTTTGCCTTGGTTTCCATCAACTGATTCTATGATAACCACATCACGATGTTGTTTTCTATAACAGAGCAGACATTATTCTCAGAATTAAGCCTGACAAATTGTGTAAGAGGACTTTATTGAGAATGGAAACTTGTTAGTAACCTCATTTGGCAAACCGGTGGCAAAAGGTCTTTTAATGGATTTTACATGAGGCTTATGTGTCAAAGATAAAGGGGCCGCGGTGGCTCAGAGGCTAAGACGTTGAGCTGCAGACCGGAAGATTGGTAGCTCAGCAGTTTGAGACTCTAGTGCCGCGTGATGGAGTGGTTCCTGTCCTTGGCCCCAGCTCCTGCCAACCTAGCAGTTCGAAAGCAAGAAATTGTGAGTAGATAACTAGGTACTGCTTTGGTGGGAAGGTAATAGCATTCCATGCGACTTGGCATTTAGTCATGCTGGCCACATGACCATGGAGAAGTCTTCGGACAACGCTGGCTCTTCAGCTTGGAAACGGAGATGAGCACTGCCCCCTAGAGTTGGATTCGAGTGGCTTTCGAGCAAGGGAAACCTTTACCTTCACTTATGTGTAAAAGTAGTTGGTACAACTGGATTAGAATTCTGGTTTAAATGATGAGTATGTATGCTTATGGAAGCAAAAAGTCAGGTAAGAGGAGGGGGGGAAAAGAAAAAAAACCCTCAGGTTTATTTTGTTCAGATCCAGGTGAGAATTGGCATCTAGACTATAGTGTTGAATTCTGGGACTTTGTGCTTGTGTCACCTATTTCCTGGGAATGTATTTGGGGGACCAGAATGGGGCAGGGGATGGTGCCACAATGAATAGTGAACACAACACCCCGAGGGTGCTACAGTTCTTTTTTTTTGGGCCCCCGAAGGGGATTTTTTATTGATTTTTGCTTATACACTACAAACTACAAAAGAAAAATGGGGGGGGGGACTACAACTAAGGATAAAAGAAACCCACACTAAACTAAAAACCCAAGAGAAGGAGATCTTATCCTTGTTAATCTAAATGTTAGTACTTTACTGTTAGTAAACAATGAGAACGTTAAGTTCCTATCTAGCTCAGCTACTATATTAATTTGTTACTTGTTATGAGGGAATTCCAGAGCATCCCCATCAGCTCGCTTCATTAGGCAATGATCAGAGTCCTTCTGCCTTTATCTAGGCTTTCTATCTCTTAAATAAGATGTTTTAATGGCTGCAGTGCCCTCTTCCTCAGCCGGGTCTTCGTCTGTCTCTGAGGGAGTAGAGCCACTCGACCCGGTTTCTCCTTCTTTTGTTCCCAGGTGGCATTTTAGAAAGTCTTTAGCTTTAAAGATGGAGTCAATCTTTTCTCTTTTATCGTTAAATTTAAAAATGACCCCTTCTGGCACCACCCATTTGTATGGGATTTGATTAGTTTGAAGAAAAAAAATCAAGTCCTTGTAGTTCTTTCTTTTTTGATGAATTTCAAATGGAATGTCCTTTAGCGTTTTAATGATTGTGCTTCCCAGTTTCAATGGAGTTGCTGACGTTGCTTTCAAAATTACATCTCTGGTCTGTCTTCTTGAGAACCTGACTGTTATTTCCCCAGGCAGGCTATTTTTTTTGGTGTAGTTAGAGTACACCCTATACACTGCTTCCATATGATGAATGATTTCTTCCGCTTTCAAGCCTGTTACTGGTGCAATAATTTCGCTGAGCACTTTTTTCAGGTCCTCATTCGGTGCTTCAGGAACCCCTTGAAATCTGAGAACCATATTTGCCTTTTCCATTTGTAGTTTCAGTAAATGGTTTTCCTGATAGTTCTGCTTATTTACAAATTCTCCCATCTTTTTCTTCATGTTCTTGTTTATGGAGTACATTTCTTTAACTATTTCCTCTGTTTGCTCCATCTTTTTAACCATCTTTGCCAACTGGAGTTGCTGTGATGCAAAGTTTTGGTTAAGTGTGGCCAACTGTTGGTTAATACCAGCAAGTTATTCCATCACAGGCTCAAGAGTATCTGCTAGGAGCTTTATGACATCGACCCCCTCTTCCGGCCTTGGACTTTGGCTGCCTGCTGGTTTCAGTTTCACTCCTTTCTTCCCCACGCCCGCCATTATGGCTAATTGTTTACAAAAGCCAATCGCTGTTTCTCCACCTCTGAAAATCGCTTTTGGAATGAATCCGCTCTGGTAAGCCTCTCAAAACAAGCCAGTCACTTGTAATCCCCATCCCCCCCTCTTTTTCGCTTATCAGTTTATGTAAGCAGGAAGCATCCCTTCTCTCTCCCGTCCTTAAGATACGGGGAGTATAAGGGTTTCCGCTTGATTGATAGTCTGTTTAAGTCTAACTCACGTTCATTGTTGGTCCCATTCGACCTTGGTTTTGTTATTGCAATTCTGCTCGATCTCTAGCACTTGTTCTGGCCAGCCCAGTTAGTGCCCGAAGGCCACACAGTGGCAGGACCATCAGGGTGGAGGGGTGCCTCAATTCTCTGGCATTACGCCATTGAAGAGGCTACCCCTCAAAAGCCCTATGGCTAGGAGCCCTACCCTCGGGCTCCGTGGGGAAACTGCATCAGCAGCCTCCCTCCATACCACTGGTGTGTGTGTCACTCCCCCGAGCGAAGGGGAGAGTGACTGCCATTGTTGAGCCAAAAACTGGAAGCCCCGGGCACTATGGTTTTTTGACTTGAGTGACTAGCCAATAAACTACAAAGTGAGACAGACAATTCAAGGCAATAAAGGGTAGAAAAAAATTGTTTCAATAAAGGAACATCTCACAGCTAAGAATTCAGCGTAGATGTTCAGCGAATAGTAGCAGGGATCTTGCTTATATGCTTTTCTTGCTCCTCCCCACTTTACATCCAACAAGTCATGGGCTAGAGCTCATTTTAAAGCCTACTCCATGGTTGTGATGGTGGTGAAGAAACAATATTTCTTTGCCATTGTATCCACACAGTGTAGACTTGTGGAACTCTTCTGGGTGGTCAGTGGCATATTGGGTTCTGGCCTACTGCCTTCTGCAATCATTTTGGTCAATACTTGCAAGTTATGCCATCAATATAGATATACATGTTTCTCTCTCTCTCTCTCTCTCTCTCTCTCTCTCTCTCTGTGATCCCTGGATGTTGAAATCTCACTCTGGAAAAAGATAAAGGAGTAGGCCAGATTTGCAGAAATTTAAACAAATTTAATCACTGCATATAAATGGGCTAGTCCCTCTGTGGATAATGAAAATGAAAACAGGCATACGTGCTAAGGATCTTTATATACTCAAGGGACTTCCTAGGTAGCATTAAAATATGACAGCATAAACTAATGAGATGGGACCCAAGCATCTCATTATGAACTCAATATGAAGGACTCAGTATGAAGGGCAAATTAATCTGCTCAGCTACCCAAGAGTTTATAGAAATCTGGAGGAGTTTATCGGGTACAGGGTAGAATTTCTCAATGGTGCTTTTCCTGTACTTATTTGCAAGCTCCTCTGCTTACGAATTCTAATACCAAATTTGGTGTTTGTGTATGGAAATTAAATGGGTCAACCTACAAACAAGGTAGGGATTTCTGCATACTTGTTATGCAGAAATGGTTCAGTTGAGAAGACATCCAAACTATAATTTAATTATATTGATTTATTGATTATCCACACATGAGGGACTCAGCTATGGTTAGGTGGTGTCTGTCAAATCAGGATAAGAAACTATGGTTTGAATTCATTTTTAAACCACTGTTAGGTTTTGTGTGATATATGAATATGGACATCCTGGCTTAATTGTGGCTTGTTCCCTGGAAGAGCTTCACATTCTTCCCAGGCTATAAAGGTGCCTGGCTGGAGAGGCTCAAAATCAAAACTTCTCTTGCCTTTTCACTGTCTCTCACTTGAAACTTCCCTGACTGATTAAAACCAGCATTCGTTGAGGCAAAGCAATATCTGAATGACTGTCTGGGTTTCACGAACTAACCCTAATGAAAATAAACCATGATTTTGTGTTACATTTGAATAAAAAACCAATATACATTTTAAAAATGACAGAAGGTCCTGCCTGCCAAAATCAGCTTGGTGGGACTGGACATGGTCACAGCCTTCCAGAAGATGTAAAATGTTAATGCACAATTGACGGTCAATTTAACAATGGTAGAAGGAGGAGGGGAAATTGGCCTGCTCATATCCCTAGCAGTTTATGGAGGAGATCTGGCTCAGGCAAAATTTTTCCATTTCTTTACTCCTACTATCCCCTTCGTTTGCTAACTTGTTTACTCCACTGTGAGTTGGTCCATTCTATGCAAATTCCTCCAACATTTCCTTATACAAACAGTATACCTTTGTCTTTTGAGTATTTGAATTCTCATTAAACCTTTTTGCTGGTGCACAGATATTCTGAAGTTGAGAAGATTGGATGTGCACTGCGAGAAGGAATTGATTACTGCAAAGTGATACACGGCTGCTAAAATAACCAATACATTTTTTTGGTTTCGTTTTACTTTGAAAAAAACAACAACTCGGATGCCCTGTGCTTAATTTCTGTGCATTGCCGCTCCCCCCCCCCATGCATATTTGCAAACAGGTGTGGAGTCGATGCAGATATATGTGAGTATACACCTAAGCAGACATCTGCCACAGTGCCTGTTTTGCAGAAAGGGAAAGGGCCCATGCGCACAGGTCTAAAGCATATGTATTCATTCTCTAGATAATCAGAGACACAGATAAAATAAAGCTTCTCGAATGACAGACATTCTGCAGACAGGGTTGTTAGTTTATGTAGGCTATAGGCAGAGTCGACTGGAAAATTTTGATCACTTTAATTTACTATATCCAGCATGCCTGCTGTACTCATCCAGCACTTTTATCAAGCCCTGTGAGGTGGTATTGATTTTTTTATTTTCTATGTAGGATAAGAAGACAGAGAGTTAGGAGCAAGAGTGAATGAAGAACTTTCCTCAGATTACTGCTATTCTCTAGCTTATTGCATCCTGTCGCTTGTAGTTTCAGATGATGTCCAGTATGTCAGGGTTGCTTGAAGCAATAAACAGGGTGAATAACAATGGAAAGGCGAGATGAGAAAGATTGAAAAAAGGAGAAAGAGGCAGCCCGGAAAGTAAAGAAAGTGAATGTGAGAAATCAAAAAGGGGGGTGGGGGGTGGAAAGCAGAGGTTGAGAAAAAGTGTCTGAGGGATGGAGCGCTTTGATGAGAGCATTCCTTTAAAGGAGCTCTATAACTGGTCATGACAGTTTTTCACCAAGACCGCTAAAATGTAAAACCCATCAGGTGGCGAAATAATGGAAACGGTGCCCTTTATGTTTTATTATTTTGCTACGAGAAACAGCAAAGCAAAGCAAAGCAAAACACACACAGAGAGAAGTGTTTAAGAGTGATATTATTCCCCCCCACCCACGAATGAGCACTTGGACTATTGCGGAATGATGGATTTCTCCCCCCCCTTTTGTTTTGTATCTAGCCTTCAGACCTTTGAAAACTCTTTTGAGAGTCTGGATCTGCAAGCGTTGCACTGTTTCAATCATAGTCCTTCAAGATCTTTTTGTGCATTTTGCTGAGCAGCAGCTCCGTGGGAACCCAATCTATTTACAGTAGAGAATGTGCTGCACCTGTTCATGAAGGATGGCGGGCTGCATTCTGGATGATACCTCTGCCAGGTTATATCTGTACAGCAGACCCCCTGCTGGATATAAATATAGATCTTGCCTTTTGGTCTGTTACACAGAAGGAAGTGGATCACTTGGAGCACATTACCCTAGCAATCTAGCATCTGTGCTGGCTTCCTCCAGCCTTCTGGACACAATTCGCAGTGCTGGTTTTCATCTATAATATCCTAAATGGCTTTGGATGGTAGGCAGACTACCTGTCTTGGAGATGGCTTCCTTCCCTGTTTCCCAACCCGATCTCCCCATTCCATGAAGAACAACGTCTATGCATAAACTACAAACAGCAAGGAATGCAAAACCTGTAGGTACAAGTGGAGACTCACAATAAAAATTGTGGGGAGGGGGCATTCCCCCACCTTTGCTTCCTTCCCTCTCCCCCTTCTTTCCCTTTCTTTCTCTCCCTAAGCTAATCTCCTCTTCTTTCTTTCTCTCCCCCCACCAAGCCAATACCCCCTTTTTTGTTTTTTTTCTCTCCTAAGCCAATCCCCCTTCTTTCTCTATCCCCCAAACCAATCTCTTCTCCTTTCTCTTTTTTCTCTCTCCCCATCCCCACAGCCAATCCCCCTTCTTTCTCTTCCCCAAGCCAATACCCTCATTTCCCCCTTTCTCCCCCCAAGCCAACCCCCTTCTTTCTCTCTCCCCAAGCCAATACCTCCCATCTTTTTCTTTCTTCCCCCTCTTTCCCCCTACTTTGAGCCCTGCAGTGGTGGCAGTCCCTGGGAACTGATCCAAACCTGGAGGAACTCCCGGTGGCAGCCAGGTCTGGATTGGTTCCCAAGCATCCACCACAGCCAGACCTGGAGCAGTTCCTGGAGTATTAAATTAAATTAAATGCCAACAATGCCCTTTGGTTCTCTACATAGGGCAAACAGGTCACTCCCTACACTAAAGGGTAAATGGTCAGGAATCTGACACTGAGAATCACAGAATTGAGAAACCTGCAGGAGAACATTTCAGCCTTCTAGGACACTCAGTTGGGGATCTCAAAGTAGCTATTTTGTTGCAAAGGAATTTCAGAAACAGACTGGAGCAGGAGACCGCTGAATTACAAGTTATCACAACACTCAGGACAATAGAACCCCCAGGGCTTAACAGAGATATCAGGTTCTTATCTCACTGCACATAATAAGTCACTCAGTTCTCGCTTGTACCCAGAATTAAACCTTGTTGGTCTTGAAGGTGCCACTGGACTCAAATTTAGTTCTCACAGCTTTTAACTCTTTTATTATCTGTATGCTAATTTGCTGCTATCCACAGGTCTTACCAATTGTGTTAATCCAATTTTAGCTATACTTATTGCTTAGTTACTTAAGCATCTTGACTTTAATTAGCCCTTCCTGGCAACTACACCCTCCAGCCCTCTCTCTACCTATATGTAATCCTTGAGGAAGTCTGTTTTAATGTATCTGAAGAAGAGTGCATCTACACATGCAAAGTTACTCAATTCTCATTTATACCCAGAATTAAACTTTGTAGGTCTTAAAGGTGCCACTGGACTCAAACTTAGTTCTCTCATCTGTTTGCTAACTCTTTCATTTGTATGCTAATTTGCTGCTATCCACAGGTCTTACCGACTGCGTTAATCCAATCTTAGTGATACTTATTGCTGTTACTTACGCATACTTATGATAGGTTTTAATTGTATTTTTATGAAGTTTTATGTAAGTTGCCCTGAGCCCGCCTCAGCAGGGAGGATGGGGTATAAACCAAATAAAATAAATAAATAAATCTTGACTCTAACTAGCCCTTCCTGGCAACTAACTCCCCCACCCTCTCTCTACCTATATGTAAGGCTTGAAGAAGTCTGTTTTAATCTATTTAAAGAAGTGTGCATGCACATTAGAGCTTATACCCAGAATTAAACTTTGTTGGTCTTAAAGGTGCTACTGGACTCATACTTTGTTCTATTGCTTCAGACCAACACGGCTACCCACCTGAATTTGTCTTAACGGAGAGAACAGCAAGATATGCTGGGTGTTCTACAAGAACTTTTGACCTTGGTAATTCTAGTGCTTATTTTGCTGATGAGCAGACTACATATGGCCTGATTCATCAAGTTATTAGGCTCAAACATGTTGGAGATGCCTATCATGGCAACCATGCACCCTTAAGTCAGGTGGCAAGATCCTCAGTGTTTGAAACTATGAACAATGATGGCTGCAGAAATTTTATTAGCTCAGTGTTACTGCTACAAAGAGAGGGAAAGGGCAAGGAAACCACCTTTTTTAGCTTTCAAGCAAGCTTCGAAATGTTGGCCCTCTCAGCTGTTTGCATCTTCCTCCACTGACTTTAGGGGCTGTGGTGGCTCAAGGGTTAAGATGCTGAGCTGCAGACCAGAAGGTCTGTAGCTTGGCAGTTTGAGACCCGAGTGCTGTGTGATGGAGTGAGCTCCCGTCTCTGGCCCCAGCTCCTGCCAACCTAGCAGTTCAAAAGCAAGAAATTGCAAGTAGATAAATAGGTACTGCTTTGGTGGGAAGGTAACAGCATTCCATGCGCCTCAGCATTTAGTCATGCCAGCCACATGACCATGGAAACATCTTTGGATAGCACTGGCTCTTCAGCTTGGAAACGGAGATGAGCACCACCCCCTGGAGTTGGATTTGACTGGCTTTCTAGCAAGGGAAACCTTTACCTTTACCACTGACTTCAGTGGGCTTAGAAGAGTGTAACTCTGTTTAGGATTGCATTGTTAATGACATAATGCAGGGTAACTAAACATTTGTCATTGTTTATCCTTGGCACTGGGTTTCTAGGATGGATTTGTATTCTTGGCACCAGACTCACAGAAATAAGGTTAAAAAATGTTCTCACAATAATGTGGTGGAATTCTTTGCCTGATCTAGCCAGTGAATACTTGTTTCTACAGATTAAACATTTGTGTGGAGAGATTTCTAAAGGGGAGGTGCCCCACCAGAAACAGCCTGAGATGCCACCCATTTCTCATCTGAAGGGATAGGGCCTTTTAAGATCTCAGCTGCTGGACATGATCATATGGGAACAGGCTGTCTTTTAGATATCATGGCCCCGGACTGATTAGACCACCTCCAATTGTGCTTGAAAACATATTGGAAGCTGGCATTGTTCATTATGTACTGGTTAGAGCTTACCAACATAATCTGTGCTAACAAACAATTTGTTCACTGGATTTTTAACTGGTTAAAGTTTCCAAAGAGTTTTCAAAGGCAACCTAATTTAGAGTATGTTGTTGTCATCAAACATGCGTGGATAAGTGTAACTATATCTTGCTTTGAGGAAAGGCTGCAACTGAAGCATGTTCAAACTGCCCTCTCTTTGCCTCAATCAAGTTCATACTCAGCCGAGCCTACCTCCCAGGGCTGTTGTAATGATAAAATGCAGTGTCATATGACGTCACTTTCAGTGCCATCCTAAGCAAAGTTATACCCTTCTAAGTCCATTGACACTGCTTGAGCTTCTTCTGCACCAGCCATCTCAGTGTATTTTGCTTTTGAATTCAACTACACCTTAAAAGCTGAGTCTAAAGAATAATACCTGAACAATTCCTTGTCATTCCTGGCAATACTCCTGGCTTCATCAGAATTAAAAGGACTAATATATGTCTGTGTTTCCTAAGGGAGCAACTATCTGTACAGGAAAGTATTCACTGGGGAGGAAAAAGAGTCTGAAAGGGTTAAGTTTCCTCTAACTTTTTAAACGAAAGAAGTATTTTTGTATCTGGAGAGTTTTTATAGAGAGGTTCAGCAGCAGTCCAGTTTATCACAGTGACAAAGGCATTTGTGAAGGAAGACAAGCTGAACTTTAAAAGCCAGTTCCAGAGAATCAGAATGCGGAATGTATATAGGCAGAAAGAAATTACAGTGGCTGCTTTATCAACATGTTGCACATGCTTGCTTGTGGCCAGCAGACTGTGCTCCCGACTGACCATGCTGCATTTTGACTAGGATTTCTTCAAATGGCAAATGGGTGTCAACAAGAAGTTATCAATAGCGAGACATCAGGAAGGTTGGGAGCCCCATATAATAGATCTTCAAAGGCAGGAGCATCTGGGAGCTGATGATGTTCATAACTCCAAAAAAGCCTACAAGCAGCAATCCTAATCGTACTTACCAGGAAGGAAGAATATTGAACTCAGTGTAAGAAAGACTGTTTCCATATGGAAATGTCACCCCCTGTATAGGTAACAGGAGCCCTGACCTGGATAGCCCAGGCTAGCCTGATCTCATCAGATCTCCAAAACAAAGCAGGGTTGGCCCTGGTCAGTATTTGGAAGGAAGATCACCAAGGAATACAAGGGTTGTGATGCGGAGGTGGGCAATGGCAAACTGCCTCTGAACATATCTTGCATTGAGAATCCAATGGGGTCACCATAAGTCAGCTGTGACTTGATGGGAAAAAAGAAATAGGTACTGGGAACCCCCCACTCTCATGGGCTAGCCAGTTGCCACCTCCTCCTCCTTGGAATTGGAAGAATTGGGCCCTGCACTGATGGAATCCCTACCCAAGCAGCTGGATCCAGCAGCAGACCCAATCGGAAAGCATCGGGAAATGCGAACACTTCCCAGTCACAGCCAGACTTCTCAGTCTTCCAGGAGAATGAAAAGACATCACAGAAGCCAGTGTCTCTATCTCCTCAATGATCAGTATTAATCCCTGGAATGGAGTCCTTGCATGACCAGGAGTGACAGGCTAATAGGGAACAGTAAAGACCTGCACCTGTAGGAAGCAGAACACAACTGTAAGGAATGACACCTGGGCCTCATGAGATGAGTCAGCAAAGAAGGCAGATAAAAGGAGTACGCTGAGCAAAGCTTGGTGTGGAAGCGACTTTGCACACTATACCTCTGTGAAGCTGACCTGCTTAGCAAACAGAGCTTTGCCTTGACTTGCTGCCTTGTACCTTGTTGCTGGTAACCTGTGCTTGCTCTTATGGCCTGGGACCCAAACCCTGCATCCGTTCCTCAACCCTGGAACTGGACCCTTGAAACTTCAACCCTCCTTACTCTGACCCTTGTACTAGACCTGTGATCTCTGACTCCAGACTTGTTTGTAGACCTTGCCTCTGTACCTATTGCTGTGCTAATTGTCACTGTATTTGTGTATTCTGGAAACCCTGGGTAGAGTAACAGTGCCAGGCTTGGCCCTGAATGTGGCACTCACAGTATTTGGGAACATTCAGATTATGTTGTGCACAATGTGAACATGACTTAGTCAGGCTTTTGTATTTCCCCCCTTTGAGCAGTATTAAAATAGATCTACTTTGGTCCAGCTTTCAGGGGATACAGGCAGGGTATCCATCTGGGTGTTGTACCTACAACCACTATGGCAAGGCAGTGGAGCTTTCCTCCACCTTCAGAATGGCAGAGCTAAGCTCACATTTCCTCTCCCCTCCTTTTTCTCTCCTTAAAGTGCCTTTTCACTTCCCCAGCATTATGTTGTGGCTAATTTTATTATTTATTTATTTGATTTATATCCCACCCTGCCTGCCAAGGCAGGCTCAGGGCAGCTTACATAAATTATACTGAACAACTAAAACACAAAATTCAATAAAACCACAACAAAATGATTATAAAACATAACATAAAGTGCTAGCGCTGAGTCATAACTGGTGGCGGGCATTAGCAGCATCGAACATTAACCCATAATCAGGTAACATTATAGTCTGGACAGGCTGTAATAGTGGTGTTAATACTGATGTTGGTATTAGGGCCAGGGCCTTGATTTATTGATGGCGGCTCCCTAATCAAAGGCCTGGTGGAAGAGCTCCATCTTCCAGGCTCTGCGGAACTGTAAAATTGGGAAAGGGAAGGGGGGCCAGGCCACTGGGGGGCACCCAAATCACTGTTGTATCTCTACTTTTGCATGGACATGATAGCGAAAAGAGAAAGGAGTGGAGGTGGTGGTGGTGGTGGTGGAAGCAGCTAGTGCAACAGAAATGGAGGTATGCAAATGCCATTCTCACTCAAGCTTGCCCTGATTGCTGCTGTTGCTGCTATGGCAGGGATTTTTTTTTGGCCATCTGTGAAAGCAGCCTAACTTTTAAAGGCAGTATGATTAGGATTGCATCAGCAATTAATTGTCAGACATTTCATGCCCTTTACTGACCTACCCTTTTTTCAGTAAAGAATGCAGAAGACTGAGGAATGTCACTTCATTGCCTCATAGAGGCAGACACATACACTATGTATCTAATCCCCTTTCCTCGAAATCCATTTGCTTTAGCAGTAAAAGAACTGTGAAGGCAGGGCAATAAGAAAGTGAAATGAAAGATGGGTTGGGGCAGGGACTGGGGAATTGAGTGCAGTAGCTCTGTAGGAAAAAAATTGGGTAACCACTGGGAATCTTAGCCAGACCCAGAGAAATAAAAAAAGATCACAACATTCAGTACATAAAGATCAGTACATAAAAAGAATGCAGTACTTCATAGGAAATTTGGAGGGCAGTAAGTGACTGATAGAAAGGCATGAACAATATTTATCTTGGTGTTCAAAAGAGATGAATAATATTAGTTAGAGATATGATGGACCCCTGCTTCTTCTCTGTGAGGCAGATTTTCCCGCCAAAACATTGTTCCCTGCTCTGGTTGAGCAGCCTCTTAGTAGTGTGTTTCTCTTATAGAATTATAACTTGCTGCGTGTCCCACCCTATGATAGAGAAGTTATTTGGCTTTTCCCCAGGCCAGAGATTTATTGTAACTCAGCAGGAGCCCTTTTATAAAACCCTTTGGAAATGGCACTTGACAAGAAGTAAAGTTAAAACAAAAAGGCTGATTTTATTGGACAGGCACAGTTGAATCAGGAATAAGGCAGGGGATGAGAAGTTGAGATAATTGTTATGGATTATACAAATTAGAATATTTTGAACAGGCAACATAGTATAATTGGAGTTTATTTTCTTAGAGACTCAGTTCTTAACTGCGTGTCAGGCTCCTTAGTCAGGTCACGCAACATAGGGCTTCTTCAGAAGAAAACCGTTTATTGGTGAATCAGAATGAAAGACACATGTACAGCTTGTGTCAGGAATGCCGGGGAATAGTAGGGCCACCTAAATTATACTACAATCAAACACCCCTTGAATGAGCTGAAGCCAATGAGTATAGTTCATGTGCCCGGGCTAAGCAAGTGGGAGAAGTTAGCAAACAATCTAAAAGCCGTTATTTCCCAGCCAAGGAGTTCTGCAGCTGGAGCATCTACAAGGTCATACAAATGGTAACATACAGACAGTAAAAACAGTAATGGTCAGATGCTGGTAGACTGAGAGTATTCCCTCAACATTCCATCCCCATGATAGGGCTACCTGACACTGTGAGAAGTTTGTTTATCTCGGAGATTTCTCTCAGCAGCAATGTGTCTTAATAAAGTTTCATAAAACTATTTTAGTTTCCTGGAAGTTAGTACTTTCTTTCTGTATTTGAATACTTTCCTCATGGGATTATTACTTTCCCTTTTTCACTCTTGAGGAGTCTAAGACCATTTCCTTTTCCACACAAACCAGGGGTCCCTTTTGAGTTGAACCCTCTGAACAACTGGGTAAGAAATATCGTTCTCTTTCTAGAAGCAATAGTCCTTTTCTGTTTGGCTAGACTGGCAGTTTCCAACCTCCTGTCCAGTCCATTCTGTTAAACCTAAACCCCAGTTCTGGAGACTGTGAATAAGTGGAATTCAGCTAGGACTGACACGTAGACTTTTAGTTCTGATTTTTGAACTTCTCCTCAACTGTGTTGGTACATAGTAAGGCCTCCTGACTGGCAACTGCCAAGCCAAAATCCAAATGATGACTGACTCTCTCTGACAAGACTGACAAGACTTTTGAAAGCTCTCCTCAGATGGTGCTGACCAATCAGAGACCAAAGCATGCAGGCAGGCAGTAGCCTGTCAATCAAACTGTGCTTTACAGTGAGGCATTAACTCCTAATCTCCCAGCTCTCTGCTTTTTGATGTACTAAGCATCCTGGTTTTGGAGGTCAGTTTGTCACAAGAGACATTAACCTTGTTCAAGTGTTACATTTTTGGCATGTCAGCCAACAGGAAAGCATGCCAAGCCTGACACCTCAATACACATCAGAAAACCCATGCATTGCCCTAGTCACACAAAACGGCAAGTGTACACGGTGCACCCTCCTTGTACACAAGGCAGGAGTGCCAAAAACATAATGTCTGAACATGGCTTTTGACTTCCATCTTCATTAGTACTTGGAAGTGGATGTTACAATTTTAAAATTAGGTGATGAACCTCAAATTCATGTTCCAAAAATAGTGAGGAGGATTCTTAGAAAGGTGGCTTCTGCCCTATAAGGTGTCTCTGCTTATACAAGAAGATTTAAAATAGAGGTTTCAGTAACATTCTCCAAACTGAGATTGTACAATATAGAAACTCTCAGTTGGTATATCCAGCAGTTTCCAGTTGTTAATAGTCTGTCTGTATCACATGGCTTCTGGTTATTCTGTTGTTTTTTTTAATAGCAATTGAGTTGTAATTTCTGTAGTGAGAACAAAGCTCTTTGGTGGCTTTCCCAGCATCCTTTTTGTTGAATCCTGGGTGTTTGCATTGTATATCATACAAAACATTGGTGGATTTGCAGTGATACATTGGTTGATGTATTCGTTTTTACCTGTAATTGTGCTTTTAAATGTGACAGTTTCCCTAAGATAATCACAGGTGATGCAACAATTGGAGTCATAATGTTGAGATCCAGGATTAATGATTGGTGTTTTTAATTTGGTTCTAACAACTAATTTTTGTAGATTAAAAGGCTGGCAGAAAGCACAGTTGTTGATGGCTTTTTTGAGGCACTGAGAATTGGCTTTCAAGGATAGTTCTCCCTAATAATGCCACAGCAGTTACAAGATGATGGATGAAAATCAACTGTAAAACTGTTGCAGTTCCCCTTTTTAATAGCACATCTGAATCTGGAGAGAAGGGATTGTCTGGACAGAGCAGAGGTTATTGGATGTTACAACAAATGACACAAAAAGGACAGCCATGGTGCAAAAGTTGGTGAATTCCAAATTAGAAAGGTTCTATTGATGCATCATCATTGGATGAGCTTTGTTGACGAGTTCTGTTAAGAAGGATAACTTGCTTGACTTTACCCACACATTGCAAATGAAGGAGCTATGAGGGTGCCCATTACTATCTTCTGTATTTGTAGATCATTCTTATAATTGAAAATGAAGTTATAAGGAATGAAAAGCCCTGCTGATCTTGTGATGTCTTCTGTAGGGGTTAAAACAGACAAGATGCTACGAAATCCATGGCTAGATCTTCCCAGCATCTGGCAAAGCTTAATTAAAACTGCACTTGGATCAGGTCTATTTGGGGAGGGGAGGAGTTTTTAACTTTTCATCCCTGTGCAGTTTTATAAATAAAAAAACAGACTCCAGTCATTACACTGTTATGCCCTGTAATGAAAAAAGATGAGCAAAAGATGGGTCAACCTGTCTTCTTTCTTCTTTAGGGAGAAACTAAATGCATGAGGGAAGGGTCTTCTGGTTAACCTGGTCTTACAGAGCTAGAAAAGTTAACAATTCTCTCTTCCCCATAGAGCTCCAATAAAAATCATGTGTGACTTTAATTTGCCTTTAAAATACTAACGGAGAGTATTAGTATTTTAAAGGCAATCTCTTTCATGTCTAGTTTTGCCCTAGGTGGTTCATTTGAAAGGCTGTTTAGACATTCTTCTGGAGCTTCCATGTCATCTGAATGCAGTATGTTGGTGTAAAGGGAAGCATCATGGAATATAGTTAGTATAGTATTATTTATTTACCTTCATTTATACCCCATCATTCTCCCCTAATGCCACTTACATTCTTCTCCCAACCTTCATTTTATCCTCATAAGAAATTGTCAGGTAGTTTAAATTCAGAATGTGTGACTGGCCCAAGGTTGCCCAAGCAAGCTTCCACAGCCGAGCAGAGATTTGAACCTGGGTCTCCCAGATCCAAAGTCTGGTACTGCAACCATTAGTCCACATTGGCTCTCTATAAGATAAGATAAAAACCATTACACTTATTTATATAGGCTGGCAACCAAATGACTGCAAGTCATTTGCATGCCAAGGCAATTCCTGCTACAACTCTCTCCCCCAGGTACTCTTAGAAGTCAAAGCACTTTTTAGCCCATGATTCATTGTGACACGAGGACCTGCAATTGGGAGGGAACTGGCTGCTTCCTTCCTTGTGTGTTTGGGAAATAATTTGTTGAAACCCTGCATAGAAGCTTCCATGTACATCCTGTCCATCTTAGTGATAGCCCCTGTATGAGTTCAAAGTAATTTCAACATTCTCTGCTTCCCTGAGGCCTTCTTGTGATGCAGGATATGTGCAATTTGGATCACTCATTGTTTATTAAAAATCTAATGGCGACCACGGGGTGTGTGTGTGATTGGGGTTATGGCACAAGGAAGGTTCCCTTTTCTGCATGCTGTTCTACCAATATAAATCTCCCCCTCCCCCAAGTTCATATTTGCACCACAGTGGAAAAACAGACACTATCCAAATTGTCCCCTCCCTAGGGCTGATACTAGCTATTTTTTAAAATGCACAAGTTGGTAATTAGTGCTCTAGGAAAAGGGCTTTTGTGGTGGTGGCTTCTTAGTGTAGCAAGTCCTCTTCACAAGGATTTGCTAGATCAGAACTCACTTGAACAGCAGTAAGACATGAATTTAGGTCTCGGGTTGCTGTGATCCTAGTTTTGGCATCAGCTTCCATTCATGTTGTTTGTTTTTAGTGATCCAATACTTATCTTTCAGTATTTACATTATTGATATTATTTTCATGGTATGTTTAACTTGCTAGCTGCTTTGGGACTGCGGTAGATAAAAAGTGCTCTGTCTGTCTGTGTATCAAGTGGGCAACAGATATGGTAGCTCTTCTATTTGACTATCCCTAGGAAAAAGGATAGATGTATACATATGCAGTGCATCTTAAGTTACAGCAGCCTTGAGTACCTTTAACTGTGGATTGGTTTTGTACTCATTGTTGGAATTAAAAAAGATGTTTAAATTATCCAGTTATGGTAGTAGGTATCCTTATATTTCAGGAGAGATTTTTGAAAATACTTTTTGTTGTGTCTCAGAGATACAACCCAGATTTCATTAGTCTACTAACCAGATTAAAAGAAGCCTGTAAATTGAATAAATGATTCCACACGAGGCAGGTTATGCCCAAACAGTAATGCAAAGATATAACTGAAATAATTTAGACATATGGATAAGAACCTTCAAAATCAATAGTGCTGGAAGAAATGAAACATATGCTGATGCAATCAAACAGAATTGAATTTCATACAAATGTTAGCAAATCTATATCAGATTATCACAGCAAAAACTTCATTTTCATTGATTTATAATGTATTATTATTGTTTCTACCAAACTGCCATAGACAGCCATTTAGCAGCTGCCAAGCGCCTTAAGGGTAAATAAAGGATATCACTGATGGTGTTGGGAATATAGACGTTTAAGAGTCTAATAATTCACAAGTGCAGCAGGTATAATATTTGGCTTCCATGTATTCTTTAATGTTTTACTATAATGTAGTCTTCTACAAATTTCTGTGCACTTTCATTCTGGAAGGTCAGTAAAAGCAGTAAGAGATGATGTTGGCTATTAATCCTTTGTGTAAAGGTTGCATATTTTTATCTCGTGCCATAAATGGCACACTTTAAAATTAATGTCCTTGTTGTGTATATTGGAAGTATATATAGGAGGCCATACCGCGAGCAAGAGGGAAGATCCGGGACTCCTGAGTGCAAGTCTTGACTTTTCTGGATGGCTTTGGGAAAAATCACTCACTTGCAGTGTAGTCCCATGCAAGGTCACTCCAGTTAAAGGCCATTGATTTCAGACTGGTTTAGACTGGAGTAACATTGCCCAGACATTCACTGCCTGTTTTCCATCAGTGAACTTGGTCGTTGATATCCGCATGGATCCTACCCCCGTCCTGCCACTCTGCTGTGCAACGTTTGAAGCTGTCCTCCAACCAAAGGAGCTTTCCTCCAAGTGAAGTGGCTCTCCTACTGAATGAAGTGCTGCTAAAACTGGAGGAAGACTCCTTAGACTGGTGGAAGACTTCCTGGAGGATGGTTGGATCCATCCCATTATCTGGGTGGAACGCAATCAAAACAAGCAGACAAACTCTAGAAACAAGGATGGGCTTTCCAATGTGTAAGAAGAAAAGAGATCTGAGGTTACCTGAACAGCTATCCATATATTATATAATTTGTTTCATGCTCTTCACTTCTGTATGTTATAGGACAGCTTTACAAGGTCCGTTCCCTTTAGAAGATAGACTACTGGCAATGTAAACAGGGGTTTGGAATAATTTGCAAACATATAGGTTGAATAGGTAGCAAAGGAGTACTAGGAGGGAGTGCTAGATTCCATTCTCAAAGTAAACAGCAGTGCTCTGGGCAGCCATGTTTTAAAAAACTGAGAACTGTTTCTCTCCTGAACTCCTGAAACCAAACATTCCATCCTTTCTGTATTTTGGCAAACTGTGAGCTGTAGAGCGGGCTGAGATTATAAAGCAGACTTCTTATCTAGGGTCTGAGGGAGATAGATTAAAATGTCCCATTTCCAGATTTTTCCAACAATCAGAGACTGTTGTGTGTACAAAATGTCTATAGTATGTTATAAAAGTACAGTCACATTTTGAGAGATCCAAAAAATCTTACTCCAGTCCAGTCATCAGTCCTGGATGCTTAGACCACGGCTTGGATCATATGTAGTGCAAAGTGGTGTATTTTCTCTCCTTCTCCTTTCTCCCCTGTGATTCCCTCCCTCCCTGAATTGTACTTTCTCTGTGGTCCAGAATGATAAACGATGGCAAGCATGAACCACAACTGGTTCTGTGGGATGTAGTGAACTATGGTTTTCCACAAAACAGGAAGGGAGGGAAGGAGCATGCAAGGTGGGAAGAAGGAGTGTGTGAGCCTGAGGTTTATTCCAGGCTCATTCACACAATCCTGAGCTATATTTTGGCACTCTCAGTTGTGGCTTTTCTTGTCCATCTTCAGGGATGTACAGTCTACATTTCAGTAGGGAACATCTTACCTTTTTTAATTGCGAGGTTGAGAACTGAGAGGTTAAGCCAGCACATAACAAACTACTTAGCAAGTTTAATGCAGTGGAATCCGGCCATGTATGTATGGAAATGTCTACAACCATTTTTTTTTTTTTTTAGAAATATTGTACTTGGAGGACCCACTACTCTTCAGAGTTTTCATGTGAAATAAATTGGGATTTTTTTTTTTTTTAGTATACCTAAATACTGATTATTTTTTAAAAAAATGTTTAACTAAAACCTGAGAAGGGTTGAATTACAAAACATTTAAACTCTCTAAAATAATGTGAGCTTAACTTTGCCCATCTTGAAATGGCTTATGTTCACCTTTATTAATTCATGTTCATGCTTTTGAGTACATGTTCTACTTTATTAGTTCAACTCAGCAGGTTTTTTTTTCATGTGACTTTTGCATTGAAGCAGGTGATTGAATTCCATTGCAGTGAGATACAATTTAACTAGAAAAATAATTCATTAACAGTACTGAAAGAGTGGTCCTTTTTATGGTTTCAGTTTAAGTATCTATAGGGCATGATTGTTAGCATTCTATAATGGGGACTTGTGTAAATTCACAGATGTGATTCCACCCTCCCTTTGTCATATTGCACTATCCTCACTTTTTAATAATATCTTGCTAGATACACAAAATAGTGAATGGTCTAAAAGACATTAAATGTTCATAAATGGTCTTGCACCTCAGTTGCAAGCATTGTGCTATTAGCCATTAATATTTGTTACATCTGTAGTAAAGTTACTGGTTTCATTCCATCCAGATGTGCTTCTTTACAAACACCTTTCATTTCAAAATGGGGGGGGGAAATGACAGCAACACTTGATACATGGGGGGGGGGCATTAGCCAGCTCGAAGGTTACTCACCTTGACTGAGAGATGTTTGTGCACAACTAGGTATTATGTGCGACTTCTCCCATGTGTGGGAAAACTGCAGGTTATCACAACAATGATCAATATATATTCAGTACTGGGAAAAGTACTGGGATCGCACTGGCAAATGCACAACCTCTGTGCATAAGTTGTTCATTTTGTCTATACACAATAGAGCCCAGCATATATCCATGCTTAAAGAAGTCATATCTGTACATTGGAATAGGGTGGGTTTTTTTTGGCATGAAAGAGCAAATGTTCTGCGGGCAATTAGTGAATCGGGGTGTTTACCACTACTTCCAAAATTGTAAGAAAGATTGTGAATTATGGTATAATACTTTGACTTAGATATCAGCAGTAGTAGGAAACTGATTTTTTTAAAAAAAATTGTATCCCACTTTGGCACAAATCTGTTTATCCAGCATAAACCCATAGCTAATTTGTTCTGCTACTTGCTTTTTGATGTGAAGAGAGAAACATAGATACATAGAGCTGGAAGGTACCTAAAAAGTCATCTAGTTCAAGAAGAAGGTAGCCCCCATGTATGGTAGGAGCCCAACAACCAATCTACCATAATCTAGACTTGCATAAAGCAAGTACTGGAAATTTTATCAAGCCTAATGACTCTGTTATCTATTTAATGGTGATTGTATATAATCGCGATTGTCCTATATATATAATTCCCTTACGTATTGGCCATTTCCAGCTCTTCCATTGGCTGTGCAGTGCGCTCCATCAGCCATTGGCCCATCAACTGCCACTCAAGAGTACTCATGTGCCATTGGCTGGGTGCTGGGTCCGCTCCTCTCCCCCGTCCGATGCCAGCCTGGACACTCTTCTCTCACAGAATAAACTGCTGTTTCCTCCCAGTCTCTCCTGATGAAGACACTTCTCCTGCTTGGCTCCTATGGGACTAACTTTTCCCTTGGTGGCTGTTGCTATGCAACCATGCTTGGTTCTGTCAGTAAAAAGGCAAAGGCAGGACACCCTTTCCAGGCTTTTGTGGGGAAATCATTGGGGCCAGTCCTGCCTAGGCTTGCCAGCCCAAGGTTGCGAAATTCCTGAATATTCTGTGGTGGAGTCTATAGATGCCAGAATTTGGGAAGGGGAGACACCTCAGCTGAACAGAATGCCATAGAGCCCACCATCCAAAGCAGTTATTTTCACCAGGGGTGGATAAATCTGTTGTCTGGAGCTCAGTTGTGATACCTGGTGATCTTCAGGCTCCACCTGGAAGTTGGCTACCCTAGGTGTAGCAGTTGGCACTTCAGAGCAGGGTCTGCCAGAATCAGGTTCTTGCTGTGGAAGTTGAGTGGGTGATTTTGGACTAGTCACAGACTTCCAGCCTAACCTACCTCACAGGGTTGTTGTGCAGATCAAAAGGGGGGAGAGGAGAGTGATGTAAGCTGCTTTGGTCTCCACTGTGGAGAAAGACTGTACTTTTCCTCCCGGGGAACCATTGCTGCCAGTCTCCAGGTGAGGGCTGGAGATCACTCAGAATTAAAACTGTTCTCCAGATGGCAGAGATCAGCTCCCCTAGAAAAAACAGCTGCTTTGCAGGGTGGACTCTGTGTCATTATACCCTGCTGAAATTGCTTCCCTCCTGTTTGGGTCCTCACTGCAGAGAAAGACTGTAGTTTTCCTAGGTAGAGGCTACAAGGAGGGGGGAAGAGATGGAAACTTGAAGTCAGGGGGCAGATAATGGTACATTGATGGTTGGCTGGGAAGGAAATAGGGGTGCCATCTCTGGGTTGGGAAATTCCTGGAGGTTTGAGGGGTGGAGCCTGGAGAGAGTAGGGTTTAAGGTACAGGTACAGGTACAATGCCATAGACTCCACACTCCAAACTAGCCATTTTTCCTGGGGAACCATTGTTGCCAATCTCCAGGGGAGGGCTGGAGATCACTCAGAATTAAAACTGCTCTTCAGATGGCAGAGATCAGTTCCCTTGGAGAAAATGGTAAGCTCTGTGTCATTATACCCTGCTGAGGTCATCACAGCAAATTGATGCTGAGTGCCCAGGGCCAGAGTACCCGCCCAGAGCCTCTTTCTAAAGCTCGTTGTATTTATTTCCACAATGGACCTTATTCCTAGTAGAAAATATTTCCTTTGTTTTCAGGTAACAGTACAAATAAAATATTAAATGATACCTCAGGATAATAACTAGATAGGCCAGGCCTGCCTGGACCTGCCCTGACTTCCCTGCCCTGGCAAGGAAACATAAACCATCATAGGAAAAATCTGACATTTTTTTAAAAATGTAGAAACCTGGGTGTACATTTCTCACTAGAGGAAGTAGATGTATAAGGGAAATGAACAAAGAGTGTGACTCAACAATGGACAAATTGTAATGAAATGAAATGGTACAAAGGGTGCTGTTGCAGACATTCCCAATAGGAAAAAAAATAGCAAGTGGTGACAAATAATGCACATTGTTGAGCCTGTGTTCATACATGATAGGAGGAAAATGTTTCTTTACCAGATTGTTTGAAATAAATAGCTACATTTTTGCAGGGATTATCATTTGAATAAACAATGGCTGCTCCTTCTCCATGTGAATCATATTCACAATGGTTGAAAATCCCCAATGACATACAAGAATGATAGTCATGATATCACTTGCAAAAGTGTTCTAAGACTTTCATTATATTCTATACCCAGGATAGAAATAAATCCAATGAATCAAGCTATTTATTTATCTGTCTGTCTGTCTGCCTGTCTGTCCATCTGTCTTATTCAGCCATCCCTTCCTCCCTCCCTTCCCAAGGAATTTATCTATCCATCCCAAAGTATCAAGTAGGAACTTGAGCATATGTTGATCGGGTTGCTAATTCCTTTCCAATGACAAGGTGTCCCAATTTTTCAACTGAGAACTGCGCTTCTCTAAAAGGAACAATAAAAATGCCAAAAAGCTCAAATATCTTCAGCCTAAAAATGGTTTTTGTGCTCAGATTGCATGTCTTGTAGAGCTTTATATTAGAAGTAAAGATGTAGGTTGTAATGCACATATGCACTGTAAAGCTTAAAATATTTGTAGACTTATGGATCTCCACTGAACTGATGCCATTTGATTAGGTCAAAGTAAAGGAAGGTTTTCCATTTTTTGTGGATTCATATTCTGATCCATCAACATCTTGGAAAAGAGCCATTTGACTGGAAGCCATAGAGCGACAACTAGAATGTGGTAAAAATAAAACAGCTAATGAGATTCACAGAACATAGGCCATGTGAGCAGTGAATCAAAGAGTCTTAGCCTATTAAACTGTACAGCATGACTGTCATTTAGCTTCAGAGATGATCTGATTGCTCTGATTCATTATGATCTTAGTGAGAGTTAAGAGGAGATATATCATTTGTGCTGGAAAACCCTTGTCATGTTTCGAATGTCCTTGGCCACACATTTATGAGGAGAGCATGTTATGATCTGCAGAAATTCATTCAAGATTTTTTTTGTGATGATGATGGAAGGTCTAGAGTCTCTTAGTTTTAAGGCTGCCTCAGACACTTGGGAGGTCTAGTCGAAGGGTGGTATTGAAGCTAGTCATGTAGTGAAGCAAAACTAAGCTTATGTTTACTGAGCCCCAAAGAGTGTTATGATCTGCTAACCAGCATCTGCTGGTAGTCCTCGGCCCCAGGGACATCTGTCTTGCCTCAACTAGGGTCAGGGCTTTTTTGGCCCTGGCCCCTACCCGGTGGAATGAGCTCCCATATGAGGTCAGGGCCTTGTGTGACCTTTTACAGTTCTGCAGGGCCTGCTAGACAGAGCTTTTCCACCAGGCTTTTGGTTGAGGCAGCAAGTGTCCTCCTTTTTATCTATTTGGTCTCCCCTTCAATGGATCAGATCTGAGTAATATCTGGAACCCAATTGTGAACCCACATCTATTGAGGCTCTGCTTGGATATATAGGAATTGCACTGTATTTGATCTGATGTATTATAACTGCTTTTATTTATTTGTATATTATATTTGATGGAACCTGCCCTGAGCCCACTATGTGGGGAGGGCAGGATATAAATCCAATAAAATAAATAAATAATAAGATACAGCTCATGTCAGAACGTGGTGTGATGTTTGATGTGGAGCTGCCACCAATGCTCCCTCTAAGCTGTGGAGTCTTGTGAGCGAAAATTCTACTTTGTGAGCTACTGGCATTAAAGTTGTGAATGAGCAATTTGGCTACTGCATAAATTACTTTGCTCTGGAGCCATCCTTCCTGAGCTAAGACAAAAATATGTGAGCTGGATGCTAAAAATTGTGAGCTAGCTCACACTAACTCAGCTTAGAGGAAACACTGGCTGCCACAGTTTCCTGCCTCCCATTACATTACCCATGTTATTTCCCTGTGTTCCTTCATCAGATCTTCACCCAGCACATGGCAGTCAATGGTGTAGAGACAGGGTGGAGATACACACAACATGATGTGGTCACAACAACACCGGTAAGTCTGACTAAATGTTACAGGGAGAGGACTTGACAGAGGGCAGCAGTTGCTTGGTGGCAGATAGTTGTCAGACATCACATGTAGTTCCATCATCAGTTTCAGAAGCTTTGTGACGGGGGCACTTGATGTTGCATTTTGATCTGGTTGTAGGAAGCCAGTGACAGGGCTAATCTAATTACCCACATTTTGACAAGTGCATGTGGTTGTGTGAATGAGCCCTTAATCTTAGTTTAAATTTGTGTGAAAGGAAATTCTTCTTGACTGTAGGTTGATTTCATTAATCTCAGGAAGTTTAGGAAGTTAAACCAACAATGACCTTTTCCCAAAGAACCAGGTGATAACATAAGGAATATTTGGTCTGCTACAATAGCGTATGGCATCACAGCCCAATGTTTTGAAAATAATCTTACCCATTTTTTTTTACACTGTGGCACACCAAGTTTTCCTTCTATAGGTTCATGTAAAAGCAGGCTCAAGGCATTTGGAGAGGATTACATCTCCATTCAGAACTCATGAAAGTGATAATAGTTTTGATAGCTGTGAGCTCAAAAGAAAATATTTGTCTAGAATTTCTCATTGTTCTGTGCTTGTACTGTGGTTGCATTGCAGGTAATATTTGTATATGTCAGCTCCTTTTCTAGGAGAGGTGGTTTTGGGAAAGACACCCAATGAGCAGACAGCACATGGGAAGGATCACTATAAAGCATTTCATATATAAATACGTTTATAGGGAAGCTTACATCTTCGCTGATGATAGCACACATTTCTTTCTGATGGGCCACCTCAGACTTTGAGACCTGTGTTCCTAAAGAAAGAAGCAGTTGGAAAACATGGTAGCACAGACAGTAGTAATTTGACAGTACATTCACCTCAGGTTTCAATTGGTGAGCTGATTGTCTTCTAAATTATAATTTCAGTTATTTAATAACCACTGGAAACCTGCACTGAAAGATTTGTCTTGTTGTTTGGATCAATATTTGAAATCTAGCACTTCCCACCTCTATCCATACATATGGAAACTTGCAAAGATTATTAATGGGTCATGAAAGATAAACCTGGCCTCTGGTGAATTATTTTTTCGTACTCCTCCTGCCTTCATAATTTTCTGTCATCCTTCCTCCAGTGAGGCTGCTCTCCCCAGTCCTTTTGTGTGGAAAATCACCCGTCCCAATCAAACATATCTTTCATTTTATCGAGAGGAGTTTTATTGGTTAGTGTATCACTCCATAACTTCCCCTTACTCTTCAGTAGGTAACTGACATTCTGTGACAACATAATGGCAAAGCCAATGTGTAGCATAGGGTCGCCAGGTCCTCACTGGCCATTGGTGGGGGATGGGGGAGTAGGGTTGTCAGATCCAGGTTGGAAAACTCCTGGAGGTTTGGAGATAGAGCCTGGGGGGGACATAGAAGAAGAAGAGAAGAGATTGGATTTATACCCCACCCTTCACTTGGAGTCTCAGAGTGGCTTACAAACTCCTTTCCTTTCCCCTCCCCACTACAGACACCTGTGATGTAGGTGGGTCTGAGAGAGCTCTGAGAGAAGTGCCCTTTCAAGTACAGCTCTGACAGAACTATGGCTTGCCCAAGGTCATCAAGCAGCTGCATGTGGAGGAGTGGGGAATCAAACCTGGTTCTCCCAGTTTAGAGTCTGCGCACTTAACCACTACACCAAATTGACATAGGGTTGCCAGCCCCACAGTCCAGGTGGGAGTTCCCCCACTTTTGCGGGCCCCTCCCTGCCGCTGGCCAGCTGGCTGGCAGGGGGCAACCTTGCCCACAAATGCCCCGAAACATGGCACAATGACATCACTCAGAAGTGACAGCATTGCACCACTGATGTTGTGTGGTGATGCTCTAGTTTTTGGGCAATACTCTATGGTAAAAATGGGCTCAAACCATAGAGTTTTGCCCAAAAACAAGAGCATCACCACATGACATTGTGGCAGCATGATGACATCACTTCTTGGTGACATCATCACACCACGCGCACAGGAGTGAACTCCCGGAGAGGACCTTCAAGTCCGCCCAGCAGAATGGAAGGCCCTGGCAACCCTAGGAGGACAAGGACCTCAGAGGGGTACAATGCCACAGAATCCACCCTCCAAAGCAGCCATTTTCTCCAGGGAAACTGATATATGTAATCTGGAGAGGAGCTGTAATTCCGGGGGATCCCTAGGTCTCACGTGGAGGCTGGCATCCCTAGTTACTGGCAGGAGATTTCAGATAGGCTACTACCTGGTTCTTTTTAAAAAGTGTATTATAAATTTAAGATGAATTACAAGGGAACATAACCTATAATGTGACAATTTTAGAAAGTATATCCATGCATATGTTAAAGTGTTACTTCTTTGGTTTGGATGTGGCACTAAAATGCAACGTTAACAATCAATTGGTCTGCTTTGGGACATACCCTTCAGTTTCATTTCTCACTGCCAGACAGTTGAGTCATATCTTGTAGGTTTGTAGTCTACCACTGGCTGATCAATGTGTCTGTATGAAGGATTCTTACCAATCTGAGACTTCCAAAACAAACTCATTAAATCTGTGCAATTGGATGCCTGCATTAGGATATCATCTAAAACAGAACATCAATTAATTGTGTGTGTGTGTATTATGTTAGTCACCATTTTAAATCAGGGCAACAAACAACAATTCATCCTGCTTATTACAACTACTACTTCTGCTACACTACAGCCCACAGTTCTCTGAGCTCAGTATGTTTCTTATGCACGAGCTTAACAGAGGCCTACCAAAGTCAATGAAAAGATTCTAATATATATAACAGCTTTAGAGCGTGTCCCGTGGTTATCAAGCAAAACCCCTACGTTTCCACCCTGCAGGGATGGCCTCAATTAGTGGTCTGGGTCTGGTTCCCAGCAGACAAGTGTGAACTTTCCACATTTACAAACCACCAATAATTTGGCAGGGGAGTTCAAACCTTTCTGGAGGCATCATCAACAGAATAAAGATAAAACACCACCAAGAAAGCATTTCTTACAACTATGATGTAGTAACTAGTCAGAATCAAGACAGGAAATCAGATCTCTATGAAACTGAAGGGCACAGCTTGGACTAAAGCAACACCGTGTTTTATACATGACTGAAGACTCTGCCAACCTATGAATTGCAAGCTCGACTGTCCTGGAACTTGGTAGGACATATTCTGTTAGATTTGCCAACTTTTCTTGTGGGGCTTTGGAGTTCAGGACAAAAGGAAGAAATGAGAAAAATGTCCTGTTTCCCTGGAGGCCTCCTCCCAAGTGCACCAGTGCTCCATGGCGGGCAGCCTGGCAGCAGTGGCACACAAGGAACAGGAGTGCACGCCTCCTGTCATGCTGTTCCAAGGCAGACTGCAGATGAACTCTGCAACCCCTCTTGGACCTGATTGGGGAGGTGATGAAAGGCACAAAGGCTGCCAGTTTGGCTACCCAAGCTATTGCTTGAGTCACTTGGGTAGTAATCTGGCCCTGGGAGGAGCTTGGGGTCTCATAGAAGTACTATCCTTTGATATTATACTATTTGTGTATCTGGGGTACTCAACCAAGCAGCGGTTTGGAAGAAGTAGGCTGCTATGATCAGTTTGTTATGATATAGTAGCATTACCTTTGTGGATTTAACAAGTGTGATCAGACAGCAACATCTGTCTTCCATGCCCCAGTTATTGGCACCCTGTGTTGCCCTGCTTTGGAAGCGGCGTAATCAGGCACAGGGGAAAGTCTGGTGTTTACGGATGCCAGCGCTTCCACTCTGCTTTCCTGGATTTCTGAACTCTCCTGCTGTGAAAGGAACCTGGAAGGGAAGTCTGAACCTGCAGATCTCTTTCCACCACCGCTTTTTTAGGGAGTTTCTGCCTCTATGCGCATGAGCACATATGCACATGCACCTGCCTGCATTAAAACAAAAATGACAGGGCAGCATGCTCTGTGGTTGAGGCCCTGCAGTAATGTGAATGCCTGACCAGCAGAAGAGTGTGCGGGGAAACTGCCCCAGGGTGTGCTTTCTGCTTGGTCTGCCCTGCAACACTTTAAACTGGTGCAATTAGAAGCATGCCCAGATCACGGCAGACCTCCAGTATGACCACAGCCATAGTGAACTCAAATAGTACATCAAGTGGCAGAATCAAAAATCTTCTGATTCTTCAATATGTGCAAACTGTAGCCTAATGGTGTGATCAGGGCTGCCACTGACAAGGCTCCTGTTCCTTTAGCAGAAAGTCAACAGACGATGCCATCCCATTACTGCACCTTCTGCCTCTGAGAAAAGCTTCACCTGTTGAGCACTTGCTTTATCGTTACAGAGGCCCTGCAGGGAACACCCCCCCTCCGATCACATGATATAATCATAAAGCTCAAACAATTCATTTTCACCTTGTTTGATTGGAAAGATGACCCTCTGGGTTTGACTCCTACGTTAGGGCATACCGGATTGCATCTATATAGCCCTGCCTATGCACATTTACTCAGAAGTAAATAATTTTAATTATATGAAGTATGCCCTTGATTTCAGAATGGCCATAAGAAGGCCACACATGCATGGGCCACTCAAAACCTCCTGTTTCCCCCTATTTATCAGGGCCAGTTCCTGTTTCCAGCCACTTGTAAGTAGGGTTGCCAGGTCTAACTTGGGAAATACCTGGAGATTTTGGGGGGTAGATCCTGGGGAGGCTGGGGTTTGGGGAGGGGGGGGGGCCCTCAGCAGGGTATGATCCCTTAGAGTCCACTTTCCCAAGCAGCCATTTTCTCCAGGAGGAACTGATTTTGGTGGTCTGGAGATGAATTGTAATAGTGGGAGATCTCCAGGTGCCACCTGGAGGCTGGCAACCAGACTTATGAGACATTATCCCTGTTTCTCCATTTCAGCCTTTTGTGGATGTTTGTTAAAATCTTGTTCCTAACAGGTTTCTAAAGCTCCTGTTCTTCAGGGTTGCCCTGCTTTCCTAAGATCTCTAAAAGTTAAATCTCTGAGAGGGGAGTGAATCCATCCTGTCTTTAGCACAGATGTCTTTAGCACAGATGCTCATGGGCATTCAGGCTGGAGGGATGGTGGGTGAGTAAGCGGGTGGGTGAGCAGCAGTGTTCCCTCTAAGTCGAGTTAGTGTGAGCTAGCTCACAGTTTTTTAGCCTCCGGCTCACACATTTCTGTCTTAGCTCAGGAAGGATGGCTCCAGAGCAAACTAATTTACACAGCAGCCAAATTGTTCACTCACAACTTTAGTGCCAACAGCTCACAGAGTAGAATTTTTGCTCATAAGGTTCCACAGCTTAGAGGGAGCACTGGTGAGCAGTCACGGCCGGCAGGAACAAGGTGTATCAGTATGTGCTGCTGCCAGGATGTGCCGACTCCATCTTGGGAACTCCATCCTGGGAAATTCTGGGAGATTTGGGGGCAGTGCCTGGAGAGGGCAGAGTTTGGGGAGGGAAGGGAGGTCAGCAGGGATAATATATATGGAGCCTGCCTGCCAAAACTGTCATTTTCTCCAGGGGGAACTGATCTCTGTGCTCTGGAGGTTGGTTTTAATTTCAGGAGAACTCCAGGCTTCAGCTGGAGGTTGGTAACCCTAGATTAGGGTTACCAGATCCAGGCTGGGAAACTCCTGGAGATTTGGGGGTGGAGCCTGGGGAGGACAGGGACCTCAGTGGGGTACAATGCCATAGACTCTACCCTACAAAAACAACCATTTTCTTTGGGGGAACTGATCTGCCCCAACCTACCTCATAAGGTTGTTGTGAGGGTAAAATGGAGGATGAGAGAACAATGTAAGCTGCTTTGGATCCCCATTGGAGAGAAAGGTGGGGAATAAACAGAGTAAATAAATAAGTAAATAAACCTAATTTTGCATATGGATACTGTGTGAGTGTGTTTGCCTGAAGATTCCTACTGGAGGACAAGAAGGCCTTAATTTATGGGACCGAGCAAAACAGCCGCCATTCTACAAAAAACAGCTGGAGCAAATCTTTGCTTTCTAACCAAGTTGACACCAGGAGCAAGGTTTTGCAGCTAGTCACCAATGCCTAGGTATCAACATTAAAGTGGCGAATGTAGACGGATCATTAAGGCAGCGCAGCTGTAAAGTGACCCTGACACCAAATACATCCAGAGTGAAGAAAACAGTGATAAGACCAAGTCAGCTGGTCACATGGAGAGATTCAGGTTTTGTGCTCTGAATGGCATGCTTACCTCCAGGATTTGTGTATTGTCAACCTCCATTTCATTCTATTCTATAAGACATGAGTTCTTCAGTCTGTAAACATTTCCATGCTGACCAGGCTTTTAGCTTAGCCAACATATGAAATCCATAAAGAGTCTTATTTTCTGATAAAAGAAATGGCTAAGGACAATTGACATTATCGTTTGAAGTCTGTAGCTCTCATGCTTGTTTAGGATTGTGGAACTGGAGCAGGGGGCTGGGATTGATCGGGGAGAATTTGCCCAAGGTCCCCTTACCTTTAACATATTTTGTGCTCCATCTGCCTCTTATACAGGGAATGTAATATGATTTTGATTAGTTTCTGACGAGCTGCAATTCCAGTAAGTGCAACTACAGGGGTGTTGTTTCGTGCTGCTGCTACGTCTCGACAGTAATTTAAGACAACCGCTCAGTTAGTCGTATTGATAAAATAATAAAAAGACAGTATCTAAAAACATCAGACAGAGATAAAACAAAACTACCATCTATCTAAATCTTGGCTTGCATCTCTTTATTAGCTTATGGAAGAACACTGGCCTAAACCACTTTGCACTCTTCATTAGTGCCAACACCAATCTTTAAAAGGCCTTGCTGTCAAGTTCACGACTGAAACAGAACTGTACTACATGCCTAGAATTATCATGTGGTACAGCCCTCCTGGTCAACAAGCACGAAGGATACATTTTGAGTGCTCCTCCCATAAAAAGAAAATAAAAACACTCTTTGTTTGATTGAGTTGATAAAACAATCCAGGCAGGTTAAATCGAATTCTTTCACTTCAATACAATAAATCAGAGTGAGAAAGAAGAATTAAACGTTTCTTAATGGATGCAAGGGCTTTCATATTATAGTTGGGAATGTTTGATTTGTAGTCAGCAACTTGGTAGCTTACAATCTTGTGTTTTCACAATTCATTCTTGAACTGTTTGTGGTTAGAATGTTGGTGTTGTGGTTAGAACATTGGACTAGGATTTGGGAGACCCAGGTCTGGATCCTTACTCTGCCATGGTAGCTCTCTGGAAGCTAGTCTTTCTCTTTAACATGCCTCACAGAGTTGTTGATTTGGAGACAAAATGGAAGGGGGAGAAAAAAATGAGTTTTAGGAACATGAGAAAATAAGGAAAGCCCTGTTGGATCAGGCCAGTGGTCCATCTAGTCTAACATCCTGTCTCACACTGGCCAACGAATTCCTCTGGAGGGCCAGCAACATGGATGTTGCCTCTGGACTCTGGGATTCAGAGGTTTAGCACCTCTGAACATGGAGATTCCCCTCAGTCACCATGACTAGTAGCCACTGATAGACCTATCCTCCCTGAATCTGTCTAATCCCATTTTAAAGCTGCTTATTCCTGTGGCCATCTCTACATCTTCTGGCAGTGAATTCCACATTTTAATCATTCTTTGGGTAAAGAAGTATTTTATTTCATTTGCACTGAATTTACTGCCCATCAACTTCATTGGAAGCCCTCAAGGTAGTGTTTTGGGGCAGGGAGAAAAAGATCTCTTTCTCAACTCTCTCCACCCTGTGCATAATTTTATAAACCTCTATCATATTTCCCCTTAGTCATTTATTTTCTAAACTGAAATGTCCCAGACTCTTCAGGCTTTCCTCATAGGGAAGGTGGTCCAGCCCCCTAATCATCTTGGTTGCCCTCTTTTTCTAGCTCTGCAATGTCCTTTTTGAGATATGGTGACCAGAACTGTACACAGTATTCCCAATGAGGCCGCAGCATGAATCTTTACAGGGGCATTATAATATCAGCCATTTTATTTTCAATCCCTTTCCTAATAAGAAGAACATAACACAAGAACATAAGAAGAGCCCTGTTGGCTCAGACCAATGATCCACCTTGTCCAGCATCCTGTCTCACACAGTGGCCAACCAGTTCCTCTGGAGGGCCAACAACAGGGCATAGAGGCTGAGGCCTTCCCCTGATGTTGCCTCCTGTCTCTGGGATTCAGAGATTTAATGCCTCTGAATGTGGAAATTCCCCTCAGTCACCATGGCCAGTAGCCACTAATAGACTTATCCTCCTTGAGGCTATCTAATCCCCCTTTAAAGCTGTTTATTCCTGTGGCCATCACTACATCCTCCGGCAGCAAATTCCATATTTTAATCATACTCTGTGTAAAGTAGTATTTAAGGATGGACACGAACTGGGAAAATGAAGTTCATTTTTGTTCATGGTTCGTGGCAAGCCCAGTTTGTGAGTCACAAACTATCACAAACTTTTAGCTCTGCAAACAAATCAGTTCAGTTTGTGATGTGGTAGAATGGCCCCCTGGTGTGCTAGAGACACCAACCCTCACAGGAGATCTCTGGGTGACTCTTCTCTACCTGCCCTCCAAGTTGGATGAGGATTGGATTTACGGGATCCAAATTACAGCCCCCCAAAGAAGATGACCTCATCCTCCATTGTTTCCAATGAAGGGGAAAAACCCAGCCAAAAAAACAAAGGCAGCAGAACAGAATCAAAGTCCCAGAGAATCTCTGCAGTAGAAGCTTAAGCTGGGGGGAAATTTTGCAAGCCCAGCAGAACCAGTACCACTGTGGCCCTGCAAACTGAACAGGACTAAGATCAAGCCAGAGCATCTTTGCAGTAGAAATTGAAGGTTGTAGTTTTTTTGGCAAGCACATTTTTGGCAAGTACAGCAGAACCAGTACAATGTACAGAGTGCCCAGCAGTACAAGTGCAATCATAGAATGCCCAGCAGAACCCAGTGCCACTGGCACTGCAAGCTTAAAAGGACTGATCTCAAAGCACAAAGTCACAAATTCAAGCAAGGCAGGCTTGCAAGCTCTGTGCAAGAAAATGGTAAAGGAACAAAGACAAAGCAACACTGGCAAAGAGGGGAAAACCCCTTTTGAACTTGACAAGAAGTTTGGTAAACATTTTGATTGAATGCAGCCAGTCTGTCTGGAAATGTATCCATTCACAAACTGCACAACCTGCCCACAAACTGCTTGAAAGTACATTGAAAGTTCATGCCGGTTGCCCTGCCATGAACTTAAGTTCACAAACCATGAACTGGCCAAATTCATCATGAACTTCATGAGCCAGTTTGTGCTGACCCCTAATAGTATTTCCTGTTGTCTGTCCTGAACCTACTGCCCATCAGTTTCATTGGATGCCCTCAAGTTCTAGTATTTTGGGAGAGGGAGAAAAAGTTATGTTTGTCAATTCTCTCTACTCCATGCATAACGTTATAAACTTCTATCATGGTCTCCCTGAGTTGTCTCTTTTTCTAAACTGAAAAGTCCCAGACTCTTCAGCCTTTCCTTATAGGGAAAGTTCTCCAGCTCTCTAATCTTCTTGGTTACCTCCTCTGTACTTTTTCCAGCTCTACAATGTCCTTTTGGAGATACAATCCCTGCTGTAACTCACTGGATTGACACTTTCATTGATCTATCTACTTTGATCCCAATACTTTTTTCGTTCTCAGTCTCAGCAAGTTCAGACCCCATTAACCTATACTTGAAGTTGGGATTTTTTGCCCCAGTGTGCATCACCTTACACTTACCAACACTGAACTTCATTTGCCACCCTGTCACCCACTCACCCAATTTGTGGAGATCCTCTTGGAGCTCTTCACAGTCAACCTTGGTTTTCACCATCCTGAATAATTTGGCGTCATCTGCAAACCTGCCACTACACTACTCACCCCTAGTTCCAGATCACTTATGCATAAATTAAATATTAGTGGCCCCAATACCCATTCTTCTGGGACCCCACTGCTTAGTTCCCTCCATTGTGAGAACTGTCCATTGATTCCTATTCTTTGCTTGTCATTTAATGAATTTTTAATCCATAAGAGAATCTGTCCTCTTATCCCATGACTACTAAGTTTACTCAGTATTTTGTGAGGTACCTTGTCAAAAGCTTTTTGAAAGTCCAAGTGTATAATGTGAGTTTTGAGTTGAAGTTTTGAAATATTTTGAGATTATTTCTTTAATGACTGTTCATATTTGTTTTTATACTTTTATATATATAGTATTAAGGTGGATGGATCTGAATACATGAATACATGAAGGTGGATGCCAACTTGGTTTAATTTGTCTGTATTTGCTAGTCTTTGCACTTAATATTTGATTTTTAGTTGCAGTTTTTCACTTTGCTGCATGTTTGCTTGGAGTACATAAAAACAATGACACCAGAAAGATGGTAAACTGTAACCACTTTATTGATGCTAATTTGAAAGTCCCCTCTAATATTTCTGGGTCTCCCCCCCCATTATACTCTTAACACCCCTGGCCAGGGGTCCCCAATCTTTTGGTGCCTGTGGGCACCTTTGGCATTCTGACACAGAGTTGTGGGTGCAACCACAAAATGACAGGGAGGGAAGTTATGCATAACTCTAATAGTAATTTTTCAACATTTCAGGCAGATGCTCTATTTAATAGTATGCCTTTTAAAATGAACATATTATTTAACAATATTTTCTGGTATACACAACATTTATCTTCAGCCATACAGTGAAAATCCTTGTGTTGTGGCCGCAGCTACTGCCAAAGCAGCTTCTTAAAAATCTGTTCAACCTATCAAATCTCAAAGGGCCATTCAGAATCCTTGCTGGGCAAAACCCCCACCTGGCCCTGCCTATTTTCTAAAAGCACTTATTGGGCACCAAGAAAGGTGTTGGTCAACACTTTGATGCCCATGGGCACCACATCGGGGACCCCTGTTCTTGGCTGTATGCAGCCCTACCTTTGCTCCCTCAGACATATGTAGGGCCAAGCTCTACCACATTTTGTACCTGGTACAGAATATATGCATTCCTTCCTAGAAACATTAAGAGATTGTCATACATCTGTGTGCAGTGATTGAGGGTCTGAGTTGATGGGTAATGTGTAATTAACTAATATCATATGGCATTGTGTGTAGAATAGACGGGAGATCCTAAGATTGTCTGGTAGCCAGAAGTTCTAGCTCTTTTAGCATTGTGCACCACTAGGTGGCAAACTAGACATGTTTTTGAGGCAAGAGACATTTCAGAGATGATTTTGCCACTGCCTGCCTCTGCGTCATGACTTTGGTACTCCTTGGAGGTCACCCTTCCAAATACTAGCCAAGACCAACCCTGCTTAGCTTCCAAGATCTGACGGGATCAGGCTAGTCTGGGGTATCCAGGTCAGGGTGGTATATGTGTGAAGGGAGGGAAAGAACAGAGCACTACTATGTGCCAAGTGCCATTCTTCACAAATACTTTTAACTGCAAATGAATTTGATTCTTTCACCAACTATCTGAAACTAGGTTCTCATTGTAAAGCATGATTTATTGGGTTATAGTATAAATGTACAACCAAAGACACACCCCTAAGCAAATAGAGAGTCACTGGTTTACATTACTAATAGGGCTAGAGAACCCCACAAATTGGTTCTCCTGGCTGGGTTATCATACGGATCACTCAAATGTTGGTTAGCAGCAACTACTCCCTCTAGTACTATCAAATGCAGTGTATAAAATGTAAAACCAAGGAAATTCATCAGTCCCTTCGTTAAAATTTCTGCCACCCTGAAGATCCACATAGCTCTGCACAAAACCAGTTAGAGGGTCTCTTCTCCCCCTCCTGCTTTTAATACTTTACTGCAGGTTTAATTGCAGCAATATTTCAATGCCAAAGAGAGTAATTTGCAGCTTGAATACAGCATTAGGTCTGCAGTGCCCTACACTTTTAAACCCCAGCATAAAACGAGCATTTGATGCTAGAACTACTAGGATTCTCATTTTCTGCTCACACTTCCAAATAAATGGAAGTTAAATGCCTACATTAACATTTATAAAAATTTAGGCGTGATTCCCTTATTACATAATTAGCCCGAACACTTGGAATATCTGTATATCTGCCGATTAGAGACATTACTTGGAACATGCCCTTGAACAGCTGGAAACCAAGACAAAAAAGGGAAGCACTAATGTGGCCCTGGGGGAGAGCTCTCCGTTTTGACAGGCTAAGGCAGCCTTGGTTCATTTTTACAAGTAAACTTGTTCACTTTAGGAGACATGGTGGAAAAAAGTCATCTTAAACAAACAAACAAACAAACAAACAAACAAACAAACAAACAAACAAACAAACAAACAATTCCTTATAGAAGCAACGCAGTTTTTATCCTACCAAGTGAGCTCATATTATGAATGTGTGGGACTAGAATGTAGAATATATGCAACTCCTGTGCACATGAACACATGAAGCAGCCTTATACTGAATCAGACCCTTGGTTCTTCAAAGTCAGTATTGTCCATTCAGACCGGCAGCGACTCTCCAGTGTCTCAGGCAGAGGTCCCTCACATCACCTACTGCCAGATCTTTTAACTGGAGATACTGGGGATTGAACCTGGGACTTGCTACATGCCAAGCATATGCTCTATTCACTGAGCCACAAAAGAATTGGATCGATGGTAAATGAGTGATAGCTGCATACATTCAGGGCTGATGTAGCGACTAAAACGTATGCGTCAGACTTTGTTGTGAAGTACTATTGGGCATGATCTCTTACAATGGTTGCCAGCCTCCTGGTGGCGGCCTGAAGTTCTCCTGGAATTACAGCTTGAGTGGGTGAGCGGGTGAGTGGCGAGTTAGACTTGCTATGTATTTCTCACTGAAACTAAGGGAAAATGACGACTGGAGTGATTTCCTAATTTGCTGTTGTTGTTCAGTTGCACAGTTGAGTTCAACTCTTCACAACCCCATGGACCCCACACCAGGCCCTTCTGTCCTCCGTCGTCCTCTGGAGTTTGCTCAACTTCATGCTTGTTGTATCGATAACACTGTCTAACCACCTCATCCTTTGCCATCCCCTTCTTCTTTTACCTTCAATCTTTCCCAGCATTAGGTTCTTCTCCAGTGAGTCCTCCATTCTCATTTGGTGGCAAAAGTATTTGAACTTCAGCTTTATTATCTGGCCTTCCAGGGAACAGTCAGGGTTGATTTCTTTTAAGACTGACAGATTTGATCTACTTGCAGTCCAAAGGACTCTCAAGAGTCTTCTCCTAATACAACTAGATTTATATTTAGATATGAAATAGTCTGAATCAAGTTTTTAAAGTTATGTACAACTTCATTCCACTCCCAAACATGAAACCTTCTCAGCTATAGGGAGATATACTACTAGGGACCATTATAAGGCTGGCGATCTCCCCCCCTCCAATCAATGAAGTTCTGTAACCATACAGCAAAATATTTTCTACCCCAACCCGGATAGCCCAGGCTAGCCTGATCCCATCAGATCTTGGAAGCTAAGCAGGGTTGACCCTGGTTAGTATTTGGAAGGGTGACCTCCAAGGAATAGGCAGAGACAGGCAATGGCAAAGTCACCTCTGAAATGTCTCTTGCCTCAAAAACAAGTCTAGCTCACCACCTAGTGGGGCAAAATGCTAAAAGAGCTAGAACTGCTGGCTGACAGACAATCTTAGGATCTCCTGGCTATTCTACACACAATGACATATAATAATTTTTAATTGTTATTATTAAAATATTTTCTTTCATATGTACTGGAATTATGTATAAATATGGACGGGTTTGAAATTAGGTATAATCCCTCCCCCTTAAAACTATAGTTTGGTCTACTTTAAAGAAACAACATTGTAATAGTCCGAGCTTAGTGGCTTGGATCCCCAGATGCTTTTCTGGGTGTGGGGGGGCGGAACGACTTCATGCTCCATTGCTGCAGACCAAAATAACCCCTCATGCCATTCTGGTTGGGGGGGCACCTAGAAAATGGACAGGAGTAAGGTAATAGCACTTGCACATTCCAAAATATCCTCCAACTGGACCCACAACCCCCAAGCATAGTTTAACTACTGATCTGAGCCACTGGCGATATCTGTCAGGCTCCCACTTCCTTCTGATCTTGCTACGCAACCATTCACAAAATCCACTTGGTTTGTAAGCAGTTATGTTAACAGCTGATGTAATCTTATCTGGTTCAAAATCTTTCCTGTACCTACAGTTCAAAATAATTAATAGGTGGGGTTTATGGGTTTAATGCTTTGTTCTGATGAACCACAGCAACCGTGTTGATCATTCTGCCCCTTTCCTTATAACTGAATTTACATCTGCGAGGAGTCAGTTTTCTGAATGATCCTTAGCAGTGCTCTTTTTGTAGCAGGACCTCCTTTGCATATTAGGCAATGCACCCTAATGTAGCCAATCCTCCAAGAGCTTACAGTAGCTCCTGTAAGAAGAGCTCCGTAAGCTCTTGGAGGATTGGCTACATTAGGGGTGTGTCACCTAATATGCATAGGAGTTCCTGCTATAAAAAGAGCCCTGATCCTTAGAAAGCCATCTGAGCATGACTCAACTGCAGAATGCACACAACTCCGCTGTTATTTTCTGTAGCCAATGCAGGGGTTATGGCCTATCCCAAATGACTCAGACTTGTCCGATAAGAATGTTCCACTTGTAAAAGTAGCTAAAGAAATGTGGTACACTACAATGGAATTTTGTACATGAGACTTTGTCCCATTAAGAAGAGTTAGACATTGAATTGTTTCATTCTACTTAGAAGAAGATGCTCATCGAAACGGCTCCACATTCTGGAGACTGCCGTCAGACTGCACAGATTTCACACTTTGTATTTCTGTTATATATTATATTTAATATTCATAAATTTTGTTTAACTTTTCAGTATCACAGTTTCTTTTTGCTTCTTACTAACTGTATATACTGTGAACAGAGAACCATCCTGTTACTTCCTTACACAATACGGCTACCAGCCTCCAGGTGGGGCCCGGAGTTCTCCTGGAATTACAACTGCAAAGACTACAACGATCAGTATCCCTGGTGGAAAGGGCAGTCTTGGATAGTGGGATCTATGGCCATCTGATCGCTGTGGAGCTGCCCCAAACACCACCCTCCCCAAGCACTGCTCCCAAATCTCCAGGAATTTCACAAGCTAGAGTTGGCAGTCCTAGCACACAGGATTACACTATTCATATTCTAAATTATAGTGGGTGGCCTCTCTAAACAGAAAGGGGTGACCATGGGGACTTGGCCTTTCCCTTGCTCTGGGTGGAGATTTGGGTTTGCTCACAATGTAAAGCTTTGTACTCAGCGCACACAGAAGGCTCTAGACTGTGATTTCCTCAACATTTCAGCAATCCTTGAAACATACATATGTTAAGGAGCAGGGACAGTAAAGGTTTTGCAGTCTGGACAAGCCCCCAAACTGGGAATCAGCCCCCAGAGTGATCAGGGTCCCCAGAATCTTTTACCCCACACCCCTCTTGACAACACTGCCAGGAATACTGTGTAACAAATATGGCCTCTGATTTTTTATAAGGACCCTGCAAGATAGGATTGCAGACTGGGGGTGGGGGAAGAACATAAAAGACTTGCCTATGACTACCTAGTGAATTCCTGTTGAGTTGAGATTTGAACAGGAACATCAGCATAGTTCACACTAGACATTATATAATAAAGTTCAAGTCCAGTGGCACCTTTAAGACCAACAACGTTTAATTCTGGGTATAAGCTTTCATGTGCATGCACACTTCTTCAGATGCCTTACATATAAGTAGAGAGAGGGTGTGTGGGGTGGGGTTAGTTGCCAGAAAGGGCTAGTTAGAGACAAGATGCATAAGTAACTGGGCAATAAGTACTGCTGAGATTGGATTAAAGCAGACTTAAGCGTGCTACTGGACTCAGACTTCATTCTCACATCTGTTGTTAACTCTTTTATTATCTGAATGCTAATCTGCTGCTATTCACAGACCTTACCAACTGCATTATCCCAATCTTAGCTGTACTTATGGTTCTTGACTCTAATGAGCCCATCCTGGCAACTAACCCCTCCATATGCAACGCTTCAGGAAGTCTGTTTCAATGTATCTGAAGGAGTGTGCATCTACATATACTAAGTCACTCAGTTCCTGCTTATACCCAGAACTGAACTTCATTGGTCTTGAAGGTGCCACTGGACTCAAACTTAGTTATCACGTCCGTTTGTTAGTTCTTATATTTGTATGCTTATTTGCTGCCACTCACAGGTCTTACCAACCGCTCTAATCCAATCTCAGCTATCATTGCCCAGTTACTTATGCATCTTGACTCTAACTAGCTCTTCTTAGTAGCTAACCCCCCTACCTATATGTAAGGTTTGAGGGAAACTGTCTCAGTGTGTCTGAAGAAGTGTCCATGCACACAAAAGCTTATACCCAGAAAAAAAACTTCATTGGTCTTAAAGGTGCCACTGGACTCAAGCTTTGTTCTGTTGCTTCAGACCAACACGGCTACTCACCCGAATCTACAGACATTATATAGTATATGTGGTGTACCAGCGTTCTGATAGATTTTAAAAATGAAAAGCAACCACAGGGCGCTGCTAGATGGAGGGGAGGAACTTTGGAGGAATTCCCTGTCGAATGCATGTCTTGCTGGCTACTTTGGTTTTGCTCAACATTTGCCTGCCAACTTGCTTTTCTGCCCTTACCAGGTGGGTGGTAAAGCAACTGGAGGACAATTTTGAAAAGACAGTCATTCTAACAGAAACCCCCCTTTACTAAGACTGCAGCCGCCTGTGGCTGCTCTTCATTTTTAAAAGAAAGTTGGGAGTCTGCTGCTCTTGAGAGCCAATTTGGTGTAGTGGTTAGGAGCATGGACTCAAATCTGGGAGAAGAGGGTTTGATTCCCCACTCCTCCACATTCAGCTGCTGGTGTGACCTTGGGTCAGTCATAAATTCTTTCAGAGCTGTTCTCTCAAGGGCAGTTCTCTCAGAGCTCTCTCAGCCCCACCTACCTCACAGGTTGTCTGTTGTGGGGAGGGGAAGGGAAAGGAGTTTGTAAGCTGCTCTGAGACTCCTTCAGGTAGTGAAGAGTGGGGTATAAATCCTATCTCTTCTCTTCTTCTTCTCTCTTGTCTGTAGTGCCAGGTCTAGTTTGGCTCTTACTCATTACCTATAAGGGGTGAAGCTCACATTCAAGCTATTTGTTTTTGGACAGTGCCAACTCCTTCAGCTACTACACTGCTCCGGCTCTAGTGTGATTGTGTGATTTGCGATGCTAAGTATAGTACCAGAGGATGGTAGTTATTCTCAATTAATTAATCCAGAACGGAAGGGCATTTGCTCCTCGGAAGCAGCTTCTCCAGGTGCTTGAATGCCACATTGATTCGGAATTAGAGCTTGAGGGATTCTCTCTATTACTACTTTACTCACAAACACCGCATGATGGGAGGCAGAGAAATAATTCTTTCCCTTAAATGAGCCCGCTCTGAAACTAGTGAACACACATTGCTAAAGTTTATTACTTATATCACAGCATTTCACCACCTTGTTGACCGCACACATCACTTGCAGTGTTCTGAGAAGCAGGTAAAATAATGTTCATACTAGCAATAATTAGCAAACGGACTATATGAATAATCACACTCATTCCCGCAAAGATTTCTTGTTTTCACAGACCAATCCATTACTTGCTTCAATGAACCGTCTTGTTGTTAATTTGCAGGGTTTTTACCCCTAGGTGATGGAAATACCTGCCCTCTTTCCAGCCTCCCATTAAGTATGGTTTTCACTAATATGTATAATTCATGAGAAAAATTTGTTTGTCAAGGATTCCTGACAGGTCACTTAAATCCTAGATCAATTGATAATGTTCACACCGACATGGCCCAGAATGAAAATTGCACTGATACTGACTTCCCTTTCTTGATAAAAATGATATTGTTTTTAGGATCTTAGCCTGTAGCATGAGCTGATTTCTAAAAACAAAATGAGCTTCAAATACAAATTGTATTTGGGTCTTGAAATATAACAGTTGTGGCAAAAGCCCATGCATTGTAACACTCAAACAAGGTCTAGAGGTTACACAGAATGATGATGATGGTTAGTTTGACCGTCAGAACGTGGGCCACTCCATAGTTTAGTAACAGCAGTTAATCTTAATTATAGTTTCACATGAGGTAGTAAAGTGGACACCATGGCTTCATTCTGGCATAACTGGTCTTGCCACAGTGCAGGCCAGGATACCAGCTCAGTCTCTGTGGAGGAGATGGTGGGAAGACTGAAGGGAATGAAACTGGCATTTGTTGAGGCAAAGTAGGATTTGAATGTTCATCTGTATGCAGAATTCTAGTTTGGAAAACTATCCATAGTTAACACAACAACTTTGAGGCTGAATATGAAGAAACTGAAATTTTTAAAGATTTTCTCTTCCTTGGCTCCATCATCAACCAAAAGTGAGCCAGCAACCTGGCAATCAGAAGGAGATTGATACTGGGAAGGGCAGCGATGAAGGAGCAAGAAAAGATTCTTAAGTGTAAGGTTGTGTAGCTGGCAACCAAGATCAAGTTAATGCATGCTATAATATTCCTCATTATTTTGGGTGTGAAAGTTGGACAATGAAGAAAGCTGACAAGAAGAAAGTTGATTAATTTGAAAAGTGGTGTTGGTGGAATGTTTTGCGGATACTGTGGACCACCAAAAAGAAGAGAAGAGGAGGAGATTGGATTTATACCCCACCCTTCACTACCCAAATGTGTCTCAGAGTGGCTTACAAACTCCTTTTCCCTTCCCCTCCCCACAACAGACACCCTGTGAGGTAGGTGGGGCTGAGAGAGCTCCTGACAGAAACTGCTCTTTTTTCAAGAACAGCTCTTATCAGAACTATGGCTTGCCCAAGGTCATCTAGCCAGGTGCAAGTGGAGGAGTGGGGAATCAAACCCGGCTCTCCTAGATTAGAGTCCACGTACTTAACCACTACACCAAACTGGCTCACCAAAAAGACAAATAAGTGGGTTCTAGACCAACCAAGCCCTAGAAGCTAAAATGATTTCTCCTTAGAAGCATCTTCTAGGACAGGGCTGTCGAACTCGTTTGTTATGATGCTGGATCTAACATAAATGAGACCTTGTTGGGCCGGGCCATGTGTGTCATAAAATGTAATGCCAGGTAGCGGAGATATAAACTTTATAAAGGACACAAACACAAAGGTTTTTTTTTTTAACTTAAAATAAAAACATGCTCAAAACATCAGCACTCTTGCAATATTTTGTTTATTTAACAGTGTCTGATAACTGACACCTCTTGCTCTGAATTATTACATCAAAATATCTGTGCTGTTGCAACCTTGAGTATGCTGTTCAGGTGTGTCTCTGTAAGCTGCGAACCTACAATGATGCAGCAGCAGCAGAACTGGAAGAAGAAGCAGAAGACAGCCAGTTCCACTGCGGGCCTGATAGAAGTCCTCTAGGGGCCTGATCTGGCCCCTGGGCCGCTTGTTTGACACCCTTGTTCTAGAAGCTAAAATGACTAAACTGAGGCTATCACATTATAAGAAGACAACAGTCACTGGAAAAGACATTAATGCTAGGTAAAGTTGAAGGCAGCAGGAAAAGAAGACGACCCAACATGAGATGGGTGGACTCGACCACGGAAGCCAAGGCCCTCGGTTTGCAAGATCTGAGCAAGACTGTTAATGGTAGGACATTTTTGGAGGTCATTAATTCATAGAGTCACCATAGGTCAGAAGTGACTTGATGGCATTTCACACACACACACACACACACACACACACACACACACACACACGCACGCACGCACGCACACGCACACGCGCGCACACACATATTTTACTCCCTCATATTTTTCTCAAAAAGGTTTGTTGTTAGAGTGGGCCTGTATGCTTGGACACTGCATATGGATTCCTCTTTCAGGCTGTAATCATGGAATACAGGTTGCAGGTAAGGGGGAAAAAATCCTTCAGTTGTGTGACTAGTCTTGCCAGAGCTCATACTGAGGGACACCATTGCATAGAAACTGAATTCTGTTCAAGTAAAATTCTTGCTGACCTAGTCAATGGCTCGGCCCAACAGGACAGGCAAGATGCAATCCAACGATGTGGTCCAGTGTGGCAGTTTTAAGTTTGGTGTTATTCCAAGTTGATGCCAAATGAACTCATAGTTATCTCTCCCTTTCTGTCTCTGTAGGTAAGGAAGCTGGCAGAAGGAAAAATTCAGTAATGGGTTGAATGATACAGTCAATCAATATATGAAGTGAATTTGGGATTGATTCCAAGGCTAGTATTCAGAATAAAATATAATATTCACTTGCTCCCTCCTCCCATTGGCATTCACAGAACAGTGGTTAATTTATTTGACCAACTCTTCCCATTCATCTCACTCCTTCCTGTGGATCTGTGATGTATAAATGGTCCTGAAGCTACTGTACATGGAAACAATTAAATAATTATAATATGTAAATGCGACATTTTAAGTGAGCAGGTATAAATATATCAGTCTTCTCCAAGCAAGCATTTTATGTTCATAAACATCATTGCTATATTGTTTTCCGCTCAGCATGTTCGATTCCACGGTAATTATGATGTTTGTGCCTTACATGAATGCAAAGATAGCATGACGAAATTTACACATATAAACTTGGTTGAAAGATTGCTTATGCAAAACAGAAGAGCTTGATGAAACATAAATGGAAATGATCCTTTAAAAAAAAAAAAAAGTTAACTTCTGCATCACTCAAAGAATGTCCATTATCTATAGATACCTGACTCCACCCTCTGTCCTAATTTATGTTGTCTCATGGTATGGATTCATTGGTGGAGTACATGATGGTAAAGCATACTTCCTGGTCAACTGTCATGTAACATCACTTGGTAAGTACCAGTCAATCAAAGGGCTTGATCCAGCCCTACTTAAGCAATTAAGTCGCAGTGGTTTCAGGAGTTCATTCAGCTCCAACTGAAGGTATCCTATAAATATGAAGGAACATTATTATAATGTTATTTAGAGTCTGATAAATAAAAGTTGGATATAAACCAGAAAATTCTGCAACTATTATGAATACAATGGGTTGGATCCATCTCACTTTTCCACTGTGGAGAGATGGAGGAGGGGGTCACCATTGACAACAAAAAAGATATGCTGAGGATCGTGGGACTTACATGGACAAAAGCCATGTGGGCTGGGGGCTATATTAAGGAGGGCAGTTAGGTGAGCTTAAGTGAAAAAGCTGGCTAGATCCAACCCAATATGTACTCTTCACCTCTTCATTCCAAATAGCTACTATGGCATTAAAAGGAAGGATAGGAAAATCATTTTTCTGATTGGCTGTCTGACTGTAACTGATTAATAAATATGGGTATTTCCAAAACTGTCTGAAATTAATGTGCACTTGCTTTGCATCTATCTGCATTGCATTAAATGTAAGGCACAGCATTTGTGCCACAAAGCAATCAAGAAGTGTTTTGGCTCTACCATGCACTGCATTATTGCTTTTTAACCAGGAACTATTTCCCAATACCCATGTTATGCTGTACTCGTGGAGGACAGGTCTATCATCATCATCAGCTATTGGCAAATGAAACCTCTATGCACAAAAGCAGTCTACCTCTGTGGAACTAGCTACATGTGATGTGATGACAGCTGGGTTGGGAGTCCCCCTACCCAACTCATATGTACCAGCAGTGGACTCACCTTAGAAAGTGCTCCATCATTTGATGCAGTTTGGGAGCACTAGAGCTGGGGAGAAGGGACTACTGTCTGTCTTACCCCCTGTACTTTTCCCCCTAGCAAAAACAGCAACGGGGAGGGGATGTGTTTCATTATTTAAAGGTTAAAATGCTTGGGGCTCTTTAGCTTGGAGAAATGACGGCTGAGGGGTGACATGATTGAGGTTTATAAGATTATGCATGGGATAGAGCAGGTTGAGAAAGAAGTACTTTTCTCCCTTTCTCACAATACAAGAATTCGTGGGCACTCAATGACATTGCTGAGCAGTCGGGTTAGAACAGATAAAAGAAAGTACTTCTTCACCCAAAGAGTGGAATTCACTGCCACAGGAGGTGGTGGCAGCTACAAGCATGGACAGTTTCAAGAGGGAATTAGATAAACATATGGAGCAGAAGTCCATCAGTGGCTATTAGCCACAAGGTATAGCTAGGAACTCTCAGTCTGGGGCAGGTGATGCACTCTATTCTTGGTGCTGGAGGGGCAGCAGTGGGAGGGCTTTTAGTGTCCTGGCCCCATTGCTGGACCTCCTGATGGCACCTGGTATTTTTGGCTGCTGTGTGACAGAGTGTTGGACTGGATGGGCCATTGGCCTGATTCAACATTGGCTTCTCTTATGCTCTTATGTTATGTTCTTATTTCATTACCTCAGTCTAAATGTTGTTCTGTAAATAAATAGTCCCTAGTTGATCATTATCCCTGATCTGGATAGCCTAGGCTAGCCTGATCCCCTCAGATCTCAGAAGCTAAGCAGGGTTGGCCTGGGGTCCTATTTGGATGGGAGACCATCAAGGAAGTCCAAGGTTGTGACACAGAGCCAGGTAATGGCAAACCACCTCTGAGTGTCTCTTACCTTGAAAACCCCTTGAGGTCGCCATAAGTCAGCTGTGACTTGATGGAAAAATAAATAAATAAATGAAATAAGAGGTGCCTCAGATTTGTGTTGGCTGTTCCTTGGACACAATACCGTGAAACAAAGCTTGTCCTTAGTGTGAACAATCCATGCTGTCAGACCCATCATCTAGAGATAAAGGCTTTTCCATGGGGAAATCACTGACAGGCTGAATAGTGACATGCAGCCCACACGTTGCTTATCTGTTCCTTGATGAATACTGAGGTACCCATCAAAACCTGGATTCAAAACATTGTTTCAAGCAACAGATGAAAAGGACATCTTCTTGAGGTATGCCCTACTATAACCATCTTTATGTAAATTTAGCATGTGTGTAGGAGAGACAGGGAGAGAGAGAGAGAAATGAGAAACTGTCGGTTGAGTGGAACAGATATACCCAAAACAGGGACAGCCAAGATGTCCAGAACAGAAAGAATATGGCATAATATTTAACATATTAGAAATGTTCCCTTCTTTTTATCTCCAAAGCATATGGCATGAATCAGTATATTATTGTGAGTAAACAGCAGAAAAACCACTCTGAGTAAATAATTAAGTAATTAATCTGGTAACAAAAAACTCTTGTGAAATCTTAAAAAGCTAACTGAAACATTAAAGATCAGCCCAGAATCCATTGGGATTTTAAAAAAAGGTTCTGTAAAAAGTTTTCTGTCTTGATTTTGGGTTTTTTTTGCAAAATTATCATTTCACTTTACCTTAACATCAAAAATCCAATAAAAAATAATTCAAATACAGGCTGTGAAGTGAGGACAATTTATAGATACCTCAGAGGTCTTGAAAAAAGTTTCAAGTTCGCAAGGGAAGAGCCAGCTATATCAGCTTGAGCTCTTTGGACGAAGGGGGAGGGGAATGGGATTGACAGACAGACAGACAAGACAGACAGACAGACAGATAACCTGTGACATTCAACTGCAAATAAGTAGTTGTATTGAGAGGTGGGAGAGGTTGCTTGCAAGGAGAATTCAGAATCAGGCTGAAATCCACTCTCCATTCCTTTGGCTGCATAGAAGTAAAGAAGGAATGGGAACCCCTTTCACATCCAACTCCTGCCTACTGGACTCTGTGCTTTGGCGGAAGAGGAGGATGGTCACTATTTCAGCAGGATAAACAAATAAATGGTGCAGTATTGTGGAAAACATGCTGCTCTTAGACTTCTGCAGCAGATTTAGCTCATCCTTCCTGTCAGCTAGTGGATTTGCCATTGATAAGGAAAGCGGTCATCAACAGGAAATAAGATTGCGCAGGGTAAATATAGTTTAACAGTGCTATACAAATCCGCAATGTATGATTATACATTGGGAAGAGCTCTGGGTGAGAAATATAGAAGTCTCATTTGACACTCCAAAGAAAGAGGATGAGGATGGTCCAATGTGAAGATTTAATTGCCACAATATTAGATGAAGAAAGGAAGAAAAGAAAGCATGCCTAACCTCTTTAGAGAGCACCTAGAAGCAGAATGGAGTAAGTGAATTCCCTCCCCCCCTAATGTTTACATATCCTGGCTCATGTTTCATGTTCAAGGGCAAAGAATTGGTGCCTGTACTGAGGCATAAGAAGGTATCAGAGTAGATTGTACTTCAGAAAAACCATTCTATAGAACTCGAAAAATAAAGTTATTTGGCATTGCATATGATATCCTGTAACACAGTCACTCATTAACTAGACTTGTGAATACAGGGTACTCTCATTTTTTTTTAAAAAAGTTGGCTCACTGTGTATAGCCAGAGGTCTGTCCTGTATATTAATAAGGATTGCATTTATTTTCCATTGTTCCTGGTCTTAAGGCAAAGTCTTGGGTTCCACTGGAAAAAAACCAACCACCATGTGTTAAATCAGGAAGTGACATCATCCACTGGGGTGATTCCATGTATTTTTTTTAACTTGTCTCCCAAAGCTGCTTTTCTTATGTGAACTCAGAGATTTAGAACCTGTGGGGATATCTTACAGTTTTGGTGATAATGGCGCATCACTCTTTGACAGACTATAAACAGTCCTACATAAAAATGCCAGTGTCAAGAGGAAAGGAAATCAGCTTCTATTTGTTTATCAACAACCACGGTATACAACCATGGTCGTATATTGGTTAGTGTGCTGGGCTGGGGCTAGTGATCTCTCTCATATCTCAGCCTACCTATCAGGGTTGTTCCAAGGGTAAAATGGGAAGGGTAGCATCACATATGCTGCTCTAAACTTCTCAGAAGAAGTGTGGGGTAAACCCACAATAGATTCTAAAAATCTTTAGTATGGGATATTTTAAACTGGAAAAGTGAAACTGCTGATCTCCTAACAAAAATATATGACATGTCATTAAAATCAGCTACCTTCCAGTCCAAATAATGCCAATTATTAAATAGTGATCAAGAGGAAACCTGGGAAATTACAGGTGAGTAAACTTAGTCTGTTCTGATTAAATAGATGGAAGCTGTTAAGAATATAAGGATATAAGGCCCTGACTTGGATTGCCCAGGCAAGCCCGATCTTGTCAGATCTCAGAAGCTAAGCAGGGTTGACTCTGGTAAATACTTGGATAGGAGACCTTCTTGAAATACCAGAAGCAGGGGCAGGCATTATTCAATCACCTCTCTGAACATCCTCCAGCCCCCCAGTAGGGGGTCAGTCACCAGAGGTCACCATGAAGCTTGTGAGCAACTTCTCCTCTCCTGCCTGTTTCTGCTAGGAAAGAAAAAAACCTTTAAAAAGTAAATATAAGGTTTTTGTTGAGCCCAAATCCCGAAGTATTTCTCCTCAATCTCTCCAAATAGGTGTGTGGGTGATAATGCAACAAATAAGGTTCAGTTTGAATACATTTAATGTGATACTTATTGGGGCAAAAATACTGACTTTAAATATATACCCAAAGGGCCTGAACTGACCAAGAAAGAGATTTGGGGGTCATGGTGAAAAACTTGATGAAAATGTGGACTCTGAGCAGCAGTAGTAAAAAAAGAAAGTGTTATACTAGCAGTTATTAGGAAAAGGACTGAACACAAGACAGCCGGCATCATAATGCTTTTGTATAGGTCTGCAGTGTGGCATCATTTGGCATATTGTGCATAGTTCCAGATGTTTCTGGTTGTCTCCTAACAGAGACCTTTTCTCTGTTTCCCACAGTACTAGAAGAAACAAGATGGTGTGGGGCACTAGATTCAGGGCAATAGATTTAGAACAAAAAGAAATGCTTCTTAGAAGATGCCTTCTAAAAACTAGTGTGGGGGGTATGAACAGCAGAGCTCTAGGATCTCTGTACCCTGATTGTAGACCTTCTGGGGGCATCAAGATGGTCACTGAGCAAAACAGGGTGTGAAGTAGATGGAACACTTATGTTCAACACGTAATAACCAACCATATTTAATGAATCATTTAGCTTTATTCTGAAGATTTACCTTCAGTAATGTTTACAGGCCAAATTCACCTAGACAAACTTTTAGCCAACTAAGGAACTCTTGCAGATAGACTGCAGCCATTTCTGATACATTCCCAGATGGTCTACCACAATCCATTGCTTGTCCAAGTGTATACAGGAGAAACTCCTATATCCTCTCTTCTATTAGTTGCTGTAGATTCTCTGGGTTGTGTGGCCGTGGTCTTGGCATTGTAGGACCTCTCTTCTATTGTATGTATACTGGGCAAATGCCCTATGAAGGTTATTAAGGTACTTCCACAACAGATAGGAAGTTAAATTTGGCAAACTTCTACAGGATACCAAAATAAGGAAAAATGCTGTGGCCTGGATGAGAGAAATAAACTCTAGTTTTCAGAAGTTTCATGTAATTGTGGTGTTTTGGACTAAAAGTATTCCAGCTTTCAGTTGTGGAAATGTCTTAATAATCAATTCACGAGTGATTCCAAGAATCATATTATTTATGAAGATGTGTTAGAATACATCCCGGACCCTACTTTATTTTCCTGTTTTGATCCCCAAGCCAATGGCACATCCCGAGATGTGCTTGTGAGCTTCCCCCAACCCAGACTCTGGCCTGGCTCATTACCCTCCCTCCCAGCCCCCTCACTTCCAGTCCCAACCACTGCTCTACATCTGGGTGACATGAGAGCTAATTGCAGGACACTTACATTCTTGATAAACTATGGTTTCCCCTTCTCTGCAGCCCTTTGAAGTTTCAGACAGTTTCATGGTAATGGATAATCTAATCTTTTCTGAGCACTGTTTTTGGGGGGATTTCTGCTGGTGACTGCTCTGGAATGGTAAGGAAGGGAAAATATTACAGCATAAGTATTGATTTCTGCACACAGAGGTCACTGTGTGGGGATTACACTTTTATCACACAAGGTGAAGTGTTGGCAAGATCCTAATAATAACTACTGAGTGCTAGTTAAATATGGGGGCCAGGGGGAGGAAAACAATCTTTTATTCTTAGTACCTCAAGGCTATACATGGCAATTACTATTGTGGAGGCAATAAAGAAGTTGTTAATTACAGGTTTTATACCCTTGTAGCCCAAAGTAGGAATGAAAGGACTAAAGGTTACAAAGTGAAAACTGAAGAGAAAAAAAGTAAGTTATAGGTCTTGTTTTTCCTTTGCAAGAGGAATAATTTACTGCAGTACAAGGAGTTTGGGGTCCAATAAATAAGCAAACAAAAGTATATATAACCGCTTTTAGAGACTGTAGAAGAGCCCATAAGTTGCTGTATTTTGTTTTAATGATGGTCACCATGCTTTTGCTTTAATTAAATGGGTACTTGAGAATTGGGATATAACTATATTGTGATTTATACAATATGATGCATCTGTGCTGAATCGGCACAATGTCTTCTGTTTCTTTGGGACTGTGATCCTTGGGCCAGTTCGTGCCACAAAATTGGCACATTGAGAAGGCAGACTGAGTGGATCCTTGCCGAGTTTTAGCACATGGCGTGCATGGGGGGTTCACAAGGTGCTCAGCTCAAGATATACAACTCTTGGTATCTTGACTTTTTCTGGTAGTAAAGGTAAAGGTTCCCTTGCTTGAAAGCCAGTCGAATCCAACTCTAGGGTTGCGGTGCTCATCTCAGTTTCAAAGCTGAAGAGCCAGCGCTGTCCGAAGACATTTCCGTGGTCATGTGGCCGGCACGACTAAACACCAAGGCACATGGAACGCTGTTACCTTCCCACTGAAGTGGTACCTATTTATCTACTTGCAATTTCTTGCTTTTGAACCGCTAGGTTGGCAGGAGATTTCTGGTAGTAACTGAAGCTAAAAACAGCAAATTCATGCCTATCCGAGGAAACCGAATTCACTAAAATTGTTAAAACCAGAACTTCAACAAGCTGTGGCTGCCGTTGTTTAAAATAAGGGGCATAACTGAGTTCTATGGAATTATTATGTTCTGGAATACAAGAGCAAAGATTTTAAGGGATTGCCACACGTGAGTACAAAGAAACTCCGAATGCTAAGTGTTTTCTCAAAATGTACTTTACATATGGAGGGAGATGGGAAGATTGGTGGGAAACCGATTGCGTGGGGCACATGGAAGTGAAGCACAACAGGATCCTGATTGTGGAATACTATCCTTTTTTTGTGGAATTCTTTCTTGTCCCTAATTGGTACCGACACAGAGATGTATTTTGATTGATGGGGAAAACTGAGGTCTGGAATAAGCATTCAGCTGGGGGAGTCACAGTCCAGACCTCACTTCTCAGCACCGATCAGAACATATTTGTGCGTAACTAGCAGTTAGGGACAAGATAGTATTCCACACTAGCTATTTACAAGGAACTGGCATCCCATTGATACTGAACAGCATTATTACAGTATTTTTATGTCCAAAATAATGTGATTTTGTAAGACAACACAACACTGTTACTACTATACTGTGACTAAGACAGAGTCATTTGCCAGAAGCCAGAAGGTAAATCAATGACAGAGGTAAGAATTGAAATCAGCTATCCTTTATCTATACAAAGGACATGTATAAACACATTACCGTATTCCAAAACACATTTACTAAGAAGACTCTCAATAGAACTATCTTCTAACTGAATGTGCATCTGGCCAGAAATGCAGCATATAAATGCCATGAGGCTGATGATCTCTTGGACCTCTTTGTGGAGCAGTTCATATTTATTGTGAAATAGATCTGAAAAGCATTAGGCCAGGTCACTATCAACTGTCTGGTCCATTTGTAACAAAAAGGGTCAGAATACACAATTCAATGAATAATATATGTAGAATCTGAAGAAAACATGCTCCTTGTTGTCCAGGGTACTAACCAATATCCGTGAGAATTTGTACAACTCTTCCATACATTAACTAATCAGAGTGTAATGCAATTGTTTACATGCAGACATGAATAAATATATGCACACTCACACCCCACAAAATTCACACATACATAATGAGGGTGGAATTAAACTCTTGTGAGATGAGGTTCATTGATTAAACTCAGCAGACCCTTGCAATTATGACTGTTAATACTGCAGGCTTGTAAAACACTCCCTATAGAAGTCAGCCCATGCTCCTTGGTCCCAGCAACGCAAAGGAAACAAGCTAAATGTTCTTCTGTTCTCTATTAAGGCTGTAGGCCCTCATGAGAGGGTGTCCAAAAGAAAATCCCAGAAAACCTGGTGTACAAACTTTAGCATCATTCATATATTCTGTTACGTTTTACACCAAGCGCATTTATGAGATGCTATCTGAGTTGTTGTTGTGATGCTATGTGAGGAGGTCAGGCAAGGAGAAAACGACTGGCTCCAAACCACTTGCTATACTTCCAGAATGCAGGAGAACCATCTGAGGGCAGGGGTAAGGAGTTTTTCATTTCTCCAGCAGTACCAAAAAGGGGAAGAGGAACAGTTGGGGTGCACTGTACCTCCAACTTTATTTTAAAAGCAAGTTTTTAAAAAATATTAATTATTTTTGTTTTTAAAAAATTATAAACTGTAGCTAGGGTTGCCACTCCCCCCCTGGCTACTGATGGGGGGTAGGTTTGCCAGATCCAGGTTGGGAAACTCCTAGAGATTTGGGGATGGAACCTGGAGAGGACAGGGACCTCAGCATGGAACAATGACATAGGGTCCACCCTCCAAAGCATCCCTCTTCTCCAGGGGAACTGATCTCTGTAGTCTTGAGATGAGCTGTAATTCTAGGGGATCCCCAGGTCCCTTCAAAGACTGGAATCCCTAACTGCCTAGGATGTCCATAGTGGTAAACAGGAAGAGCTGAATGCTCTAACTAAAAAATAAATGGCCTGGAGTTGTCATCTAGTTATCTGCCAGCCACAGGGGAGATGGCAGGAAGGCAAACCTAGGAGCTGGAAAGAGAAACCCAGGAGTGTCTTGACTTCTTGGTAATAAGGGGTGGGGCAGGGCTCTGACACTGGACTGAAAGTCGATCTGAGGGATCTAGCTGAGAAAGGGAGTAATTTGTGGATCCTGAGAACAACTCAAAAACATATTTGAGTACATATGTGGACAATTAGGGAAGGGGCAAAATCTATACTGATCCCAGACATTGGTCACTCAACTGCATCCTCTAGAGGACAGGAGAGAATAGGACAGTGCATCTGCAGTGGGATCAAGAGATACAAACTGGAAGGTGGCTAATACCATACCATTTTAGCTAAATAGTTTTTGGAAGTGAAACTGATGCTGTGACGGAATCACAGGTTTGTGGACAGCAGCAGGTAAACAAACATGACTGAGAAGGGAGGGGGCCATTTGGCTCAGAATTCTCAGAGAGTGACAGATAACAGTAGACAACTGACAGTTGGGAGTTGACAGTTGGAAAAAGTAGTTGGAAGAGAAGGTTGCAGAAAGCGGTCAGCTAACTGAATAGCTCTGAGGTGGAACAAAACCTCTGTGGCTTTGTGGAAACAGGCTAATATCAGTTTGAATAGAAAACGGGGGCTGAAATAAACTCTGCACTGGTACCCTCTAAAAGAAAGAGGAGAGTAAACAGAGAGTGAACGATATAAGACCTCAGTGGTCACAGACACCAGATACATTGCTCCAAAAGAACTTGTAGAGGTGGCTAGAGAAAGGGCTAAGGGTCTGGAGGAGTCTGGAAAGCTGGAAAGGTGCCCAGTTAGACTCAATTTGGTTTGATTAGTTTGTAATTGTGTCGCTGACTTCCATCTGCTGGGCTGTGAGTGATGGCTCAGGAGATGGGCCATATAACAATGACAGGATAGTAGCCCAGTGGTGGCTGAGGCTGTTGAGTGAAGGTCACTAACGGGCGATGATCAGTCAAGGGATACCAGTGCTCCTGGGGAGGGGAAAGTATTGCAGTGGGACTAGGCAGAATGGGAAAGGAAGGGAACAGAGATGCAGAAGGGCTCGGTCCCCTTCCAGCCTGCATCCCATCCCAAAGGCTGGGACCTTTGTCCCCTCTCCAACATTGGTGCTGTGCAATTCCAGGTCCATAAATAATAAGATCATGATCCTTCATGACTTGCTGTCAGAACAGGACATAAACCTGGCTTGCGTGACTGAGACCTGGGTGTGAGAAGGGGAGATGGTAGCTCTCTCCCAGTTAGCTCCTCCCGGGTTCTCAGTCCTCCATCAATCCCAGACTAAGGGGTGGGGGGAGGAGTGGCTCTGTTCATTTGGGAGGCTTACTCCTTCAGAGCGCTTTTGTTACCAAAGATCACAGGCAAAGAATGTGCTGGCTTTGTATAGGAAGCCAAGGAGAGTTTGGCTATCTGGCTATTGTACTGTCTGCCCAACACACTGGCAAGTAGCCTGCCATCCCTGCTGGAGGCCATATCAGCCTGGGCACTGGAGCACCCTAGACTTTTAGTCCTGGTTGATTTCAATGTCCATGCTGATGATGCAACCTCCATGCAGGCAATGGACCTGGTGATGTCCATGGTGGTGCTGGGACTCTCCCAATATGTTACAGCCCCCATTCACTGAGCAGGGCATATGCTTGATTTGATCTTCGTGGCAGGGGTTACAGCGAAACGAATTATGGCTACAGTTGTATCATGGTCAGACCACCATGTTCTGAAGGCCCGTGTGAATGTCCCACCCCGACCCTGTTTGGGCAGTGAGCATATTTTAGCTCACCCGCAGAGCTAAATGAATCCTCTGAGGCTTCAGATGGCTCTGTGGGAACCTATGCCCCTTGGTGGCTTGTTGGATGAGCTAGTCAAGGATTGGCATGGCCGAGTCTCGGCAGCCATTGACGAGATCACTTCCCAACGTCCTCTGCACCCTCATATGAAGTGGGCTCCTTGGTTTACCCAGGAGCTGTGGCTGATGAAACGAAGGCTCAGATGGCTAGAGAGATGTTGGTGGCGTACTCGCAATGAAGCAACAAGAGCATCTTATAGGACATTTATGAGATCCTATGAGATGGCAGTCAAAGCTGCTAAGAGAGAGGTTCTATGCGGCCACGATTGCATCTGCTAGCCCATGCCTGGCACAGTTGTTTAAAACTATTCGATCTCTAACAGGACTGCCACAGGGCAGACCAAACGTCAGGGAATTAGATATTGACTGTGAAGCTTTTGCGAGCTATTTTGCAGAGAAAGTCTTGTTGCTCCACTGCAACCTCCCTGCCACATTTGAGACAGTGAGGGAACTCGAGGCTCCATGCACATCTTCTGGTCCCATTCTGGATTATTTCAGTCCACTCAGCCTTGAGAAAGTTGACAAACTGCTCTCAACAGTACACCCAACCATGTGCAGCCTTCATGGCTTATAAAAGCTGGCCATGAGAGGTTTTGAAGTGCCCTCAGGGATATTATCAACAAGTCCCTCACTGAGGGACTGTTCCTGGGAGCACTCACAGAAGTGTTGGTCTGCCCTCTCTTGAAAAAAACATCTTTGGATCCGGCCGAATTGGCCAACTATCAGCTGGTCTCAAATTTGCCCTAATTGGGCAAATTTGCCCTAATTGGGCAAATTACTTGAGAGGGCGGTAGCAATTCAGTTGCAGAGCTTTATGGAAGACACTTCCATGCTAGACCCTTTCCAGTCTGGCTTCCACCCAGGACACAGGACAGAGATGGCACTGGTCGCCCTCACAGATGACCTCCAGAGGCATCTGGATCAAGGCGGTATGGCGGTACTGCTGCTGTTAGACCTGTCGGCAGCAGTTGCTGATCCACCGCATTGCCAACATGGGGATTCAGGGGCTCGCCTTGCAATGGCTTGCTTCCTTTCTCCAAGGTCGGGGACAAAGTGGCGCTAGAATTGTAGATATCCCAGAGGCACCCACTGATTTGCGGAGTCCCTCAAGGGGCGGTGCTATCCCCAATGTTATTTAACATCTACATGTGCTCCCTTGCCCAGATTGCCTGGAGGCATGGGCTAGGGTGTCACCAATATGCGGATGACACCCAGTTCTATCTGTTGTTGGGCAGCCAGTCCAACTCTACCCCAGAGGACCTGGATCAGATGCTTCAGGATGTGGTGGGCTGGCTGTGACTGAGCTGACTGAAATTGAATCCAACAAAGATGGAGGTCCTGTGCCTAAGTTGGACCGGGTTGGGCTTAGGGCTCCCACTACCAACCTCCGATGGGATGGCATTGGTGCCAGCACCGAGGGTCAGGAGTTTGGGAGTGCTCCTGGATGCCACCTTAACAATGGAGGCCCAGGTAGCAGCTACTGTCAAGCCTTTTACCATCTGCGGCTGATTAGGCAGTTGGTTCCTTTCCTCGAACACAATGACTTGGCAGCAGTGATCCATGCAATGGTCACCTGCAACACTTTCTATATGGGGCTGACCTTGTCCCAAATCCAGAAGCTGCAGCTGGTGCAAAATGGAGCAGCCAGGCTGCTGATGGAGCTCTCTATACGAGAGCACATCACGCCTTACTGAAGGCATTGAACTGGCTGCCAATAGCATACCAGATTCGCTTCAAGGTGCTGGTTTTGACCTATAAAGCCCTATATGGCTGGGGGCCTGCCTACCTGAGGGACCACCTTTCCCCATATTTCCCCCAGAGAGCACTGAGGTCGGGGACCCAAAATTGCCTGACGGTCCCTAGCCCAAAAGCTGCCAGGCTGGCCATCACCAGAGCCAGTGCCTTCTCAGTGGCAGCTCCATACTGGTGGAACAAGCTCCCAGAAGACATCAGGGCCTTGCAGAACCTTTTACAGTTCCACAGGGCCTGTAAAACAGAGCTCTTCCACCAGGCCTTTGATTAGAAGCTGCCACTGAGGAATGAGCACTGGAAACCGAACCATCAATGCCCATGCTAAGTCACCGGCATCACGACAGCTGGATACTGGCCTAAACACCAGTAAATGCCATCTCCATCATTGTACTTTATGTATATTAGGGTTGAATTTTATGCTTTGCACTTATGCATTTGTATTTATGGCATTTTAATTTATGTATCTGTAATTTATGTATGGCTTTGTATATGCATGCATTGTATATGCATTGTAGTCCATGTAGGTAATTTATGCATTTGTATTTTATGATTTTAATCTATATATGCCGCCTTGAGCCTGCATGTGCAGGCAAGGTGGGACAGAAATAAAAATAATAAATAAAAGGGACCAGACAGATAAAGTCCAAAGGAAAGCCACAAAACAGTTACTGGAGACTGGGATCATAAGTGTGGTTAGTGTACTGAAGAACATTCTACAAGGAAACAAAATATCCTATGTAAATATATCCCATCCCCCTGTTGGGCTTGCTGAGAAATAAAGAAGTGTACGGTTTGACTTTTACAAAGACTGGTGCTTGACTTTCTGGTGAAAGAATTATACTGGGCAGTGGTCCTCTATACATCCATAAGTTATATACATACATACGCACACTAAAACCCCCGAAGAGACTAACGTTTTTATAGTGATCTGGTCAGATACAGTATAGTGAGAACTGATCAGGCACATCATAAGTAAGAATATTTTAAATCCAGTACATCTATAAGCCTATATGGGCAGTGACCCCATGGCTTCGGTCTCACCTCCCGCCTCTACGGTTATAGATGCTCAGGGCAGTTATCTGTGGGTTACTTTTAAACAGCCTGGACATGGCTATTCTCAACCATTATCGTTTATATCTGATTCTTAACTTACCATGAGTTTCAGGCAAATGGAATGCTTTTGTGCCCTTTTATAGACAGGTTATTAATAGGAATGACCTACACATATAGGACACATCCTGTAAACAAAATTGTATTCAGTTCATTGGGTACAGTACAAATCAATGCCAGGAAACAGAGACGTCATAAACACAAGTGAGATTTTATCTCTGCCTCCAAGGTGAAACTTTCAGCAGGTGTGCAATAGACACAGGTATCTATGGATTGTTAACACCTATAATGCATGGCAGAATCTTTCCCAGAAAACTGCTGTGTTTCTTTATTAGAAGGATCTTGGTACCATGTGTCTGAGTAGCAAGCCTATCAATTGCTGTGTGTAATCAGGAGGAAATGTTACTTTGCTCTAGTAGAACACAGTAACTGTGACACAAAGGCAAACTAGTTTACTCAAGAGTAAATGATAGAAGAGACATTCTTTCTCAAAAATTTAGGGTTATCAGTGCTATGCTAAGCAGAGTTGTAACTTAGACTTCAAAGGTCGTAACTGTTTAAGATTGCAGTGCCAAACTCCTCTGGTATCATTTTAAGTCAGACTGGTTGAGCATATTTCGAGTTCAGGCACTCTTTGAATTTGTAAAACTACTACAATAAACACATGTCTTAGTTTAATGGATACCCTCCCCCGCCTTCTGTGCTTTGTGACTCTGATAAGATTCTTTGGAGATACCCAAGAATGGAACCCCCCCCTTTCATATTTGTCTCTTTGACGGACCCCTTCCATTTCCCTCCCTCAGAGGTTAGATTTTCCCTCCATTTTGACTTGGCCGTTCATGGACTGAGCAGCCCTGGTAACATGTTTTCTTCTCACCTGAAGAAACTTTGACTGTCCCACCCTGTAGGTAAAATATATTTTGACTATTTGCTCAACCCAGGACCATGAGGAAAGGGATAGGCTTGCATTTTAACGTAAACCCTTGAAAACTGAACTTTTAAAATTTAAAAATAACAAAAAGTTTTATTTAACATCAAAGGGAAAGGTCAGGTGAAGTCAGGGGCTGATTACTGAGGTAAAAGCACAGAGTTTTGATCTTATATATCAGGCTAATGAGGGGTTCTTTATTTATTCACAGTTACTTAGATATTTACATTGAGAGGCTTTTGTTCCAGTGTTTCCCCAAGCACTCTAATTCGCTTTATTTGAGTAATCACTGACTCTTTTGGTGCCCAGACAGCTAGTACCCTTTTCCCAGTACCCAAACCCCTTCTCTTGGAACACCAGTACTCTTCTTGAGTTGTTCACTGACTTTTAAGGTCTCTACAGACAGTTTCTAATTATACCATATCATAGAATTCTGTACTCCTCAGAGATAATGCTCCTTGTTTGGGTAGGAAATCTTCTCTCTCTAGAAGAGCTATTCCCTTTCCTTTGGCCTGAATGGGAGTCTTCTCTGCTACCCAAACTTCTTTGACAAACTCTCCCCACGTTCTCTGTTTTCAAACTACTCTTAGCTATTGCTGAATTCAGACTGCATTCAGCCAAGGTTGAAATCTGGCTCTGTCAGCACTAAACCCTTTTTCTGTCAGGCCAAACACAGACGGTCTCAGTGCACATCTCTTCTCAGTTAAGGCAGGAATCTAACTGACTCTCCTCAGCATCCTTCTCTTTCAAGACCTTTTTCTCAGCTGATGCTAACCAATCAGATTGCTTAGAGCACCCTGTCACTCTAGGCACTCTGGCTCTGTGAAGAATTAACCCTTCACAATCCTTTAGTTGTTGGCACAGAACTTCTAAGCCTCTTAAAAAGTGCAGTCCATCACAGTCTCCATTCAAGTGCTGGCACAATTATAACCAGAACAGACTGTGGATATATTATGCAAAAAAAATCAAAGTCTGTATTCTTTCAAAATAAGTGGTTGTTAAAGTTGTTACAGACACTGCTGTATGGATTTCTGATAGCACAATGAAGATGCTTCTCTGTTTCCCATGTCTTAAAGTTTGCTAGGGCTGCCATTGTAGGTTCACTTGTTTGGAAACAAGTCTGACTGAAAGTTAACAGAATGATGACAGGAATGCAGAAGTCTTAGGGAAATCATCTGGGGGCCTCAGAAATCCTTCATAGGTTTTAGGGACACACATTTAACACAACACATCAATAGCATCACCAGAGACATGTCGAAGTGCAATGATGTAGGTACTACTGCATTCTCTTCAACCTAACAATCCTTACAAGATGGAGGCTTTTCTTTGGATAGACACAGACTAGAAAGCTTGCGTGCTGCTGTTCAAGACATCCCCCATTTTTCTTCAAGACCATCAATCCAGTTCCCTTCCTAAGCTCTAACTTTATCCAAACTTTTGATGAAGAAAGCAAAGTGAAATAAATACTCGAAATGCCTGCATGTGGAACCACAGTATGGGATGAACCCAGCGATCATAGAGATAGTATTGATTCCATAGTGGAAAGATGAATGGAACCAATATCCTGAGCATGGTATATGGGGCATCAACTCATATTTATCTTCCTCTGTCAGCGGTGAACACACAGCGCAAGGCTTGCCCTTTTGTAATGTAAACAGAAAATTATGTCTTGAATACAAAACCAAACTATTAAAAAGGCAGCTTTCGTTCCCTCTCATAATGTGCGGCAACATAAGGCGGTGCGACTGATGTGGCTCCACAGCTGTTGCCAGGGGAAAGTAAGAATGCCGCTTGCCACATCTGGGGTGACATCTTTAAAGAGGCACTTAATCTGCAGTGCGGAGGTATGTTAAGCCTCTTTGCTTTTCTTTGCTTGTTCTCAAGCTAATGCAACTCCTGGAGAGCTGTGTTGATTTCAAGTCAAATGGGTGAGATGAAAGAACAATTAAGGACAAGTGATACTAGGAGGCATTGTTGGAAACATAAAGGCAGAATAATAGTATAATCCCTGGAACAGTCTGGCAGAAGATTTGTAATGCTACGTTTTAAAGATGTAGGATCTTTGCAACTAAAAACCCTGACACTCTTTTGTGGGAGGGACATGTGTACAGTTGTGAAAGGGATCAATATTATTTCTAGTTTTTAGAGTTTTTAAAACTCTGTTTACACCCCCCCCACACTTCTCTAAAGCCGTTTCTTCTCCGGGGCCCTTCAGAAACAATTTGCCCAGGCTCCTGGGCTCTTTTATACCCTCCACAGATTCATCCTTGTAAATGAGACCTGAGAGCTGAAGGCAGAAAACACGGGCCCAGCAACAAGGCTCCTACCAGTCAAACATATCCTGCTGGGTGAGTCCACTAAGCACCATGTTGCTGGCATTCCTCTCTGGCAGGAGCACCATCACTTTACCAGCAAGGCATGGCTACTACCTGGACAATAGCTTGTGAGTTTCCAGAGGTGAACGGTTGGCCACTGTGTTTCATGGAATGGTCAATTAGATGGATCATGGACTGGTCCAGCCAGGCAGTTTTCATAGTTCTTCACTTCAGCTGGTGGGAAATTCTTTTGAAACACCAGCCATTTCAGAGCATCAACAACTCCATCTGCTGAATTTCCTCTTGGGAACTGTTCATGGACTGCAGGTTCACAAAAGAATCCCTATTAAAAAATGGTGGAGAGAAAGGACTCTTTCATATCTAAATTCCATACCCTTTTCCCTACTACAGCAGCTTATGCTGCCCTGAAACTTCCACTAGCTCTGCAAAGCTGCTGTCTTCAGAAATGTTGGCCGTCCAACTGTACAAAGCTGGAACCAGTTGAAAAATTTCAAGGGGGATCCATGCCAGCTTCCATGTGGTGCTTTCGACACATAAAAATGCTTTGTTTATGGGAGAAGCAAACATTTGAGCAGGCATGGACAGGGGGTGGGAAAGTGTACCTTAAAGAATCAAAAGGCTTTTTTTTTTTTTGCTTGCCGTGCACCATGCCAAGAGAAATCCTAATAGCCAGTCCCCATCTATTTGTGACAGCTAACTGTGCATATGGAAGGCTGCCACTTCAACAATCTATTTACAGGTTCTGGAGACAAATTATTTTCAATAATTGCACCTTTTTTTAACTAAAGAAAAGATCCACAGGAGTCCTTCAAATGATAATACGGGAGACAGCAGCACAACACACAACAACAGTGACTTGCTCCCGGAAAGCTGCCATTGATGTGAGGTGAGTTTAAATGGCCCAGGCACAGCAGGTAGTGGTGGGACTGATCTCCTGCATCAGCTGAAAACAACTGGTGATCGGCTTCCTCTGCCAGCACTGCAATGCCTGGACTGCTGCTACTGCTGGCTTGTACAACCAGATCTCTTCTGTATCTCTCCTCGCAAAAATTAGAAATGTCATTCACACTACAGATTTGTCCAACTTTAAAATTATGCACATTTCCATTTTTTAAAAAAAGCCACAACGAACATGAAGGAACACATCCGTAAACCTTCAGAAAATTAAATGCAGAAAGAAGCAAGATTCAGATGGGTTGCTGGTGAAAATGACCGATCTGGTATTTTAGAAAATACGGCTGAAGGGCCTTTTGTTGTAAGATTCTGTGTTGTATTATTTTAGTTTATTTTGCTGGTCTTATGACTGTTTTAATAAATTTGTTGTTGTTGTAATTTGTTTTGTTGGGTTGCTGGGTTGGTCTGAAGCAGCAGAACAAAGTTCAAGTCCAGTGGCACCTTTAAGACCAACAAAGTTTTATTCACACACACTTTTGTTTTTTTTTAAGAACTTTATTAATAGGATATATTATCGCGTTCCATATTTCAAAATATTTTTGATACATCCTTTTCTAATATCCCCTTCCTCCCCCCCACTTGGCTTCCAGCGATGCTCCACCCCTATTATCATTTCAATCAATATTCACTAACAATAAAAACTTGTCCAATATTCAATTCTTCTTTTCTAACATACTCATTTTCTCTAACTCAGTATTAGGTAACATTTTAGCTAATAATCAATACTTTCTAGTCTTCTAATCTTAATAGTTATCAAAGCAGAGTAACTTATTTTTTACATCCCAGTTCCGCTCTAAATAGTCTTTAAAGTCTTTCCATTCTGCTAAGAATTCTTCATCTTCTTTACCATTAAGCTTCTTCGTCAATTTATCCATTTCTACCATAAAAAGCATCTTCTTTATCCAGTCTCATTTTTCCGGTGTCTTTTCTTGCTTCCAAAATTGAGCAAATGTCATTCTAGCAGTTGTAATCAAATACCATAACATTGTTATTGACATTGTTCACACACACTTCTTCAGATACACTGACATGGAAGTTACCAGTTCATACATATAGGTAGAGAGTGAGCAGTAAATTAGAAGTGTAGAGGGTGAGCAGCAAATGAGAAGCAGAAGTGGTTTGCTAGAGCCTCCTTTGCAGAGTCTCCCATTCAAGCACCAACCCCATTTAGCTTCTGAGATCTGGTGAGATTGGGCTCTACCATACCACCTTCCCAGTTTGGTGTAGTGGTTAAGAGTGGGGACTCTAATCTGGGAGAACTGGGTTAGAATCCCCACTCCTCCACATGCAGCTGCTGGTGTGACCTTGGGTCAGTGATAAATTCTGTCAGGGCTGTTTTCTCAAGGGCAGTTCTCGGGAGAGCTCTCTCAGCCCCACCTACCTCACAGGGTGCCTGTTGTGGGGAGGGGAAGGGAAAGGGATTGTAAGCCACTCTGAGACTCCTTCTGGTAGTGAAGGGTGGGGCATAAATCCAATCTCTTCTTCCCTCCCTCTCTCTCTCTCTCCCCCACTCGAACTGCATACCTCATAAACTGAACATATATGAACATATGAAGCTACCCTGTACCATGTAGAGAAAGGACTTTTCCAGCACCTTCTACATGAAATCCTTTACCTGAAGATGGTGGTGGAAAGTGCTGTCTAGTTGCAGCCTATCTGTGGTGACCCTGCAGGGTTTTCAAGGCAAGAGATGTTCAGAGGTGGTTTGCCATTGCCTGCCTCTGCATAGTGACCCTGGACTTCCTTGGTAGCCTCCTATCCAAATACTGACCAAGGTTGACCCTGCTTATCTTCCGAGATCTGATGACACTGGGCTAGCCTGGGCCATCAATGTTAGGGCTGAAGATCCCTGAAGATGCCATGGATTAAACCTAGGACTTTCTGCACACAAAGCAAATTCTACGCCATGGAGACACAACTGCTTCTTGCAGATGGGAGCCCAGGGTAGTGCAGTATAGGAACCCGAATGGACAAAAAGAAGACACCTGGATCAACTTTACCCCATCTCATCCCCTCTAGATGTTGGCTGGTGCACACATGCACCAAGAACACTTTGCACGATACATACAATGGAACACAGAGACAACAAAATGACCCCACCACTGCAATCTGTTGTTTGTGGTTGTTCCTGTGTGATAAGCCTGGTCATACAAAGACTATAGAAGAGTAAAAGTTTACAGTGTGTCATCTCTCTCTCTCTCTCTCTCTCTCTCTCTCACACACACACACATACACACACACACACACACTTTTGCCTCCTGGAGTGCAGCTTCAGCAGTGACTTTTTATATCTTTCTGTATACATTGAACAAAAAAAAAAGGTACATAGCATTTTTTTATGAGAATGTTGACTGAAGGTGGTCACAATCTGTGCAAACTACCTGAAACAGTGACTTCCTCTTTGCTGCCTTCTCAGTGGGGAAGGAAACTTTAATTTATAGATAATCCAAGAAGTATCATTCTTTCCTTCCCCAGCCCTACAAACATCGGCATTTTCCAGTCAAAACATGTTTATATGTTCTTCTTGAAGTATTTATATGCCATTTTTATGAAACTGGCTTCCTGTTTTATGTTTGGGGAGGCAACCAGTCACTGTTAACCACTCAGAAGTAATTGTGGGGGGTATCTGAAACCAACTGAGATGGGAGTTGCCTCTTAATTAGCAAAACAGAAAATGAAGGGGATAATATCATGGGACAAAAATACACCTTTGGAAAGGTCAAATGGGTTTTGTAAGAAATTTGCTGGAGGGGAGGTAGGTAGAGGAAGGGTTTTTCTTCTTTCTTCTGCCCTCCATAAATGTCTTGCTCTAGACAGGCTGACACCATGCTTGGAGAGCTTCTGGGACACAGCCAGCTCCAGGCATCCTCATAGTCCATTCCACTGGTAGACCAGGGCACCCTGTTGAGTCTGTTGCTGCCACCGGGGAACTCTGCTGCTGCAGCTGCTGCCTCCCTATAGTTACCTTGTGCTGGCTGAGAAAACAGAGCTGTGCTCTCTTACCTTTAGTTGAGACAACCTCCCTTCTCAGCCTAATGCCTGTGTTTTGCGTTATACTTCTAAGAATATTCAGGAAAATATATGCATTATATGGATATATTACGGACAATTCTCTATAAAAGAACTATCCAGGGCACTTCCTTTGGAGGTACGGGTGAGGGTAGTGGCCCTGGGTTCTCTCTGTCATTTTCAATATTATCTTTTCTTCCTCTTCCTCTGTTTTTGAGTCTCCTTCTGTTTTCTTATTTTAATGTTTATATAGCTGTCATTTTTTTCCTGTCTTAGATAGAATCTTGGTATTGCTTTTTTTTCTTTCTTCCCCTCTGCTAGTGATTATAAAGTGTAATTTTACTGTTTGTTTTGATCTTAGTCCTGAATCTTCTTCTTCATGTCCAACTCACTGGTCATTCTTTGACTCTGATGCTACTATTCTTTTCTGTTCTTGGCCCCAATGTCTCATCTTTCCCTCTGTTTTCTTATGCTCATCTTTTCTGTGACCTTGAAACAACGGCTCATCATCCTCATTTTCTTCCTCATATTGAATCTTCTCCCTCTGTTGATGAAGCTGTTTGCTTGCTTTTTCCTCTTTGATGGACCACTTTACTCCCTTTTCTACTGTATGTCTTCATCTTCTCATCCCAAACTTTGGTTAACTTATTTCTTTTACTTATATGTATGGATTGTATCTGAAGAAGTGTGCATGTGCACAAAAGCTTATACCTTGAATGAAGCTTTGTTGTTCTTAAAGATACCATTGGACTCAAATTTTGTTTTATTTCCTCATTGTTCATGCACAAATGCTTCTGAACATTTGCGGACCAGGCATTTAAAATTTATATTTCACTCATTTTCCTTCACCACTTCTCATACTGACATGTTTCTGTTCTCATTTAATCCTTTTCTTCTTCACTACATTGTTTCTTATCAGCTCTTTCGCCACCACTCTTCTTCTTCCTATGTTCCTTCATTCACTCCTCAGTCTTTTGCTCAGCATTTCTTCTGTGTTTGGTCTACTTCTTCTGCTCCTCACTCGTTCGCTCAACTGTTCCCATTCTTTTTCTTCCTTTGCTTCCCCACATTTTACCTGCATTCTGTCTTTTTGCTGTTGTTTGTCTAATCTTGCATGTCTGTAAATCTATTAACTTCTGTTTCAGGTGCTCTTAAATATACACATGCCCTCTGCCAATGCTCCACCTAAGCTATGGAGCCTTGTGAGCAAAAATTCTACTTTGTGTGCTACTGGCATCAAAGTTGTGTGCGAGAAATTTGGCTACTGCATAAATTAGTTTGCTCTGGAGCCATCCTTCCTGAGCTAAGACAAAAATGTGTGAGCCAGAGGCTAAAAAACTGTGAGCCAGCTCACACTAATTCATCTTAGAGGAAATACTGCATATGTGCAAGAATAATATTGTAGGTTAGATCCCTTGACTCACTTCCTCTTTGTGAACAGTATTTCTCCAGAGGGCTTTCTCTAGTCAAAGGGCTTTGTTTCAACAGATGAAGGTTTGCCTGATAGAAGAAGGCTTCTTTACTTCACAAAAGGGAGCCACAGGATCCTACCGTATTACTCTGCATGCATGCAGAGACATCAGGAACATGCAAAACAAAAGTTAATAGATTTATACTTATGCATTTTTAACTTACTTGAATATAATGCATTTTATGACAATACCATTACAATCCTATGCAGAATTTCTCCAATCTAACCCCATTGGCTAAGCACTATGAAATACTTAAATATTATTATTACTACCCACTCCAACTATTATGCATTGCAAAGTACTCACACATCAAGGAAAGAAGTCAAGGAAAGCTACCACTGTGAATCTAGTTAAAGAATTACTAAGCAAGGAAATGTTGACTCAGAAGAAGGGGGAAAAACAGCCTATCAAATGCACACATTGTCTAGTATGTGGAAGCTATTCAAAAATTACAATAGATTTATAGTTTATATTTTACAAGTCAGAGAATTTGGATTACATAAAATAAATATAGCTCACAACATGTGGAATCCTGCTTGTTGAATTTCTCTTGGAACAATTGAGATTGGTATCTTGGCCTTCTCAGTTACATACCACCCTGAAACCATATTGTTATCTCTGCAAAAACAAACAAACAATTTAGCCTGACCTAATGTGTTAAAAAGAAAAAGAGAGAGAGAGAGAGAGAGAGAGAGAGAGAGAGAGAGATGGTCAATGGCCAGTACCCCACTGTAGTAATAAAATGTCTAGACAGCAATTAACATCCATTTCCCTCAAGAATGCATCTGTGTCATCAACAAATCTTTACTACTTTGCAAGGGACCAATCTAAATATGTTTAATCATTAATCAATTTCCAAAATCTGAGCAAGATTTGCTTTACACAGGCTTTGTCTTAAAGTAAAAAAAGGAAGACATTTTATAAGAGAAGACAAAGCTGGGAGCTGAAGGACTTGGGCCCCACTCTGAAGGACAACCCTGACCAGGAATGAGGCAGAGGCCTGATTTGTTTGTGGTAGCCGTCCAGCTTGCTGCATGTGCTGGCACAGCTGCCTTCTTTTGTTCCTGCCCACACAGCACCTTAATGCAGCTCACATGTCCCTGCTGTTGGTTTCTATGCCCTGCCCAGCTTATCTGACCCTTTATTTCTGCCGTCAATTTATTTACTGACATTTGTTTACTTCATTTCTAACACCACTGGTTTATCCAGAAGTATCCCTTACATGGCTTACATTAAAAAAAACAAAACACACCTATTTAAAATTGTGGAGGAAAATCCCTCTGGTTGAATCAGTCAGTTAAAACTCCCAGCAAAACTAATGAAAAAGAACCCACAGGTAGCAGCAAGCAGACAAATAGAGAAAGAAATTTGGGGGTGGAGCCTGGGAAGGCTGGCGTTTGTGGAGGAGAGAGAGCTCAGCAGGACTGTGCTGCTATAAAGAGGGACAGAAATTAGTTGATCCTCCTTAGCTGCCATTTTCTCCAGGGGAGCTGATGTCTGTAGTTTGGAGATCAGTTGTAATTGCAGGAGAACTTTAGCCCCCACCTTGGGAAATTCTTGGAGATTTGGGGATGGTGTGTGGGGAGGGTAGAGTATGGGGAGGAGAGGGAGTTCAATATTGATGTGATGCCGTCCTTTCTGCCCTTCAAAGCTGCCATTTTCATTAGGGGAACTGATGGCTGAAGATCAGAGGCAATTAGGCAACCAATAGAATTCCACGTGTGTGTGTGTGTGTGGGGGGGACATGGGGATATAGGGTTGCCAATCCCCCCAATAGGGGCAGCTTTTCCCAATTTCAGGGGTCCCAATCCACCACTGGCCAGCCCCCAAGAGCCCCCAAAGAGCCCCACCGCACTGAACATGCCCAGCATAATGACATCATCTGGAGGTGGATGCTCTAACATTTGGCTAAAAACTCTATGGTGATCATAGAGTTTTTAGCCAAATGCTAGTGCATCCCCTGGACAATGTGCCCAGTGTGATGACATCACTTGATGCCCCAACTTGCATGACTTATGTAGGCCTGGCTGCTTGCTATAAAAGCCAGTATGGTTTAGCTGTCAGAGCTTCAGAGTAGGGTCTGTGAGACCCAGGTTCAGATGCCCATCTTGCTGTGGAAGCTCACTGGGTGATTTTGAACCAGTCACAGACTTTCAGCCTAACCTACTTCACAGAGTTGTTGTGTGTTTAAAAAGGAGGAGAGGATAAGCTGCTTTGGTATCCATTGTGGAGAAATACTGTTGTTTTCTTAGGTGGAGGTTGCAGGGAAGGGGGGAGGAGATGGAAAGCTGAAGACAGTGGGGTAGATAAAGGTAGGCTGGCTGTTGGGTGGGAAGGAGATAGGGCTGCCACCTCTAGGTTGGGAAATTCCTGGACATTTGAGGGTGAAGGGTGGGGTTTGAGGAAGAGAGGGACCTCAGAAGGATATAATGCCATAGCCTCCACCCTCCAAAGCAGCCAGTTCCTCCAGGGGAAATAGTGTTCCTAACCTCCAGGTGAGGGCTGGAGATTTCCTGGAATTAAAACTGATCTCCAGATGACAGAGATCAGTTCCCCTAGAGAAAATGCCGGCTTTGGAGGGTGGATTCTATGACATTATACCCTGCTCCCCAAAAAGTCTTATCCGCCCAATGCTCCACTCCCTAATCTTCCAGAATTTCCCAACCTGGAGCTGGCAACCCTAAGGAGAACTGATCTCTATAGTTGGGAGATTCATTGTGATCCCTGGAGAGCCACCACCGCTACTGATGGGAGGGACAGAGCAGGTGGGAGGCTGGGAGAGTGATGGGGCAGAAAGGGAGAGTGATGAGATAGGGGCAGAAAGAAAAAGAGGATGGAGTGGGGGGCAGAAAGAGAGAGAAAGAGTGATGGGTTGGGGGCAGAAAGAAAGAGAAAGTGACAGGCATGGGGGAGAGAGAGTAAGAAAAGGGTTGGTAGGAGGGAGAAAGTGAGAGACTGAGAGAAGTAGGGGGAGAAGGGAGGAAGCAAAAGTGAGGGGAACGGGATAGCCGCTCATGCAAGTTTCTTGTGGGTCTCCACTTGTGAGTTCTAACCCACAAGGCTGCTGACTCAAATCTCATTTCAGCCACAAACTTACTGGACAACTTCTGGCTCTGCCTAAGTTACCCACTTCAATACATGGATACAAATACTGCTCCATTTCACAGCTCTATCATACGAATTTCTGTGATCCTATATGTGAATTCCTAACATTACAGCTTTCTTTTTTTTACAGTCCTTTCTCCTCAGTGTCATTTTTTAAAGCAAAGAACAACACTTCTCCAGAATCCATGAGAAAAATTTGCATAAATGCCCATTATCCCAGTTCTTCAGTCTCTGTCTTTCAATATTTGCTCTGATTACCATTTTGTAGTATATCCATCACTGATCCCTGGCATCGGTGCCATTCGTTTTCTTTGAGATGTTCTTGAGGTTGTAAATAAATGCCACAGCATCAAGGGGCAGACAAGATGGAGCCTGTCAGATCTGGAAGTCAGCAGCAAAGTTATAATTACAGCGGAGCAGTGTGAGGTGAGTTCTTTACATCCATAGATTTAATTGTCATCAGCTGCAAGGGAAGCTGAGGGATGGAGAAGAGGAGGCCGAGAGTGATGGGAGGGGGGGTAAGGGATGTTACCAAATATCTCCAAGGCTGTGTTTGCAATTCTCATTAATAAGCCATCAGCAGAACAGAGAGGCATTTCTCTCTGACTTTCACAAAGTCTTTGTTCCCTACGCTATTAAATAGAGAAGAACACGTAAGATGAGAAAACAGAAGTAGTGTCATTTAGCATGGGGCATTTTGAGCACAATATGACTCTCGTATGTCATTTTTGCTATTCTCCCCCCCCCCGTTTCTTTGTTTTCCTGCCTGTTCTTGAATTTTTGAAGTCACAGCTGACTTATGGCAACCCCATGGGGTTTTCAGGGCAAGAGATGTTCAGAGGCGGTTTGCCATGGCCTGCCTCTGCGTCACAAATCTGGTATTTTTCGGTGGTCTCCCTTCCAAATACTGACCAGGGTCAACCCTACTTAGCTTCTGAGATCTGATGAGATCAGGCTAGCCTGGACCATCCAGATGTTTCTGTGACAAAGACTGAAATTTAACATGAGGTCTAAGACACACTGGCTGGGATCCCAACTTCCCATTTCATTCAGTCTTGTTACTTTGCACTCTTGCACTTGTTCCTTTCGCACATGGAAGAGGGGGAGGGTGCTTTTTGCCAATCCCCCCCCCTTTAAATGCACTCTGCTACTTTGAGCCCCATGGTGTCCCTGGGGTTCCAATGACCCAGGCTGGGGATAATTTTAAGGACTGAAGAAGACAAGTTGCCAGCTCAGCTCTACTTGCATCTCATAGGATTCACATGACTCCATAGTATGCATAGGAGGCCCTGGCATCATAGCCAGCCTTCCTGCCTGTCCTGAACTTTCTGTCAAGGTCCCTTCAACTAAGTAAACTACTTACAGGGTTGCCAGGTCCCCCATGGAGACCCAGTGGGGGATGGGGGTAGGTTTGCCAGATCCAGGTTGGGAAACCGCTGGGGATGGAACCTGGGGAGGACAGGGACCTCTGTGGGGTACAATGCCATAGAGTCCACCCTCCAAAGCATCCATTTTCTCCAGGGGAACTGATCTCTGTAGTCTGGAGAAGAGCTGTAATTCTGGGGGATTCCCAGGTCCCACCTGGAGGCTGGCATCCCTAAAACTACAAGAAGTTAATGGTGAATCTCCATCTCTCACTGTTCAGGGGTGCCCACCTATTTCCCCATAGGCCTTCATTTTTCTACAGTCCTGCCCACTGTGACCTATTGAAAAGGGATTTCACAAATGCTGACCTGCTTTAATGCAGAGCAGGGAAGGTGAAAAAATTCCAAGGCACAACTACCTAATCCTGCATGGCTGAATGTTGGAAGAAGCAGAGTTAAAACCTAGTGCTAGCTTCTTCTTCTTCTAACTTGCAAGGAGTACTTGTTACATGAAGAAATATTCATTTTTTCCTCATCTCTTGTCTAATTGTACCATTATACCATTTATTTAGATATTTATCCCCTGCTTTTCCCCCCAATAGGCACCTAAAGTGGCTTACATTGTTCTCCCATCCATTTTATTCTTACAGCAGTGAGAGGTGACCCAGTGAGTTTCATGGCAGAATGTGGATTCGAACCCCAGCCTCCCAGATCCTAGTCAAAACTGTAACCACTAAACTATGGTGGCTGTCTTTAACATCTATCCTATTAACTTATTCTGCTGCTTGTGTAGAGTAGGCCAGAGTTAAAAGCTGACACTTGACCTGGGTTTTTTCCTCCCCAAAATTATATTTTTTGCTTGTTTCGGAATGTGCAAAATTAGCCTTAAATTTCATATCAAGTTTCCCATGGTTATCTAGTTGAGTCTCCTTCTAGAGAAATTGCTGCCCCATTCCTCCATTATTGAGTGCACCATTCCTCCATTGTTGAGTACCCATAGACATAGAATGGAGTATAATCTCTCTCTCTGTCTTACACACACACGCACACACATGTATGAAAAGTATACCATTGTACCTTTTGTGCAGATCAGTGCCAGCTCTTTAGATCCTTATGAGAACATCCTATTGAATTTAGCAAAGAATAAACCAATTAAGATATCATCAATAATAAATAGGCTTCGAGAAAACTTATGTTCAAGTATCTACTGAATTTAATACATAACAAACCATGGCTTAAGGATTTGAACTCAGTATCATCTCCTGCTATTAATGCCATTGGTTTATTGCATAAAAACATGAAAGATTTTGCACAACAAGAAGAAAGGGCTCCCTTCACAGCAAGGAGATTGTCAGGGGAGAGACCAATGTGCATAGGCCTATATAAGCAGGTGCAGTGTTGTTCCCTGAAGAAGATGGCAAGAAGACAGAGCCCCTTGCCTTGCCTAGGCTGTTCATCATTTGGTCCTTTCCTCTTAGACTTAGGGTTGTCAGCTCTGGGGTTGGGAAATACCTGGAGATTTTGGGGGTGGAACCTGGGAAGGGTACAGTTTGGGGAGAGGAGGGATTTCAGTAGGGTACAATACCATGGAGTTCACCCTCCAAAGTAATCATTTTTCTCCAGGGGAACTGATCTTGGTCATCTGGAGATTAGCTGGAAATCTCCAGGTGCTGCTAGAGGTTGGCAACCCTATCTTAGACTCCAACATGGGCCAACTATGCCACAGAAGGAGGGGGAGAGAGAATGGGACCTCTTTCATGGAGCAGCAGCAGCAAAAGGGGACCTCGAAGAACAGGATTTGGGGGCTTTCAAGCTGCTGCTGGTGCCAGTAAAATCCCACTCTGCAGGCGGTAGTCCTTGTTCCCATGAACATGCAAGCCTGGATCCAACCTTTATCAGTACAGGCTGATAAAAGAACACCTTGACCAACTTCTTTTCATACAGGTGAATGCTGTATTTGATTGCATGGGCAATATTACTCAAGATGCACTTCAAAACTTGCACCCTGGAAAGGGCATTGTAGCTCAAATTAATCACTACCAAATGTTGATGGAGCAACATCCTACATTTTCAGAACTCTGTTTTTCAGGTTTCCCAACCGCTAGATTTATTGTGCATCATTTATTTCTCACACTATAGCTAACGGCCTCAAGTAAATATCACATTCGTTTTTGTTATTGCTCAGTTGCACAGTTGAGTCCGACTCTTTGTGACCCCATGGAGCACATCATGCAAGGCCCTCCTGTCTTCCGCCATCCTCTGGGGTTTGCTTAATTTCATGTTTGTTGCATTGATAACACTGTCTAACCATCTCATCCTTTGCTGTCCCCTTCTTCTGTTACCTTCAGTTTCTTCTCTGGTGAGTGCTCCCTTCTCATTTGGTGGCCAAAGTATTTGAGCTTCAGCTTCAGTATCTGGCCTTCCAGGGAACAGTCAGGGTTAATTTCTTTTAGGATTGACTGATTTGATCTCCTTGCAGTCTAAGGGACTCTCAAGAGTCTTCTCCAGCACCATAATTTGAAAGCATCCATTCTTTGGCACTCAGCCTTTACCCCAGAATAAAGACACTCAGGTTGACTGAATGTATATACTTCTAGATTTTCTGTTGGATGATGTATTATTTCTGCTCTCAACACTTCCCACACTTAGGTCTTAAGTACTTCAAAGTGTGTTTAGAACAGCTTATCTTATAATAGCTCTATTGGGAACGAGGCCTCAGTTTAGGAGTGCAAGTCCCAGAGACAATATCAAAGCATGCAGTGGCCATATTTTGTAAGAAGGCAAATGTCTGCAGCCAGGGGCAGGAGGCAAGGTTTGATATTTAGGAAGGTCCTCTGTGTGCCACTGAACTAGATACACTCACATCTAACAAGGTGCCCAGACTGAAGAATCAGTCTGCTCGCTAGGGCTTTACAGAGCCTGCTGTGTCTTGATTGGCTGCAGCCTGTCATGTGCTGAGGCCCAGTCAAGTGATGCCTGAAGCTGGAGGGCCACCATAGCAGCTAGCCTAAAGTCATCCAGTCCTCCTTGTACATTCTACATCTTCCAAATTTTGCAGTCAGAACACATTATGCAAGTAAAAAGACAATGCGTATTTTACTAATAGACTATCCTGTTTGCAGAATTTGTTTCTTCCATGGAGTTTGAGCCGTCCATCCTACTGTGTGGCCAGTACAGTAATTTACCCCTTGTGAATGGGGTTGCCAGCAGGAGACGGTGGGAGGAGATGGGGCACAATCATGATGAGAGCGTACTGTCATTGCTAGGACAAACCCACTTGCCAACTCTAGGTTGAGAAATTGGATGATATGGGCTGGAGCCTTGGAAGGGCGGGGCTTGAGGAGGGGAAGGGATCTCAGTGGGGCATAATGCCATATAGGCCACCTTCCAAATCAGCCATTATCTCCAGGTAAAGTGATCTCTGTAGTGTGGAGACCAGTTGTCATTCCAGAAGATCTCTAACACTCACCTGGAGGCTGGTGGCCCTAAGATATCACACCAGATTCTGTGGGAAGTGTATAGTTTTACTGCTATAGTGGGAGACCTGGCAACCATCTTTGTGAAGCAGATGTCTGCATTCACCTCACGCGGATGTAAGAACAATCCAGTGTAATTGGATTGGAGTCCATGCTGCTATTACAAACAAAATTTCTAAATGTCATTAAAGGTAGTGCAGTGGTTGGAGTATTGGATGAGGACAAGGGAAACCCAGGTTTGAATCCCAGGGCAGATTGGGAGAGAAAGTGATTCTGGAAATGGACTCTATCCTCCCCCAAAGAAGGGAGGGAAAGAAGAACAGGCATCCTGCCTACTCAACTGGCCAGGCACTGCCTCCCTTGCATCACATGGGGCTTGGGCAGGCTAGGGCTTGCTTGACAGATGCTGGGTGCTGCCTCCCTTGCCTTGTATGGCACTTGAACTGGCCTCTCTCACCTCAGGCAGGCTGGGTGCAGGCCTTCTGCCATGGGGCTGGTGGGTATGGGAAGGCCATCTAGGAGAGTGGGAGGTGTCCCAGTGCCTATAACGGCCAATCCACCCCTGCCTACTTACCATGAATGACTTTGGGCCAATTGCTGTCTCAGCTTAACTCACCTCATAGGGCTGTGAGGGTAAAGTGGTGGAAGGGACAGCCGTGTATACTATCCCGAGCTCCTTGGAAGGAGGACAGGATTTTTAAAATAAGTGATCCAATAAATAAATAAATTGTGAGGGATGGCTTAAGATTCATCCCACTTGACAGGGAAAATAATTAAGTATTGGACTAGCCCTAACAGTGCTAACTTGGCTGAGGTACCAAACAAGAAAGCATTAAACAGTTATTTAGGCTTTTTTCTAAAGAGGCCTGTCCATGTAGGCCACCCGTGAGCTATTTGCCTATTGTGCAGACAGCTGGCCCTGGAAAGGAACAGATCTGGCTTCTGCTTATATTTATTAAATCTGCAGGAAGGATCCATCCATCACAACAATGGGTTTAAAGTGTTTGCTGGGTGATGGGAGAGTCCCATAAGCATTCTTTGAAGTGTCTTTTACAGAAGGTAAACATCTGAAGAGCATAAAATAGCTGCTCTTCTTTCCAATTAGTAACCTTGTCAAAGGGGCTAGAATAGAGAGCACCGGGGAGGGGCACCCGATTCTGAAAAGGGAAAGCAATAAAGGATTCCTTATGACAGCAATTTGCACATTTACTGCTCTTTGATATGTTAACTAGATTTTGTAAAATGGAATCCTTTGTCTTTTAGAGGTCGTTGGGCACCAATAGCTCAGCCAGAGCAACGTTTTGCAGGGAGTGTAATGCATCTTCTAATTAATAACTTAACTTGGGCAGCCTCAGTAAATCAGCAACATTATCATCATAACAGGATACAAGGGAACTGCTGTTTGTGAGGAAGGAGAGATCCTCATAACATTGGCGTCATTATTTACCGCATGCCCTAACTCAAGTGAATTGGATTGAATACAAGGGGATCAATAGGTTATAGGCCTCATTCACTAAACTTTTACAAGCCCTTTATGAACCTTTGATTTTCAGAAAAACCCCACTGCTCTTCCATTCTGAAAATTAGTGAAGCAGAAAAATGATGCAGATTTCCAGTTTGTTATTCCACATACACATACCGGCATGTGGCACAACTTTCCCAAGCAAACGAAGAAAAAGAACGGAGAAGGGCAATTTGTAAGCAAAACACATGCTCTCTTCATGGTAAATGTGAGTCTGTATGTAGTGCACTCATAAATATGTGTTTATGTATTACCATTAAGATATAAAACTGAACCAGTATCATAGACCTGGAAGAGAGTTTCAATACTTGTCCCCCACCATTTCCCCCCCCACTATAGCCACTGTCAAGTTGTGAGCAGCAACAGGAGGATGCATTTTTGAGCAATGGTTTTGTTTTGCTGATCTACATGTGAACGGAGCCCTTTCACATGTGAAAAGCAGGGATGTTTTCACACTGACAAACACATCAGTTTCCAGGCTGGAGGCTAGCAGTGCAATCCCTCGAGGTAAAGAGTTACAAAGGATGATACATTTAAGAATTAATGTTTGGAGGAGAGGCCTGGTGTCTGTCAAGTTGCCAGGCTGTGTCTGGTAACTGGCAGGAGGTTTGGGGGCAGGGGCATGGGGGAAATGACGTTCTGTGTGCTGCTACATCACTTCTGGTGAAGATCTGGAAGTGACAAAGGGTAGTGCCAGGCATCGCTGGAAACTTTTGTTCCTCCCGCTGCCACTTGGCGCTGCGATGGGTAAAAATGGCTGCTGGCGGGATGCCTCCTGCCATAACGGAGGGCCTGGCAGCCCTAGTATCTGAGCAGAAGCAGCTATGGATTTCGTTGTTGAGATGACTGCTGGAGTTGTTGCACTGAGGGTCTCTAGGCCCAAGTTTTACAACATGTAAACAAGCCCCTTGAATTTCTTAACAACCGACTGGGGTCAGCTCTGTCTAGAGGATCTTCTGACGTTCCCATCATAACATCCCTAAACAATAGGAAGCCCTGACCTGGGTGGCCCAGGCTAGCTAGTTCGTGTCAGATCTCAGAAAGCTAAGCAGGGTTGGTGCTGGTCAGTATTTGGGAGACTCCCAAGGAATACACAGAGGCAAGCAGTGACAAACCACCTCTGAACATTCCTTACAGGGTTGCCAAAAGTTGGCTACAGCTTGAAATCAACCCTCCCCACAAACAAACGAACAAACATTTTGGGCAGAGACTGGGGAAAACAGTTCCACAGGATGCCATTCCCACCCCCATTGTGGCTCCTGCTGTTCCTTTGAGTGAGGGCGAGGGCAGAGCTCAGGGGCTGACGATTGTCTGTTGCAGCAGGCAATTAGCAAGCCTACTATGCATAGTTACACCCTTCTAAATCCATGGAAGTCAATGGGCTTAGAACGATGTAACTCAATTCAGGATTATACTGTAACTCACTGATACTTGAAAAACCACATGATGATTGTACTGTTCCCTACTTATCCTAGGACGGCTGCTAGGAGAATGAACATGAGTCATAGAGTTTAAAAGAGATCTTTATGAATGTTGCTGGTTAGTACTACCTCTCCCTTGAGGAATTGTTCCTGGCGTGTTGTTTAATACAACAACAGCCCCTCAGTTGTCATTTGAAAGTAGCTCAAAGCAAATGTATCATAGGTCCCATCCTGAGGTTCTGATATATGATGGAAATGTCATCTCAGATAAACAAATGCAATATCAGTACTGGTAAATGTAGAAGCAGTTATAAGAATAATGACAACACACACAGTTCCCATCATTCTCTTTGTTATACTCCATGCTTGGTATACTAAGAATGTGCTGAAGAAAACGCAGCTGAGCAAAAGTTTAGGGAAGGAGAGGGAAAGGCATTAAAGACCAATGACCCCCTCCCTCAAATCTGTCATTGGGAAGCATACCTGAACATTACTTTTCTTTTTATTGAATTATTAGCACTGTGCTGTGGTGAAGTAGACACTATCTGAGGCACCTCTGTGGTTAAGGAACTATTTATTTATCAATTAATATATCTAATTCTCAATGTGGTCAAATCTGTGGATACTTAAATCTGGAGACTGGAACACACAATACAGATCTTTTTAGAAACCTGAGAAAAGCCTCAGGTTTGTTGAACAATCTGAAATGTTTTTTTTTTTAAATATGGGGTGGGGGGGTTGGTGGTAGAGGAAAGTGCAGTCAAGTCATAGCTTATGGTGACCCTGGGGGCTTTTCAAGGCAAGAGATGTTTAGAGGTGGTTTGCCATTGCATACCTCCATGTCATAACCCTGGATTAACTCCCTCCAAATAATAAAAGCAGCACCTGTTCCTTTAAGAAACAGATGCCCTCTGCAGTTGCTGTTGTGGGGTTGCTAGGCAACCACCACAGAATTACCAGTTGAAGCCTTGGTTTCTACTAGTGAAAGGCAGGGGGAAAGAGCGGAACCCTTTCTAGGGCCCTTTGGCCCTCTGAGTGAGGATTTCTCAAGACCAAGCCTGTCAGCAACCTCCAGGTGACTTAATACCATGTGAGTTGCATGACTCACTACTGCTCAACAGCAACTGCCACTTGAAAGCCAACATGGTGTAGTGATGAGAGTCCTTGAGAAGACTGAAGCCGCACCAGGTACTATCTGGAAGTAGTATAAGGTTTAAGTGGGTCATAGAGACCAATATCACTCTAGCTTTGTTTCATCTACACTGGCTCCCAATTTGCTATCAGTGTCTGAGGCCACTGGATAAAGAAGCTTCTGCTTTGTTTGGCATTCCCTCGGTGATCTTCACTTACCCTCTTTTGTGTTTCTGTGTATGTGTCCATACACACAGATGCATGTTTGTGCATGTCCATTTTAAAATTGGTTTTCATATTTTGGCTGTACTCAGCCTTGAGGACTCTGAAATGGGTGAAAAGGTGGCATAACAATGTTTTAAATAAAATAAACCTGCAAAGAAAGGCCTGTGTGTGGTGTCTTACAAGAAGAAAAGGAGGTGGAATGGACCCATTCCTTATGCTTTATTTGTACTGCAGTTCCTAGGTTACGCAACTTGACCCATGCTCTTCTCCCCAAATGCAACATCTGTAAATCTTTTGATCATCACTACAGTTGCATGGCTGAACCCTACATGAAAAGTTGCTCTCCTGTACAAACACAGTTAATTCACAAACGGATCTACATGTTCAGTGAAGCAAATGGTGCTGTCTTACTTGTTTGCACTACTTGACATGGCAGGTGAAGGACTGCTGGGGCATAATTTCAGTGGAGAGTGGAAGATGCTGCAGGGTGTAAAGGAATGATCTCAGATATGCTGGTTAAATGGCACCCCCCCCCCCCGATTGGATTTTGTGCAGTGCCAGTGAAAGGTGCTGCTGAAAGCAGACTTCTCCCACTTCTCTCTTCACCAAGTAGCTGCCCATGAACCTTGAAAAGGTGACGCCAAGGGCTGGGGACTTGCATGGCCCCAGCCTGGAGAAATGAAATGTTTTGCCCTTTTTATGTAGGGTTAATGTGTAGAACGAGTGGTTGAAGCATTTCACGCCTAAGGAGAGGTAAATAAGATCCCATTACGTCTCTGTTAAAGGGGCAGGACACTTTTCAGTGTAGTGGATAGGAGCATGGACTAATCTGGGAGAATCGGGTTTGATTCCCCGCTCCTCCACATGCAGCTGCTGGTGTGACCTTGGGTCAGTCATAAGTTCTTTCAGAGCTGTTCTCTGGCAGTTATCGAGAGAGCTCTCTCAGCCACACCTACCTCTCAGGGTGTCTGTTGTGGGGAGGGGAAGGGAAAGGGATTGTAAGCCGCTCTGAGACTCCTTTGGGTAATGAAGGGTGGAGTATAAATCCAATCTCCTCCTCCTCCAGGTTGTTAGGCAACCTGTGAGCTGCATTACAAACCCCCTCACACAGAGAACTCCCATGTCTGGTGGAAAAAGTAGGCTAGAGCCCCACTCCTTGATCGGCTGGATTTTCAGCTGTTTTACATCAGCCTCCTCTGTTAATGGAGAAAAATACATTGAATATATAGCTTTGCACAGTAACAATAAATGACAAAGGCATAAAGGCCTGGATCTCATCTTAGTCACAACAGTGTAAATTGGGCCAAGTCAGATTTATACAGGCATCAGCCACAGTCACCTTTGGTATCCTTCTTCACTGCTGTTACCCTTTATCAGCATCACACACTAGATTGGATGATTCCCCCCCCCACCTTCCTGTGCTCTTTTGCATGGCCACAGTAGACTGGAGCATAGATAGCCATCCTCTAATTTACCTTTTGCTGATTTATCACCTCACTAATGATACAATGGATTTTCCCATTAGTTTATTATTATTATTTATTATTGGTATTGGTATTTTTCTGAAAGAAAATGAAAACAAAGTAGAGCACTGTCCTGGTTGCAGAGATAGGGTATTATTTTCCAAGAGTTCGGCAAAGCTGCGCTGAATGGATAGTTTCCGCGTTACCAACACTCCATCAACGGCATTTGTCTTTTTGTATCCCAAAGCAATAGCATAACTCTAATATTGACCTTAACTCCAGCCCTTTGTTTCTCACCCTAACAGCCAAAAGCATTAAAAATGCGTGTTTACTTAATTTGTCCTGGCATGCAGTGTAATTACAAGCCGTTTGTTTTCTCTCTTGTAAAATATGGGCTAGAGAGGGAATAAAGTAATGTGGAAAATTAACATTGTGATGTACTGTATAGTGGAATAACACTAAAAACACTTAGCAGTGCTAGCACTGGAGGTGCTATTTGTGTCGTGTGCAAGAGCAATAAAGCATTAAATGCCTCCTTCTCAACTATATTTGCATGATTTTCAACTGCAGTAAAATTAATCTGATCTGCCTCGAAGTACAAATAGAAAAGGAAGAGGAGGGGAGATGAAGGAATGGGAGAGTCACACTCCTGGGAAGTAGTTAGTCATTCTCTCCTGCCTCTTGGGAAGGCAAGTCGACGGGAATGGAAGAAGGGTCTTTGTGGGGAAATGGTGCCATAGATTTGCTGTGAAGCTGAGACTTCAGCTTAGGGATGGTGGGGTTTAGTTAAGAAAGGAAAAAAGAACTGCCGTCACAATTGGTCTTATCAGGCAGTGCAGTCCTCCAGGGCCAAGAACGCTGCCATAACACCAATATGTTTTTGATGAGTTTTGTCACCCAGATGGCTGTTTATTATTGTGCATGGGATAGAGAAGGTAGAGGAAGAAGTGCTTTTCTCCCTTTCTCACAATACAAGAACTTGCGGGCACTCAATGAAATTAATGAGCAGTAGGTTTAGAACAGGTAAAAGGAAGTACTTCTTTATCCAAAGAGTAGTAACATGTGGAATTCACTGCTGCAGGAAGTGGTGGCAACTATAAGTGTCGACAGCTTCAAGAGGGGGTTGAAGAAACATCTGGAGCAGAGGGCCATCAGTGGCTATTAGCCACCAGGTATGGATGGAACACAGTGTCTGAGGCAGTGATGCTCTGTATTTTTGGTGCTTGGGGGTAACAGTGGGAGGGCTTCTGGAGTTCTGGCCCTGCTGGTGGATCTCCTGATGGCACCTGGTTTTTGCCACTCTGTGACACAGAGCGTTGAACTGGATGGACCACTGGCCTGATCCAACATGGCTTCTCTTATGTTCTTATTGTTGAACATGAAGATTTTGTATGTCTGGTGGCTGCAGGCTTTGTATATCCAGAGAATGAATTTGCAGTTGGCTTATGCCTATGATTTTAGAGTGGTGTTTTATTCTGATTACTAGGAATAAGGCCCGTTGTGGAAATAAATACAATGAGCTCTAGAAAGAGGCTCTGGGTGGGTGTACTGGCCTTGGGCATTCAGCATCAGTTTGCTGTGGTGACCTCAGCAGGGTAAAATGACACAGAACTTACTGTTTTCTCCAGGGGAACTGATCTCTGCCATCTGAAGAACAGTTATAATTCTGAGTGATCTCCAGCCCTCTCTGGAGATTGGCAACAATAGTTCCCTAGGAGGAAATGGCTGGTTTGGAGGGTGGAATCTATGGGATTGTATCTGACTGAGGTCCCACCCCTCTTCAAACCCCACCCTCTCCAGGTTCCCCCCTGCAAATCTCCAGGAATTTACCAGCCTGGAGTTGGCAACCCTATCTACTTCTGAGCCAACCATCAACCTACCATTATGTGCCTCTCTTATTTCAGCTTTCCATCCTCCGCCCGCCCCACAGCCTCTACCCTGCTTTGAAGCCCTGACTGCTATGTCACACTGGCTATCATAGGGAGGCCATCTCAGCAGGGTATAATGACACAGAATCTCTGGACAAACTGATCTCTGCCATCTGGAGAGCAGTTGTAATTCTGAGTGATCTCCAGTCCTCACCTGGAGATCGGCAACAATGGTCCCCCAGATTGGCAACAATGGTTCCTCAGGAGGAAATGGCTGGTTTGGAGGGTGGAGTCTATGGCATTGTACCTGTCTGAAGTCCCACCCCTCCTCAAACCCCACCCTCTCCAGGCTCTACCCCTTGAAGTTGGCAACTCTATCTCCTTCCCAGCCAAGCATCAACCTGCCATTATCTGTTCCTCACTCTTCAGCTTTCCGTCTCCCCCCACACACACCTACAGCCTCTACTGTGCTCTGAAGTCCTGACCGTTATGTCACATTGGCTGTCGTAGAAGGGCCATCTCAGCAGGTTATAAGGACACAGAGTCCACCATTTTCTCCAGGGGAACAGATCTCTGCCATCTGGAAAGCAGTTGTAATTCTGAGTGATCTCCAGCCCTCACCTGGATATTGGCAACAGTAATTCCCCAGAAGGAAAAGTACAGTCTTTCTCTGCAGTGGAGACCAAAGTAGCTTACATCATTGTCCTCTCCCCCTTTTGACTTCCACAACAAACCTGTGAGGTAGGTTAGTTGAAAGTCTGTGACTGGTCTGAAATCATCCACTTAGTTTCCACAGCAAGAACCTGGGTCTGGCAGACCCTGCTCTGAAGTGCTAACTGCTACACCACACTGTCTGTGGTATTGGCTGGTATCACAACTGAACTCCAGACAACATATCTCTCTCTCCCCCTGGAGAAAATAACTGTTTTGGAGGGTGGCCTCTATGACAGTCTGTTCAGCTGAGGCCTCTCCCCTCCCTAAACTCTGGCTTCTGTAGACTCCACCACAAAATCTCCAGGAATTTCCCAATCTGGAGCTGGCAACACTAGTCAGGACTGGCCCCAATGAGTTTTCTCTCAAAGGCCAAAAGAGGCATGGAAAGGGCCTCCCCCCCACCTTTTACTGACAGAACCAAGCTTGGTTGTCTAGCAACAGGCACTGAGGGGAAAGTAGGGTTGCTAGCTCTGAGAAGGGAAATACCTGGAGATTTGGAGGGGGGGATCCTGTTGAGGGCAATGTTTGGGGAGGGGAAGGCCTCAGCAGGGTATAATGCCATAGAGTCTACCCTCCTAAGCAGCCATTTTCTTCAGGGGAACTACTCCCTGTCATCTGGAGATCAATTGTAATAGCGGGCAACCCTAGGGGAAAGTCAGCTGCACAGCAGGAGGTTGAAGAGAATGGTTTAACAGCTGCTGGCCCACCTCAGTAGCCAGCCAGCCAGCTATGGAGGAACCAAGCAGGAGAGACAGCTGTTTTAGCAGTTTATTCTGTCTGGAAAGTAGCCAAACTGGCAGTAGGTGGGAGAGAGGAGTGGACCCAGTGCCCAGCCAATGGCACGTGAGTACTCTTGAGTGGCAGTTGATGGGCCAATGGCTGATGGAGCGCACAGCACAGCCAATGGGACAGCTGGAAATGGCCAATGAGTTAGGGCAATTATATATATATATATATATATATATATATATATATATATATATATCACACACACACACACACACACACACACATATATATAAAATTGCCCTAACTCATATATGATGTTTTATTGTTTGCTTTATTATTGTTGTATTTTATATCAGTTTTGGAAGCCCCTTTGTATGCAGGAGACCTGGGATACAAAATTTTAAATAAAATAAGAAAATCTATCATTCCTCTTTACATTTTACACAGTGAATTTCTATCTTCCCCTTTCCTCTTCTTTTAGAATCAAGCATAGCTGGAGGCATGACCAGAAGAATGTTCTTACATTGCCAAATCATTGTCTTTGTGCAAAACAGTGAATGCTGGAAGCAGTAGTCACACGAAGGAGGCAGAATTTGTACTGTTCAGAATTTATTTTTGCAGTACTGCTCCCCGTAGGCACCGGCATCTGAACTCATCCTCTGAGTCCTCTGCTCTTTGGAGTAGGTAAATCACTGGGGAGATAATGAATCAATGCCTTTGAGCTCCTCTCCATCATGGGGGCATACTCCAGTGTAATTTTCAAATGAAACCCCACATAAAACTGCTTTATAACAAATCAGACCACCAGTCCCTCAAGGTCTGTACTGTTCACTCAGACTGGCAGTTGTCTGTCCCGGGTCTTGGGTGGTGGTTTTTCACATTACCTACTGCCTGATCCTTTTAACTGGAGATGCTGGGGTCTGAACTTGGGATGTTCTGCATGCAAAGCAGATGCTGTACCACTGAGCCACAGCCCCTGCTGGCTCTTTGTTCTGGGCTGCTGATGTCTGAGGCAATCTCTGTTGAAGACTGAGGTGCTAACTGACCTGATTTCAATCAGCTAGTTGCAATGACCATTATACCATGAAGACCCATTGAGTTGTCCCTTTTCATGCACATTGCATTCAAGTGAGAGTATACTAACTTCTGCTCATCATTTCATATGATTGAAACATTTAATCCTTAAACCATTTTTAATGTAAATGCATTGATGCTCCATGGCACTTAACAGGAATCAGTTTTGGGATACTTGGATGTTAACAGTATGGAAAGTGCAACCCAAAAGGTAAATGGTATAACAAGGCCCTAATCCCCCCATTTAATCCTCAAAACTTTTATCACGCAGCAGTATAGACTATATATTTGTTGTGTGTTTGTCTTAAATCCAAGCTCTTAAAATGAATGTAAAGATACTAACATTCCAGTGCTAAGAAACTTAGTTTCAACAGTGGGAGAGACAACAGAAGAAATGGGAGAGATGTGAGGGGAAACAACGGCAGAGAGAAGAGAGAAACGGGAGAGGCAAAAATAACAAGGAATGATTAGGAATTAATGTAGTTACATATACTTATTTATTTGTGTTTTAAATTTCTGGATCCCCCAGTCCCTGAGTGCACAGGGCTCTGGGTGATCTATTATGCCAATATCAGTAAGGGATCAAGGGCAAGATGTCAGGTCTGCTGCCATAGTGGAGACTTGGCAACCCTGCTCAAAAGTGTAGAGTAGCCTGGGCCTCTTCCAGGTTTTGAGGAACTTAGCTGTAATAAAAGTGAAAAAGGACATGAAAACAAAATAAAATGCCAAAATAGAATGATATACAATATGATTATTTTTTTTAATTGAGCAAATGCTTTTTGAGCTTTTTTCTTGAGGCTTCATAAGACCCAGGCCAAATGGCCCTACTGGTCCCCTGCTGACTGGTCCTGTAAAAGACCTGCCACAAAACTGTTCATCTTGCCCTCTCTAGGCTTCACTTCTGAATCTCCAGAAATTTCCCAGCTCCCAACCCTAACCATTGGGTTGCCCAAGTGTGCCACCTTGAGTTCCATGTAGGGTTGCCCTCTCTTGATTTGTAAAGCTCCTGGAGATTCGGAGGTAGTGCCTGGGGAGGGTGGAATCTGGCAAAGGAAGGATTCTCAGCGGGGTTGTAATGTTCACCCTCCAAAGCTTCCATTTGCACTACTGATCTCTGTAGTCTGGAGACCACTTGTAATTCTGGGAGAACTCCAGGTCCCACTTGGTGGCTGGGGTTCTTCCTGACAACTGGCGGGGGATGAGTGGAACTTACCTGGAGAAAGAGAAAGGCCCAGGCCTTGATACTGTGTCACGCAGGAAGTGACATCATCAGACCAGTGTCATCCAGGAGATGCTCTGGTATTTGGGCAAAAACTCTTATGGTAAAACCAACTTCTACAATAGAGTTTTTGCCAAAATAGCAGTGTCACCTGAATGTTGATGGTGTGATGATATCATTTCCTGTGCAATGCCAGCCATTAGGCCTGAGCCTTCATCTTCTCCAAATAAGCCCCTTTGCTGGGCAGCTGATTGATGTCTGTGGGCCAGGGCCTGGTGGTGGGGAACCCCCGTCTTCATTGGGAGGGATATCTGGCAGCTCTATTGGCAGCCCATGAGGGAAGAAAAATGGGATATAAAAACAATATATTTTACTGTAAATGTAATACATAGCACATGAAATGTGTCAGGATTCACATCTGGATAATAAAAGCTTCATAATATTTGTGGCTCGTGTTTCCCTCCCAGTATTTTTCAGGGTAGCAGTGGCTGGCCCTGTTGCTTTTTGGAGTCTTTCTGGTACCATTTTCCAGCTAATATTCTTGAGAAGGTGAGCATTAAATGTCAATGTTTGCAAAGCGTTTTATGCAGGTGCTATATTTCTGTGTGTAAGTCAAATGCAGCTTCTTTTCCCTGTGCAGACTTGTGCCGTATTTTTTTGTTGTTTGTAATATAGCAAGGTGGACTAAATATGAATGCAAAAGGACAGCCTCTAAAGAAGAAATACTACCCTTTCTCACTCTCTCTCCTTCTCTCTTCTGGCTGGAGGTAGGAAAGTCATTAGATTAACCTCTCTTGACAGGTCAGGCTCAGCAAATATTCTTAAAAATAACTCTTACAGTAATTTATGACCTTTGGGGAGCATAATCAATAGTGCTAAGACGAGAGGCAGCCAGACTGCGCTTCCTGATAGGGGAAAGTTTCTTGTCTTGGTAATGTTTGCATTCTGTCTGGCAGGCAGCCTCATTGCATACAAGCAGTGATATTATAGCCCTTCTCCTCCATCAGATTTGGAGACATACATTTTTATTGTCAATGTACTCCTGTCTCCTTGGCTATTTCATACAGTATCTGATTCCAGAACAAACTGGTGTGCAAATGTGATTGCAAAGCAAGAAGCCGCCAAACAGACCCATTGCCACAGGGTCTATTGTTTTCCCTTTGAGTCATTCGGTACAGAGAAATTCTCACAGCCTGAAAGTCTGTCAGGCCGTTGGTCTCCGTTTTATTCCAAAATAAACTTGGAGAAGAAATGAAAATAATAGCCCAAACAAATAACATAACGTTCCTTGAGCAGAGCCCTTGCTTGAATGGTTGGTATACAACATTCTAGCATCAAGTGTACTTCTTGGCCCACAGTTCCCAACTCTCCAAGGCCCCTTTTAGTACACTACTTTCTTCGTCCCAACAAGGCACCACAACTCCTGTCCTTAAGCCTCATGTATTGTTTAGCTACAGTGTTGTTTTCTCCTTCAGTCCCCCTTTATTTCGCTTGTTATTTCAGTCCTTCACAACCCATCATTTATTTTATTTAGATATGTAGAACTCTGCTTTTCTCATTAATGGTTGACAACATTGTCCACCCACTCCTTCTTTATATTCTGACAAGAACAGCAATTCTGTGAGGTAGTTAGGATGGGAGGGAATGACTGGTCCAAGATCACTCAGCAGACTTCCATGGCAGAGTGGACTTCCATGACTGCAGCCATGAAATCAGAAGACTCCTGCTCCTTGGGAGGAAAGCTATGGCAAATCGAGACAGCATAATAAAAGGCAGAGACATCACCCTGCCAACAGAAGTCCGTACGGTCAAAGCGATGGTATTCCCAGTAGTAATCAATGCTCCCTCTAAGCTGTGGAGTCTCATGAGCAAAAATTCTACTTTGTAAGCTGCTGGCATTAAAGTTGTGAGTGAGTGATTTGGCTGCTGCATAAATTAGTTTGTTCTGGAGCCGTCCTTCCTGAGCTGAGACAAAAATGTGTGAGCCAGAGGCTAAAAAACTGTGAGCCAGCTCACACTGACTCAGCTTAGAGGGAACACTGGTAGTAATGTATGGCTGTAAGAGTTAGACCATAAGGAAGACCAGGCACTGAAGAATAGGTGCTTTCAAATTATGGTGCTGGAGAAGACTCTTGAGAGTCCCTTGGACTGCAAGGGGATCAAATAATTCAATCCTAAAAGAAATTGACACTGACTATTCCCTGGAAGGCCAGATACTGAAGCTTAAATACTTAGTAGTAAGACACAGGAAGGGGAAAACAAACTTGACCCAAAAATTGGAATCAAGAACCACAAGGGTAAGAAAGAAGTCTAATAAGGGGCCAATATTAAAAACCTATTGTAAACTTATACAAAACACATGTATTTATTAGAAAGGCAGTTAAAAGCAAATAAGGGCCTAATGAAAACCTCATTGCAAAGTTCAAGTGGCCTGAACACAAGGGCCAATACAATTGACCTGACACATTTCTGCCCTATTGGAGGCCTTCTTCAGAGGTCAAACAGTCTGAAGTACACATTACAACATTACATATTACAATAAGTTAATACTGGACCAAAAAAAATTAAAGCTGTAGAAAAAAGAAAATCGAATATGAATAATCAAATATTTTTTTTAACTTGCAGTGTAGTAAAAATGGCTATATTACTTACTTAAGCAGCAAGATCAATAGACACAAGGCAAAGATGTTTGTGGGGCCTCTAAAGATGAGAGTCATGTGTCTGGTGACAAATGAACAGCTGCTGAATTAGAACATCTATAAATTAAAATATATTTATAAGGCTAGAGCGGTAAATGAAATCCAATATAATAGCTGGAATTTTAAAAATCAATAATGTCAAAATTACCTTCCAATTCTGGTCCAGGAAGCACCTGTGTGGCTGTCTTAGTCAGAGCTAGAGTGTCCTCAAGCAAATAGCAGTGCTTTTGAGTAGGTGTGGTTAACCTTTGTAGTTTGGCACTAGATGATGTAATCCTAGTAAAATTCTTAGTCATGGCTGATGCAATCCCAAAGTAGTGTGGCAGCAGACACAGACACCGAATACATCTACACATCAAATCAATTTAACACAGGAACAGCAAAACAAATACCAAACGGTCGTAAATTCACACTGCACACCAGTCCACCTGTTCATTCAAGCCAAAGGGAGTTAAAGATTTAAAAGCATGAATCCAAAATAGTTCTCTGGCCTTCAAACATTCAATAAGCTGAAAGTTAGCAGCCCAGACTTGTTCTAATGTCAAGAAGTGAAGGTTCCTGTCGCTGTGGCTGGCTGTTGTAAAATGATTCATCGATGAGGTATTCTTATTTTTCAGACGGATGCAGCTTCTATGCTCCCCTATCTTGGTCTTAATTGGTCTAGATGTATACCCCACATAAATAAGATCACATTCACATACAATTCCATATATGAGGTTCCTTGAATTGCAGTTAAAAATGCTTTAATGGAGTACTTTCTTTGCTTAAGAGAGTCATAGCAAAAATATGTGTGAAGCATCAGGCCATGAACTGAACAACACCCCACAGGGAAAATTGCCAGCTGGTATACTCCTACCATGCACTCCACTCTGTATTGCAGGGGATGATTTTAAACTACTTCTAACAAGCATCTCTCTCAGGTTTTTTGATCTGTGATAGGCAAAGAGGAGGCTGCCTCACATCTAGGAATGTTGGCAACTAGGTGCCAATGTTTTCTGATGATGTTGCTAACTTGAGATGTATCTCCCATTATAAGTCAACGAAATGATAATTCTATCTTTGGCCATCAAATAAGAAGGGAGTACTCACTGAAGAAGACCCTGATCCTGGGAATGATTGAAGGTAAAAGAAGAAGAGGATGGCAAAAGATGAGATGGTTAGACATTGCTATCAATGCAATGAACATGAAACTGAGCAAACTCCAGAGGACGGTGGAAGACAGGAGGGCCCTGTGTGATGTGTTCCATGGGATCATGAAGAGTCAGACTCAACTGCATGACTGAACGACGACAACAACAAAACTGTGGGCAGTCTGCTGTGAAGTCCATTTTCACTAACCTTCCCTGCTAACATTAACAAGTTTCTCATAATGCCCTGCATCGGCTTTCCCCAAACTCCCACTTTTCATGAATCCCATCTTTCTTTACCTCTTTCTCTTTTCTTTCCTTCTTTCCTTTGCTTCTCTACCCATCCTTTTCTCAGGTATCCAACTGCTTATTTTAGCCCCATCTTTTTGAATTCTATGGGTCCTGGGGCTTCCACCAATTCAGAATAATTGTTCTGCTTCAGACATATCTTTCTGAGCCTAGGATCTGCATGAGTTTTAATTTCACCCACCTGAATCTGACAGCTTTTCTGTTCTTTACCAAGAGTAGACTATGAAGTCTCTGAGGTTGTTAACAGTCTTTGTGCTGCTGTGAAAATTCCATGACATCACAGCAGTCCAACCAATTGTTTTGAGAGACTTTAGTACCCCATGAACAATAAAATGTAGATTTTGTTTCTGTTTTTGGTTTGTAAAATATTGCAACTAAAATCCAGATTAATATACTAAATGCTATTTAAGTACTATATTATTTTAGGACTATGAGAGGGAGGGCAGGAAGGGTTGCATTTGTGCTTAGTTCTTGTGGTCCTTTCTTACATGCCCAGGGAAATGCAGATCACCACTTTGAGGTCAGGAAGCAATTTTTCTCCAGGCCAGTTTGGCTGGAGATCCTGGAGGGTTTTTTTGACATCTTCTGGGCATGGAACAGCAGTCATTGGGGGTGTTGGGGGGAGGTATTTGTGAATTTCCTGCATTGTGCAGGAGGTTGGATTAGATGACCCTGGAGGTCCCTTCCAACTTTATGATTCTATGATTCTAACTGTCCAGAAGCTCTTTCTAGACTAATCTTGTTTGGATGATTCATTCATACATGGCAAATCTGAATGCATTGTGGCAAAGTAGCAGAAGCACAAACAAGACCCAGGCCACCAGCAACCTTCAAACCATCTCGTGGCAGGCCATGGTCTTACTGTTATCCAGGAAACAATGGCCATACTCAGCACTCACCAAGCTAATTAAGCAGAGTAAAGCATCCATTGGAAATGGCATCACTATTGACATTGGAGCCACTGGAAATGGCATCATTATTGCTTTGCCAACAAGCATGCCACCTTGAAGTCTTGTTGGAAGAGGGAGCAAACTGGTGGTGAAGGAACACATGGAGAGAGAAGAGGGGAGAAGCCTCCTTCCCTTCCATCTGAGGCTACTAACAGGGAACACAGGAAGGTTGCTGGGAGCCTGGCATGGACCTTCCTGGGTGGTATGGATGTGTGAGTTCCATATAACTAAGTAGATTCTCTTTGAGAAATATTGAGAGTGCAAGACTGCAACTGAAAATTCCTATGTGGTACAATCTGAAGAAAGGCTTAGTATCAGACACTGGTATAATAGCAGACGTATCTGTTATGTGTATCAGATATAGGTCTTGGTCACATTTATATTCATAGAGTTATGTGGAGATAAGCACAAATGATTTCAGTGGACTTTAGTACACTTGTGTTGGATTTGACCACTGTGTTCTTTATTTTGGCAAGAGGATATGATTTGAATGAACAGAAAAGAGATTTACTTTCTTGCATTGGAGCTATGGCCTGTCCAATAACTTTGTTTTTCATGAAAAAGCTCTTAATTTTGATATATGCATGTAGGTGCATTATTTATGCTCATCAAAGTGAGTAAACATTAAAATTACATTGTTGAGTTGCAAACTTTCTCCATGTCTTTCTCTGTTTTTCTACAATTGCACGTACTTCTCAGAAAATGCTTTATTCACTAGCCATACAGGAACTTGAGGGATGTTATGTTTGCCAGTAGGGATTCTATACTTTGTAAAATATTGAATGGGCTTTCATTTTAGTAACAAAGTAAAAATGCATGTAATTGAACCAGGCATACATTAATTAACTTTCATATTCTATTATCATAAATATTCTTTCTTCCTCTACAGTATGTCACCAGATGTCTTAAGATAGATTTTGTTCCTAATTAACATCAACAAAGTAAACTGGATGTTTTCCAATTAAACAAACTTTCTTAATAACTTCTTTAGAATAAAATTAATTTAGGATTAAGGTTTATCAGCTATTGTAATGTCATTTATGCTGCCAATGGGACCACAGTTTCTTTTCATTGTCAGATAAATATTCTGCCATTTTAGAAATTAGGAAACTGGCTCATTGCTGAAGTCTCAACTATTGCATGGGATACAATCCAGCAGGTGTTAATTACAACTAACTTTCATTGAAGTCAATGGTACTTTCAGTACAGTCCTACCCAGAGTTACAACCTTCTAAACCCCTTGACTTCAATGGATTTAGAGGGGTATAACTCTGTTTCTGATTGCACTGTTAATCTAGCCATGACTACAGCTGAAATCCTATGTACCATGACTGGAACATAAGCCCTTTGTGGCCAGTAGGAGTTATTTCCAAGTAAGCACATGGGGCTATAGTGTTAATCCTACTCCTCTGATCCCACTTGGATGGCTTTTTCTACCCTATATCCTCATTTAACTGATTTTTGTGCATTTTGGTGTGCTTCATGGGAAAGAATGAAGATATATTTGTTTTTTATCAAAATCAATCAAAATCCTTTATCTTCATAAAAATATGTGCCAAGTTTGAGACATGCTATTACTATTTTTTGAAACTGTTTGCTAGTGACAGTGATTGAGATGCAGAACTATATGACATATCCCTTTACCACAAATACTTGCAGTTCTACCATTACTACCTTTGTCTCATAGACTGGAGCATCTCCACATTTCAATGAATCAACTGGTCATAGAGTCACAAGAGTATATCATGTGGTTAATGACTTGTCAGATCTTGGAAACTAAGCAAAATTGGCCCTGGCTAATAAATGAATGGGTCGGGAAGTGAGGACAGGCAATGGCAAACCACCTCTGAAAGTCTCTTGCCTTAAAAACCCTACAGGGTCACCGTAAATCAGTGGTGACTTGATGGCATTTTCCATCACTAACAGCTATTAACTAAAACACAAACATAACACGATGCTTGACCTGGAATTGCTACTGAGAATGGCAACCCCATGTAGTTCTTCCTCTTATTCCTGTATGGTCTAGTTAGACCTGCCCATGTTGCCCACACTCTCTCTTCATCGTTGACTAAAAGGCGGTGGTAAAACATGGAAAGTTAAAAGGGTATGTCTGAATAAATTTTGTAGGGAGAGGAAGGACATCGCAGGACTGCCATTTTTGGCCGTGTTTCAATCAATGGCGATATAAGGTTGGATCCAGCAAAAGGGGAGATATTTTGCCAATTTGCCTCCCTCTGTGGATGCCCAGTCCACACCTCGTGCTGTTCCAAAGAATCCTTGATATACCAGAAGTAGCATTTTGGGGACTTCAGAGGTATGCTGCAGAAACAGGAAGGGAGAAAGTTCTCTTCCACTGATTGAAGTGGCTACATAGTGGAAAGGTATGACTGGATCCAAGCCGTAGCCAGTGGTGTTGGGTGGAGGGCTGTATTTTATGCTTGGGCTCAATTGATCGGGTATACATCCACAACTACAGACTCTGTGTGATCAGTTCAGTCAGAAGCATATGAACGTGTCATAAACTGTATCATGCAGTCAGACCTTATCCATTCTTGTTCCTTATAAGCCAGCAAGGACATGATACTCTCTTTAAACAAAATTCTCATTTCTCCAGTTTCAGAGATCTCTGAATCTCTTTTTAATTATTAAGGATGTACAATGTCTATCCTCTCAGCCTTATTTCAGTTAAGAGAAATATCAATTGCAATGCTTTCCAAATATAAATATAATGCTTGAGTCTTTCAAAACAGTTAATAATAAGAACATAGGCTTATGTATTTTTGTAAATGCCTTTGACAAATGTGATCATTTGAAGGGTTGTGGAAATCATGCATTCCAGAGATCATTGGATATTCTTGCCTGAGTAACATTACTTTATGTCTAGGAGAACTATTTATGCTAAAGCTTTGTAGTTATTCGTGTGGAGGACAGGAGCAGAATATAACCATGCCATCATTGCTGTAAACAGATAGAAATGCTTCTGATAATCTAGTTTGTTTTAGACAATATGCTATTTTCTTTCCCTCAGACCATAGTACAAATGAAAGGATAAATAATTGTAAATGTAAGCTACAATACTTGCTAAAGCCATCTGAGATCAAATGAAAGTAGTAATATCAAATGCAAGTCAGTAAGAAAATCCAAAATACATCCTGTGAATGTAAAGAGATACAACTGATCAATCCCCTATGGTGCCACCTGGTCTTACTGAGGTTGTGGTTCTAGCAAGGTCAACTATTAGATCCAAGGCCCTTGATCACAGTTTGTATAAAGTCATTTGTTTTTAGTGCAAGGTATCTAATTGGTATCCTTACCCACTCCCCAGGACATTTATGAAGGATGAAATGGTTATGGGAACAAAAGGAAATATCTAAAATGGATAGGAGAATATTCTGCAGTGCAACCAAGATAGATATCCTTGCAAGTTCTGGTTGAGGGTTTTACTGATGTGTAAAAAGCATGGTGAGATTAATTCTCAAGCTGAAACTCAGTGTGGGTCTTGAGCTTTACTATGATTGTGAAGTTGCACAGGGCAGGTTCTACTACAAAAGAGTCTTACTCATTGGGCTCGATAAGCTATTGCAGGAAAAGGACATTATTCTGAGGAGGGCAACGGCAAATTATGGCCACACTAGCCAAGCACACTTGAGCATGAAATCAGTTCTCCTTCTGAATCTCTAGAAAACAATGGGGAAGGCATTACATAGGTTCAAGGGTAGTAAAAGTGCTCAGAAATTCTCTACCTGGAAATCAAATGCCTTGGAATGCACAAAAGATATGGTGTGAAGCCCAGCCTGTGCTGCTGGACTCCCCCGCTGCAGTAGCCACGTACCAGGGCTGAAGATGCCAGTGAAGCAGGATTAGGACAAGGCACTGCAGGGCAGGCCATGAGGAGTGGAGGGGGTGGCCAGCAGCTCCATTTCTGGCTCCATAAGTGTGGAGATTGTTTGGGAGGCAGGACAGGCTGGGATCGAGTTCCCAGTCTCAGGGCATGAGGTGGAAAAAGATCCCCAAGGAACAGTGCTCCTTGAGTCTGGAAGCCACCAAGAAGGGTCAAGGCTGAAGGAGGTCAGAGAGGAGGGCTGGGTGGAGCAGCTGCAGACCCTGCCCTTGTTGTAACGTGTCTCATGTGTAATACAAACAGCACAACCACAGCAGCTTTCTGGTCATGTTTTTAAGGGGCTGGGGTAGACGATGTGCCCTTGGCACTAGTACCCCCCCACACACATATGGTCAAACGTCTGCAATTCATTTTAGAATGCTACATCACCTGTAATGTGCTGCAAAGTTCAGCAGGAAGGCATGGGTGGGTGGGATTTGAACCAGAAGTAGTCCTCACTTGGAAGAAAAATCTAAAAAATAGTTTGGGGTCAAAAAGTGTCAGCACTGGGGAAGTACAGGCTCCACCATCTGCTTGTGTCGTGACCTTAATTCCACCCATTAGTGTCATGACTAACACAACTTCTAGAATGCTACAGAATATACCAAAATGTTTTAATTGTTGATTTTATATGATGGCCATATGAGTTTAAGGGGCATGTTAGTAATCACACCCTATTTCCTTATTTTTAAAGCAACTGGCTGACTGAAATGTGGACCGGAAAATAGAAGGATGGAGAGATTGATAGAGGAATACATTGATAGACGTGGATCAACATACAGGCTACAGATAGATACATAAATAGACAAATTCATACAAGTGCTTCCCGTTCATGTGCTTTAGCTTGTGGTAGTATAAATTGTGACTTCTGCTGCCATAGTTCTAGAAGGATCCAAAGAGGTACAATCTCCTCCCTTTGGTTCTACTACAAGTTGCAACTGTGGCTGCTGTAGCCCCAATGCAAGGAGAAGAGCAGAAGGAATAACATCCCCTCTGCACCTAGAACTACACAACACCCTTCTCAGTAATGACAAGAAGTGATCACGTATATATCGATGTTGACTTCTGCAATGGCTGCTTGTGCCCTGATGCTGGAATTCTGTCATCATCAGTCCTAGGAGATGTTGTTTCTTAAGTAGTGACTCACAGAACTTGGTGATTATGGAGTCGGTGCAATATGTCTTACGTTGCCTTTAGCAAATTATTTTGAGCTGCCTTTCTTGTTCTGTGAAGTAAGCAAGTCAACTCAGGGTCCTTCCTTGATTTTTCTTAAATAGATGCAGCCTTAATACGGGGGCATACATTATGTAAACAAATATATAAATAATGGAGGAAATCAAAGCATACTGCACATACAACATTGTGATTTCTGTTCTTATTACTTGTGCCTTTTCCCTCTGAATATAACCATCCTGTTTAATAACAGGACAGCCGACATTCACTTTATGTATGAAACCCTATTACCCAAAATAGGATTTTTCATCACATAAGAAAATTCAAGAGGAATGATATTTGCAAAGCAATTATAGGTTTTTACAGCACTTAAGTCAAATGGATTCTTGCAGTAATTACACCTGGTGTGGTAATAGAAAAGATAACAGTTTTTCATATATGGGATAAGAAACAGTCCTGCTGTTTGTATCCTCTGGATGAAAAATTTAAGATGATATTAACTGCTTTGTTTGGAAGGATGCATTTGTTCATTTGAATAAAGAATTGGAGATTAGGTATCTGTGTATTACAATAGTGTCTAGTAGATTCTTCAAGTGAATGTTTTTTTCTGAAATGTAAATGATTTAAATGTTTTTAAAGTGTCGAGCAAAAATTAAAATATTGGATGTTGGCCTGTAATTCTGTAAGAAACCAATTAGTACAACTGGTATAAAAGTAATAATTCAGTTTCCCACTGGACATGGAAGTACATCTTCACTCAGACAGCCATATTAGTATGCACTCAGAAGCCTAAAGTTGTTTTAAGTTATCACTGAGCCATGGTTCAGTGGAAGAGCCTCAGTCCCTGGTTCAGTCCCCGGTTCAGTCCCCAGCATCTCCACTTAAAATGACCAAGAAGTAGGTGAGGTGGAAGACCTCTGCCTGAGATTCTGGAGGGCTGCTGTGTGTTTGGGTAGACAATACGGACCATGATGGACCATGATAGACCAAGGGTATGATTCAATATAAGGCAGTTTCATGTGTGAACATTATGAATGATGAAAGCTCCACATTTTGCACCTTTTAAACTGGAAAAAATGCCTTTTCTCCCTCCTATTTCTGTGAAGAATAACATTCTTGATGATTGATGTGGCCTAAAACAAAATAGCAAAATGCTCTTTTCCATTTATTTAAATCTTTTGTACGCTTCCTTAGAACCATAACATCCACATACTGCTGTACAGGTATAGAAGCAATCAACAGTCAACAAACACACTACAGCCTGCAATAATAAGCAGTAGAAACTGCAATAGTAAGGATAAGGAAACCTCTCAGTTATCTAACAATAAAATGAACTGTCACAGCCATTATTTCATACAAATCAAATAACTCATTATTGTTCATAGGTCCTGCCCCAAGGACCATGGACAGTTCCCTGGCAGGCATAGAAATGGGAAGGGTGGTTTTTAATGCTGGAATAAAATGAAATGACTAATCTAAAAGAACTGTAAGCAACAGTCCTTGTTTCCAAAGTAATATACATAGACAGGTTTGTATGATTTTAAATGTGTCATTAATCAGTGTAGCATGACATCAACTTGCTAAGCAAACAACATTTTATAATTTCTGTGTCTGGTTTAGTACTGCCTTCTATTCAAGTATTTTATTGTCTGCTCTTCCATCTTTTTGGTGACCTCTCCTCCCCTGGTTTTGGAATGCCCTTTTCTTCATTTTGACAGACACACCCTGCTTTTCATACTTTCTACACAATCAGTCTCAGTTTTTCCAGTTCCTAGACTTAGTATAAAGATATGCATTCAAAGAGCTATTTTTGACTGTTCAGTGGGCTTCATGTACACCGTCAACAGTCCTTGCACAGAAGGTCAGTGTCATTGTGACAACATTACAGGCAGAGATCTGAGAGGTGGGCCTTAACTAAAATCATTATAGAGATATTTGAACTGGGACTTTCTGCCTCCTACTTCTTTATTTACTTGTTTGTTGAGAAGACATAGAATTAATAATTAACTGAACATTATTCAGTTAAAAAGTCTCCAGCAAATGCCTTCTGCTCAAACCCCATTAGATTCCTAGAAGGTAACATCTAGAGGACTGTAGTTGGTGTGCAGGAACATACAGCAAACCACTAAGTTGGAACAGCCTTTATTTGTTTTTCTCAAGACACACCTTATCTATCAGTTTTTATCTTCAGCTTTTTCCAAAGAACACAGGGCAGCATACATGGTTCTACCATTTTGTCCTCCCAACAACTCTGTGAAATTGAGTGGCTCACAGTCATCTGCTGAGTGAATATTAGAATCCAGGCCCAGCACTATTTCCAGTCCAGCACTATAAAACACTGGATCTCTTTCCCCACAAGATTATAGATATAGTAGTGGGAGTTTTCAGCAATTTTTAAGGGCCTTTTGTAGTTTTCTTCTTGCCCTTCCTTGATTATCTTATCCTTTGCAAAATTTCCCAGATTAGACATGCATGTTTCCATCTAACATATTGCTAACTGGTGCCAATAGTAGACAAAGTCTGCACAATGTAAGATATTGATGCTGTTTCTGTATTGGCTAATAGTTTCAAAATTGGCCAGCTACTATTGGTAATGTATGTTATCTGTATATCTGCAGAATACATCTATGGACATTGAGTTCATCAGAGATGTTTGTAGTGTTTATAATGTTTGTCACTAACCATATGTGTGCTATATTCCAGGGTGAGCAGACTCAAGGACACAACTGCTGTTATGTTTAAAATTAAAATTCCTTCATCCAGGTTAGTGATTGTGTGTATAAGTAATGTAAATTGGAAATAAAAATGTGCCTTTTCATCATAACAACAGTATTCCTGTTTGGGTTATCTGTCTATGTTTTGTCTATGAAATTGTTAGGCCTTACAACTTTAAAAAAGCCTTTCATTCCTTTGCAACCAATGTATCAAACTGTTTGTTGACTCCCAGTTTGTAATTCTGTGTATGTGGACTAAAAACTGTAAATTCATTTCAAAGATAAAGTAAGCAGATTTTACCACTGTCTGCCAATGGTGGAAAATTCCTCCTTTTGGTGAGTTTACAGATGTTCATAACTCCCAGAAACTTTTCTACATTGACTAAAGTGAAGGAAAACACACATGTATAATATGGAATAAAACTAAAAGTTTGTGGCATGCAGTAGAAATAGCTATAAATACACAGTGCCACATTATGTTTGTGGAGGCTTCCTTTAACAGAAGGGATATTATTGGCTTATTCAAAGCCTTCCTAAGAATATTTGTATAGAAAGTAGGCCTTGCTTAGTCCAGTAGCAGAAAAGTCAATACCAGGTAAAAAGGACATTAAGAGTGCAACCCTAAGGAGAGTTATTCCAGTCTAAGCCCATTGAAATGAATGCTTTTAGACTGGAGTAACTCTCCTTAGAATTAGCCCTCTTGATGTGTCAGACTATGTTCTGGAGCTGCAAACTCCTCTGACCCATCTGTATGTATACTAATTCTCAACAGTCCCATCTGCATGCAGATACTTATTTACACAGATAGGGGGGTCATTCTCCCCCAACAGGTTTTTCTACAGACTCAGGGGACTCTGTGGGTCTGAAGAAAAATTGAAAAAATAAAAAAACTCAGGGAGGGTTGAATTTCCCCAGATATCTTTTGAAACAGGTGCCACAGCATCTATTCCAGGTCCTGCCACATCAACAGAGAATAAAACTTTCTGAGGAGGGGTGAATGCTTCTAACTGGTTCTGTCAGTGAAAGGCAGGGGAAGGGCCCTTTCCAGGCCTATTTTGGCCTTTCAAGGAGGGACCTTTAGGGCCAGGCCTGACAGGGGTTGCCAGTGCCAGGCTGGGAAATTCATAGAGATTTTGTGGTGGAGTATAAGGAGAGCTGGGTTTGGGGAATGGAGAGGCCTCAGCTGGATATAATGTCACAGAGTCCACCCTGCAAAGCAGTCATTTTCTTGAGGGAGGCAGATCTCTGTTGTCTAGAGTTCAGTTGTAATTCTGGGGGGTCCCCAGGTCCTACTTGAAGGTTGGCAACCCTAGGCCTGGCCAGCCGCAGGGAATGGGGGGGATAAGGTTGCCAGATCCAGGTTGGGAAACTCCTGTAGATTTGGGGGTGGACCCTAGGGAGAACAGGGACCTCAGTGAGGTACAATGCCATAGAGTCCACCCTTCAAAACATCCATTTTATCCATGGCCATTTATCTCTGTAGCCAGGAGATGAGCAGTAATTCCAGGGGATCCCCAGGACCCACTTGGAGGCTGGCATCTGTAGGCAGCACCCTCTGGGTGATCTGATACCACCTGACTTGCATGACTTAACTAGACCTGGCTGCTTGCTACTGTTCAACAGCAGCCACCCTATGAAAGCACGTGTGGTGCAGCAGTTAGAACTTCAAAGTAGGGTCTGCAAGACCCAGGTTCAGATTCCCATCTTGCAGTGGAAGCTGACTAAGTGATTTTGGACCAGTCACATACTTTCTGCCTAACCAACCTCACAGGGTTGTTGTGCAGACAAAAATGAGGAGGGAATCATGAAAGCTGCCTTGGTCCCCACTGTGGAGAAAGACTGTAATTTTCCTAGATAGAGGCTGTAGGGGAGGAGGGGTGGAGATGGAAAGCTGAAGACAGAGAGGCAGATAAAGGTAGGTTGGCTGTTGGGTGGGAAGGAAATAGGGTTGCCAATTCAAGGTTTGGAATTCCTGGACGTTTGAGGGGTGGAGCCTGGGGAGGGTGGGATTTGAGGAGGGGAGGATCTTCAGACCCATATAATGCCATAGGCTCCACCTTCCAAACCAGCCATTTCCTCCACAAGAACTACCATTGCCAGCCTCCAAATGAGGGCTGGAGATCACCCAGGATTAAAACTGTTGTCCAGGTGACAGAGATCAGTCCCCCTGGATAAAATGGCTGCTTTGGAGGGTTGAGTCTATGGCATTATACTCTGCTGAGGCCGCTTCCCTCCCCAAGCCTCACTGTTCCAAGGTTCCACCCCCAAATCTCCAGGAATTTCCCAGCCTGGAGCTGGCAGCCCTAAAGTGAATTGATCTCTATAGCTGGGAGATCCCTTGCGAGTCCCAGAGAACTGCCACTGCTGCTGTGGGGGGAGAGGAAGTACCACCGCTGCTGCTGCTGTGTGAGGTGGGGGAGGAACCAGGCAGGAGGCTGGGAGAGTGATGGGGTGGGGGAGGCAGAAAAACAAAGAGAATGATGAGTAGGCAAAAAGAGAGGGGAAGTAACATGCATGGAAGAGAGATAGGAGAGATAGAGAGTAAGAAAAGGGAGGGCAGAAGGAAGAAAGGGTGTGAGAGAGGTAGGAGGAGAGGGGAGGAAGCAAAGGTATGAGGAATGGGGTAACTGTCCCACAAGTTTCTTGTGGATCCTCACTTGTATTTAATAATAATACAATGTATTGTTATCATTGTGACTTGCCTTGAGTCTGGTTCCATAGAACAGTAGATTAAAAATACTCCAACTGAACAAATATGGGAAGTGACAGCATACTTATTCCTGTTCCCCCTCTATGCACATTGGCCATGTAAACCAATGCACCATGTGCACATACAGGGCCTACTTTTCCATTAGGCACAGAAGGCACAGTGCCTAGGGCCCACAATGCTTTTAGTGGCTTCTAATTTCTTTTAAAATCAGAAGAAGAAAAAATGAACTTTTAGGGTCAAAGAAAATGTTTTAATTTTTTTCTCTTACCCAAAAAAATGTTTAGGGCCCACAAAAATCTCCTAAATTTTGCCTAAAAAAATTAAAATGTTCAAATATTTAAAGTGATATCAAAATAAATTTTAATATTAATATTATTATGGTGGGAGGGGCCCATGAAGGCATAAGAACCTTGTGCCCATCTATCTTTTAAGGCCCACAATTTTTTTTCTTAAATAAGAAAAAAAACTGTAGCAGTAATAATTTATTTTCATGCCTTTAGGCCTTGAAAGTACGATTTACATACATAGAATGTTAATACATAAAATACAAACCAAAACAAATATGAATAGAATTCAGATCAAAAGGTCAGTCACATATTAATTGCCACCAAGATAATTTAACAATTCTCGCTGGAATTTATTAACTTATATTGACTTATAAGAGAAAATAAATATAATTTACATTTGGACAACACCATTTTGATGTATAAATGCAAATTTATTATCTAAATTTTAACTTTACAGAATTCTTATTGGCAAATTCCTGTATTATTTCATCAGCAGGCATGTTTTTAATAACTCACTTTCAATAGAGAGGAGAGAGAGACGTTGTTTATGATATAGTGGAACATAGGTATTTTCTGATGAGATTTAATTTGGAAAATGACCATTCTCCTTCTACTATTGTCCCAAAATTGATAAGTGAATTCTTAATGCAATATATATGTTGAGAAAAATTTTAAATAGATTTTTTTTTAATTTGTGCAGCAAGCAATTCAGTCACGGTTTTCTTTTCAGGAAACAATCTTGAAAATAATAAAAAATCATTAACAAACTCTTCTTCAGTATCTGTATATATTTCAAACAGTGCTTTTCCTCTGGAAACATTTTAATCTTCAGGCATAGATCTGTCAACTAGAAAATTAAACCTGTTATATAGTGATTCGTAGGCATCTCATCTTTTTCTCTTGTATATAATAATATAAAAAGCTTGAGTTCTGAATTTGTCTGAAGCATTTGAATTTAAATTTAATTTGGTTTGGTGTAGTGGTTAGGAGTGCAGACTCTAATCTAGGAGAACTGGGTTTGATTCCTCACTCCTCCACATGCAGCTACTGGTGTGACCTTGGGTCAGTCATAAATTCTTTCAGAGCTGTTTTCCCAAGGGCAGTTCTCTCAGAGCTCTCTCAGGCCCAGGACAGACTGGCAATTTGCCCCGGTATCGAGTCGCGGCAAAAAAACCCCGGAGTAAACGATACCGGGTTTTCCCGTCCACACAGCGGGGGCCTCTGCCGGAAGAAACGGGACAGAGGCGCGCGGGACCGTTCAGACTGCCGCGCCGGAGGCGCGCTATATTCGCTGTTCCCCCATTATTTCGGCTGTGGCCGTATGTGCGCATGAGCGCTCATGCGGTCATGCGCATAAGCGCATTTCAGCGATTTTTTTTTTTTGCCCTGCAACGCCGGCACCGCATTGGGCAGTGGAGCGGAGCTCAGCCAATCACGCCGCTGCTGCCTCATGCCCAACGCGGGTTGCTCCCGGATTTTCGGCTGCGCATTCAGACTCCCCGGAAGCGGGAAACGCGCGACGAACACAGGCTTTCACGATTTGCGACGGCTTTTATCAGGTGTTTTTTAAAACCGGCTCTGAAGCGCGAGGGCTCCGGTAAGCTCCGGGTAGGGGACGCCAGGCAGATGTGCCTGTGTGAACGTTCCATTTACTCCGATATTGAGTCGCTGTCAGCCCGGGTCCCATCCCGCGGCAAATTGCCAGTCTGTCCTCGGCCTCAGCCTCACCTACCTCACAGAGGCCACATCCGCATTGTCATTTTTGTCACTCATTTATCCCTATTGCTTCAGGGTTCCCCTCGGTGTGTTTTGCTCTCTCTAGTAGTCCCAGAGGGAGCAAAACACATGTAGGAAAGGGGGGGAACCAAAGCAATAGGCACAAAGGAGGGACAAAAATGACAGTGTGGACGTGGCCTATGTGTATGTTGTGGGGAAGGGAAGGGAAAGGAGATTGTAAACTGCTCTGAAACTCCTTCGGCTAGTGAAGGGTGGGGTATAAATCCAATCTCCTCCTCCTCCTCCTCTTCTTCTTTCTTTAATTGGTTTCACTGTTAACTCTAATTTTATCAAAAATGATTTTCTTTTCCACTGACATTGCATGACTAATATCAAGGGTTGAATCGTTACTGATTCCATAATATTTAGCATCTTTTACTTTTGATATTATATGTGCTAATACCTTAGACCCCAGTAGATCTATGAATTCATCACATATATTAGCAGAAAAGTGCAAAACATTCCTCCTTCTAGGATTTCCATGCTTTCAAATATGATCTTTAAGAAACAGATCAAATTCTGCTAACAAATGAACACAACCAGGAAAAAACCATGCAAATGAAAATCACCATGAAAAGCTAATTGTCTTTCAGTCAAAAAATTTACAACTACAACTACTATCTTTAACACTTCTATCCACAATCTCTGCAACTCTGCATCAGTACTTGTAAATTTTCGATGTTGTAACATCAATGATAAGGCACTAAGATGGTATTTTGAAATTTCATGAGAAGAAGTTCTTACATTTTCCAGTCATCAAAACCAGTTTGAAATTGATTAGATATTATATCTGAACATGTACTAAATAGTTTGCATAAGTACTAATATAGTTTACCACTAGAAGGGCAATTCAACCAGTCTCTTGTTTATTGCCTCTCCATTGTTCATTTGCCTAATAAAATATGCTCTTTGTGCATATCTCATCTTATCACCAAATAGTTTATCTTTTAGTAAAGAAACGTATTCTAAATGTTGCAAAGGAGTATTTTTGTATAATATTTTTTAGATCAGGTGTTACAACCCATTTGGCTGGATCACTACTGTTTTTTATTTTGGAATTGGAGTCTAAAGTGGGTTTTTCATAATCTGCTCTAATAAACTGGTGCCTGCAATAGGATTTTCTTCTTCTTGTTGCTCTTCAAGGTTACTTCCTTGGGAATCTGAAGGTGGTTCTTTAGAATTTGCTCTAATAGAATCTGTATTTTTGACAGGGTCCTTCTCTTTTTGTTGTTCATTAATATTACTTTATTTAGAATTTGTAGCATTGTCTGGAGAGCAGATTGAGCTACTTTCATTGTTTACTGTCACAAAGTTTAGCCAAGTCTTTCAGTTTTTTTAAACTTTCTTCCAAGATCTCTGTCTTCTGTTTTTTACTTCCAGATTGATATCTTCTCTTATAGCTGTCAGACATTTTGAATCTACAAGGATAAATATTAATATCATATCTCTGAAAATTCTTTACTAAAATACAAAACCCACCACAGTATTTAAACATTTGTTTATATTATATTATTAATTGCAATAATTCAAATCAAAAGTTAGAGCTCAACTCAAGAATCAGATATTACACCATAATGGAATTTCCATCACTAATACACTTTTGCGTTTTTACCGAATAATGCACATGTATGCATATAATAATTTTATGGAACTATTTATAATCAGTTCTGAAATAAAATGAGTATATCTGAGATGTAACCATTTTTTCAAATGTTATAATGAAGAACACCGTACAGACACGATAAAATATACATGTGCATTTCATACCATTCAAATTTATTCACATGTATTTAGGGAATAACGATCCAGTATTTCCAAAATTAATAAATTATATAAGGTAATCCCTAGCCTAAATAGATGATAATTTACTGATGAAACAAGTACCATTTAAGTAATCAAAACAGAGAACACTTTGATATAGGGACTATTATTTTGTAGTATAATGAGAAGCTTAGTGACTGTAAACTTTACGGCCAACATAGCCTCGACTATAGACACCAATTGAATTGTGGTGGATAAGAGGCTCACTTAGCCTCAGTGCAGTTTACTTCTCCCTCTGGTATTTGGGTAAAAACTCAATGGTAGACATATTGCTGTGACGTTGGCTTGGCTGGGTCATTTTGGGGGTAAGTTGCCCCCGCTGTCCAGCTGATTGGTGGCAGGGCAGTGGGGCCTATGTGTGCCTGTTGATGGGGGACCCTGCCCTCCACCAGGGGGTTTGGCAACCCTTATGGTACTTCAACTGCATTGGTAAAAAGAAGAATATAATCTTTTATGGATGAAAGTGATGGGGCCCATGAAGGCAAAAAAAGGCTGAAAGCAGAGGGGAAAGGTGGTGGTCTGCATGTTAACAATATTGGAGACTGATGGATTAGGTAAAGTGTTAATGTAGGGTTGCCAAATCCCCCTTGTCCACCAGTGAGGGATGAGGGGGTGGAGCTCCTGGAGATTTGGGGATGCAGCCTGGGGAGAACAGGGACCTCACTGGGGTACAATGCCATAGAGTTCCAAAACTCTATTTTCTCCAGGGGAACTGATCTCTGTAATCTGAGCTGTAATTCCGAGGGATCCCCAGGTCACATTTGGAGGCTGGCATCCCTATGTCAACAGGATTCCATTTTGGGTCACTTTCCTTAGAGCACAGTTTTCTCCAGGTCATTTTCCTCCAGCTGAAATACCTTATTTATGGCTGTTATGGTATTTTCAAAGTAGATAGAAAAGTTCTGATACCAACTGTGCAGGACTCTCGAAACAGGAGCAGTTACATCTCGCCTCCACCTTTCAGCCAGTTTGGTGTAGTGGTTAAGAGCACAGACTCTAATCTGAGAGAACTGGGTTTGATTCCCTACTCCTCCACATGCAGCTGCTGGGTGACAGGCAAAGTTCTCTGAGAGCTGTTCTCTCAAGTGCAGTTCTCAGTCAGAGCGCTCTCAGCCTCACCAACCTCACAGGGAGTCTGTTGTGGGGAAAGGAAGGGAAGGAGATTGTAAGCTGCTCTGAGACTTCAAGTGAAGGGTGGGATATAAATCCAATATCATCATCATCATCATCATCATCATCATCATCATTCATCATCTTCTTCTTCTTCTTCTTCTTCTTCTTCTTCTTCTTCTTCTTCTTCTTCTTCTTCTTCTTCTTCTTCTTCTTCTTCTCCTCCTCCTCCTCCTCCTCTTCCTCCTCCTCCTCCCCTCCTCCTCCTCCTCCTCCTCCTCCTCCTTCTTCCTCCTCCTCCATCTAGCCTGCTGAAAAATTCTGGAAAACTCAAAAGCTTTCACACTGGTTTTTTATGTTTTTTTAGTTGGTCTTAAAAATTATATTAGTTGGATCCTTGTTTTAGATACTTTTTTTGCCCCAATGTTACCATCTGGAACTTTTCATTGACCACATATGGGCTTCATGGCAAACTGGGGATTTGATCCCAGGTTGCCCTAGCCTGATATTTGCCTCTCTCATGTATCCACACTCTTCAGAGAGTCAATTGCCTTTCCCATTCATGTCATCGATCCTACACATACAATTTACTGCAAGGAACCATTCTGCTTTCCCTCTAGAAAAGGGAATCAGTATATTTTCCCTGCTGTTTGGAATGTGGCCACTGTGAAAATGACTCATGAAAAGGAAACAGTCACCATATATTTAACTGCATGGAATATAGAACTGGCCAAGAACAGGGAGCACAAGAAGTGTTTTCATATCATTACTCTCTAACAGGGACCGCAGTTGGGCTGATTCTGTAGCATACTTAGCACAATGTTTAATCCAGTCCTGGACAAGAATCAAAGAAATATTATTCTCCACAGCCAAGAATAAAAAGATGCCTGCTAAGTACTGTTCATGAATAAAAAGCTACCACCAGGTATCAGCTTGCTTCAGGAAAATGACAATCGCAACCTATTTTTGCCATCCTGTACCTTTTTTGCTACTATAGATTTTCTATTACATTGAACACTTGGCTAAATAAAAATGTAGCCGCTGCATAAAATCTAGGTCTTATTCTGATTCAGGAGAGTGTTTTTTTCAGCTGCTGTAATTTTTAGATGAAGCTTACACAGTTCATAATCCTGAAAAGATCTCTCCTAGATCACAGCCGGAATCCATCTAGTCCAATACCCTGATTCCAGTGGTGGTGGGTCAGATGCTTCTGAAAAGTTTGCACCCAGAACTCAAAGGCAAGAGGTCACTCAGTTTAGATGTGACTACTTTTGGATATGGATGTTCTAGTTACCTTTCATAGTTTTTACCATCCATGAGATTGGGCATGAGAAGCAGGAGCTGCCAAAACAACATCTAAAATATCTGCATAGCCAATTAAAGCTCCAACAGTCAATCAGAATCCTTGCTGGGCAAAAGCCCTACCTGGCCTTGGCCACTTCCTAAAAATACTTGGTGGGCACCAGAACAGATGTCAGTGGGCGCCATGGCACCCATGGGCACCATGTTGGGGACCTGTGCTCTAGCCACTCTTTCCACACCATTTATAATTTTTGTACACCTCTACTCCTTCAGGTGTCTCTCCCCTCCCCCCTAAAACTAAGAAGCTCCAAACACTTCAATCTTTCCTTTTACAGGTGGCCTTCAACCTCCGGGATCATTTAGTTGCCGCTTTCTGAATCTTTTCAGCTCCATGGTCTCCTTTCTGAGATGGGATGACTAGCACACAGTATTCCAAATTCAGCTGCACCATTTTGTTATATAAATGCATTATGATACTGGCTGTTTTGTATTCAGTCTCTCTTTACTAATTGACCCCTAACAGGGAATTTGTCTTTTTCATTGCTGCTGTGCTTTAGAGTGACATTTTCATTGAGCTATTCACCATGACCCCAAGATCTCTTTCCAAAATAGTCACAACCATTGGAGACCCCATCGGGGCAAAGCTACACAATATGCAGAGTTTCCTGATTATTTTTATAGAATGGGTTTCTTTACAGACTGGCGATGTGGGGAATCGAGATTTTAAGAGGAGGACAGGCATGGGGAAGAGAAGGACTATTTAATTCCCTCCCGCATCCTTTTTCCCTGCCAAAACTTGTACTTTCCTAAGCTGCTTTTACTTATTTATGTAAGTATTCACATTATTTATAACCCACCTTTCTCATTGGGAGTCATGGAGGATTACACAGAGTGAGTCAATACAATCAAGAAGATGGGACAGTCAATAAACAATGAAATAGGATTTGGGTTATAGAACCAAACAGGTCTGAGAAACAGAACTGAAGAAAAGTACATGTGTTAACCTGACATATCAAAGGATGCAAGTTTACACACAATGGGATCCAACCAACAGCAAATTATACACAGTAGTGCAGACCACATTTACACTGCAGAAACTTTTGGTACTTATAAAACAGGGCTGAGGGAAAAAAATGGAAGCCCAATAAGCCTCCATTTTGCAAATCAGATGTACAGGAAAGACTCGCTAGCTAGCTTAGTGAAGGTGGACCGAGAAGCCCCTTGCAGTGAGGAAGAAAGAGGAAGGAAGGAAGTGCATTGGGCACAGTCTACATTCTTGTGGCATTACCTGACAACTCTTAACTCTGATAATCTTGTGAGTTCCAAGTGTAGAAAAAAAGCCAATTTGTTTTTAAAAAGTTAGAGTGTTGGACTAAGATCTGGGAAATCCAGGTTTGAATCCCGTCTCTTCCCTGGAAACTTGCTGGGTGACCTTGGGCCAGTCATGCACTCAGGTGAACCTACCTCACAGGGCTGCTGTGAAGATAACATGGAGGAGAATGATCTAAGTTGCTCTGAGGAGAAGGGTGTGTGTGTTATAAATAAAGTAGGTAAACAAATAAACCACAATGTGATCTTTCCAGCTCCAGTCTATCAAGCTGTGCTTGCAGCAAAACTGTGCCTTGCAGACAAAAACTGTTTATGGAGACTGATGACTCACATTTCACAAAAACTCAGAGATTCTAAGGTTAAGTTGGGAATAAGTGCCCAAAACCATTGGGTGGAGTGGTCAGTCCAACTATACTAGAGGGCTTGTACTACCTCTAGAGAAATGTTTTCCCAGTTAAAGGTTAGAGAGGGGTAACCAGAATGGTGACGCCACCTGGAGAGCATGTCAACAGCACTCTGCTAGGAGCAACACTGAACCTATGGCAACGCTTGGCTTTTAAAAAGGAAACATTGACAGACTGGGTTTTATAGCAAAATTATTAGTCAAATTTCTGCTTCTTTACATCACCAGTAACTGTAAAACATATAGCAATTGTCAATTCTGTACACAATTTGTTTTAGACTATTGCATTTGTTCCTTCTTAGAAAATGGCTACTTTGTGTTTCTGCTTTTAAATCACAGCAAAACTAAATTTTACAATTCCTAGCAGGCTCAAAAATCAAATGACAATCTGGCCTAATCCTGCAAGCATACAAAGCAGACATATTCTGAGCACATGCCCCTCTGTCCTATCTCTCTTAAGCCCTATAACACACACATGGCTCTCCACCAGAATGTCTGCTACTTGGGATGATATTCGATCTTTACAAAGAGATTACATAGTAATCTCAAAATACACTCATAGGACATCTTGGCAAAAAAAACATACTCTGTCCAGGCATGTAACATTGTAGAGTAGTTGGACCCACTGATAAAGGACTATATATGCTGCATATTTTCTAGCTGACCACATCACAACGTTTACCAATTATATCTGGTTTCTGTCAAAGCTCAGAAAATAGCAGGCAAGAAGGTCATCAGAGTCTGCAGTGAACTGTAAGGGAAAAAAACTGGGGAAAGTTAGACACTGGGTATATTTCTTTGCCTTTTTATGCATCAGGGGAATAAAGGAAAACAGAATTCCTGGAGTACAACCAACTATTTAATTTGCCACCAGGCACAGTATTCCTTTGTGACCCTTGGGTGACCATTTAATCATGTAATACTTTAGTTTCCTGCCTGTTGTATGATGAAGATAATACAACCCTATCTCATAAGGTGTAAGGAGCAGGTAGAATGGGATTAAGATATTAAGGGCTCGTTACACAATTGAAATATCCAAGGCTGTCGGAGTCGCTGTTTATTCTGGATTGTTATAACTCTTACTTACATATCTAGGGTATCCCAGCAAATTTTAGACACACAAACACTCCCATAGTGCCAATTCAACATCAAGTCACTGAACATTCCTAATGGGTGTCTGTTTGTCTGCCCACCCACCCACTCATCTACCCATCCACCCATCCATCCATCCACCTTTGAAAGCCTGTGTAACCAGGAAACATGGCTCAGGATAATGCTGTGGAGAAGAAGGAGCAGGCAATATGTCTCAAGGACAATGACAGGAAGCAGTTCCCCCCTCCTTGCAGGATGCCCAAGTACACTTTTTTTAGCTTCCCATGTAGAAGTGATCTGTTTCATTTCTATAGAGAAAAATGAAAGTGCCATCCAACTCTTTTGTGATGAACATGATGCGATGGTCTTCTAGAAATGCTGTAAGGCTTCATTCTTTGGGCTAACATACAACACTCAGGGCTAAGCAGAAATGAAATACTTTCAATACATTTTTACATACTTAAAAAAAGAGGATTGTTAAAATTGTCATCCCATGCCCTGAGACCTAGTGCTGGGCTGGAGTCAGGTAATCTCCACCAGACATTCACCCAGCTCCACCACCCCCTTTCCTGAAAGTTCGCTGCTTCAGAAAGAACACAGAAAATAAGAGGCTTAAGATGCCCATAAAAAACCTCTGAAGACTGGCACTTAACAGCTGTGATAGTTACATTAAACCAACAAGCTCTTCACATGAAATGTTTTATACAAGATTGTGCACGTAAGTAGCTATAAGCTGAAGAGGAAAATCATTGGGTAGTATTACCCTGAGCATCTCTCCAGAGCTCTGCCCTCTGCTGACACCTGTAATTACAGAGTATATTTTGCTATTGGAATTTCAGGTATCGCTGGCAGAACCCCACACCATGAATAGACCCCTCCTGCCACCTGCTTTGCTCTGTTCTTGTTGTGTAGCTAATATTTTATTGCATTACTGAGGTGAGTGTGTGGCACAGCCTAAAATAAATATAGCTCAGTTGCAGTGTGTCATTTCATGCTCATTCTCAAGTGGTGTGAGAGGCACTTGAGAAGCATGAAGTCAGAGAAAGCCTGTGCAGGATATCTTGGCTAACCTGCAACAGAAGCATCAGGGGATATGCAGTGCTGTAACAGAGGTAATGGCATTTAGAGATGTTTTATATAGTACTTTGTACTGCTTTGAAGCACATTTTTACAAATTTATTTATTTAGACATTCTGCTCATTCCACCTTTTATGACCTGGAGCAGGTAACAGTGTTCCAGAAGAAAAACTAAACATAAATGAGATTTTTTAAAGAAGGAAAATGTAAACCACTAGGCCTGATTTTAAAATGATGCTGCTCTACAAAAAGCACTTATCCCTATTGATGCTCTGTCCGGCTGATATTGTGTAACTGCTCTAAAATGTGCTGCCCTGGGCTCATATGCAGCATTTGCTGAGCATTACCTTGTTGGGTATAGCACTAGCCTATAGGCAGTGTCAACAGCAATCAAACTACATTGAAGCCAGCATCTATATACTGTTAGCCATGTGTGGCCCCCATCTGCAGATAGCTAAATCCACAGATCTAGGCCACATGGAGACTAAACAGATCCCCCCCAAAGTAAAGCATTTACTTGCAGCAGTGAATGGTGCTGGCACTGGGACCAGTGGTGGTGACTGTGCAGCCTGGGTCTCTGTGCTGGGTCTGGCGGTGGCTGCACAGCCCAGGGCTCTGTGTGCCACACAGTAGAGGCGGCTGCACAGCCTGGGAGCTGAGCTGGGCCCCATGGCATCAGCCACACAGCCCAGGGCTCCATGCTGGGCCTGGCAGTGGCTGCACAACCTGGGATTCACTCTGGGCCTGGCAGCAGCTCTGCTGGGCATGCTGCTGCAGCTAATGCAACTCAGGAGCTGTGCTGGGCATGCTGCCACCAATGAACAATCAGGGCTGGCTCCAGGTGTTTCTGTGCCCTAGGCGAGGCACAGATGCCAACCTCCCAGTGGGGCCTGGACACCTGGAGACTGCTGCCGCCACCACCTCTCCCCACCGCCTCCCCCCCACTGCCACCAAAGGGGGGAGGGAGGTGCACCCAGAGAGGCTGGGGCTGTGGCGAAGGGTGAAGGCGACAGGAAGCCCGTGCTTGGCTGGGCGGCCCCCACCTGCCCATGACCAGCAGCTGTGCAAAATGGCTCTTTTCCCCAGCCAGAACAGACGTGTGTTTCCTCGGTGGTGGGGCGGGGGGATTTAGGACCCTCTCCCCCTCCCTCCTCCTCCAAAATTAAAAACAACAGCCCAGGTCCCTGAGAACACTTGGCACCAGAGGCTCCTTTCCCTCTCCAAAGGATATTTCTTTTCTGTAATGGGGGGGAGGGCGCATAGATTTGCGTTGCTCAGGCTTAAGCATTTGCGGATCGCTTGTGGAGAAAAACCCAGGCCTGTTTTCGTTGTGAGTGCTGGGGGCCTCCTCGCCTGCTAAGCACAACCTGCTTGCGCTGGAGTAGACCCATCAATTTCTGCTGCTGCTGCCTCCCGCCCCCCTGGCCGAGGAAGTGACGCCATTGGGTTGCTGCTGCTGCTGGCGCTGCTGGACGGCTGGCAGGCAGGCGGCTGCATGGCTCTTGCCAGGTGGGCTGGCCCTGCTGCTGCCACCGCTCATCCTGCTCTGCCACCGCCCACCCCGTCTCAGCCGCCCCCTGCCCTGAGTAGCTGGAGGAGGGTGAAGAGGAGCATGAGGCTGGGTGGGAAGATCCTCCTCTCCCCAGCAACATGCCACCTCTCCTCAGTGCCCCCCCTCCCCTCAGGCAGCAGCAGCAGGAGCAGCCCTGACAGCCGGGCCAGGCAGGGGGGTGCCGCAGGCCACATGTCTCACTGCTGCTGCTGGCCGGGACCTGCCAAGCCCATGGCGGGACCCACTCCTCTGCCCCTGTGGGGCAGTTTTCTGCCCTGATCCAGGGCCTGCGCTCTAGGTGAATGCTTAGTTCGCCTAGCGGGTGAGCCGGCCCTGTGAACAGCCCAGGAGTCATGCTGCACCCACTGGTGGTGGAGATGCAGGCCTGGGAGTCACATTGGACACAGGCCTGGCAAGAAAGTGGGGAGGGGAGAATTCCCCCCCCTGAGCATCATGGGCCTGCAAGTTGTTCATAACATATTAATAACAGCAGAGTCTACAGGGTGCAAGGGAATTTAGTGTTGAACACATCACATACAGAACTGGAAAAAAAAACCTGAACATGATCAAAACAGGATTGTTATTAAGGACAATAACGAGTGGCTTTGTAAGAATTCCATTCCTAGTAACTCGGCCACTAAAACAAAGCCCAAACAGCAATAAGAAATAAAACAATACTTCCAGAAAATGCTTGCAGTAAAAATTCTAAAACAAGACAGAATTAGTGAGATTTTCTTGTGTGGGGAGGGGTTAAAGAATAGGGTTGCCAGCTCTGGGTTGGAAAATACCTGGAGACTTCGGGGATGGATCTGGGAGAGGGCGGGGTGTGTGGAGGGGATGGGCCTCCACAGAGTATAATGCCAATGTGTCCACCCTTCAAATCAGTCATTTTCTTCAGGGGAACTGAAGATCAGTTGTAAAAGTGGGAGATCTCTAGACCCCACCTGGAGGCTGGCAACACTATTCAAGAAAGGTTCTTGATTGCCATTGCTGCAATTGGTGGTCTTGGGCACATGAGAGCCTATTGGAGGCTTGGAGCCTAGGTTTGTCAATTATCTGTGCCTGTCAAGGAATTCTCTATCCCCTGCCCCAATCTCCCACCATAGAGAAACTGAGGAGTGGTGAAAAAATGGCCATTTTAGTGACACTCTATGAATATCCCCTCATCTTTACCATAGAGATTAAGGGAATCACCCAGAAGTTATACCACATCTTCCCTAAACTTCACTCATCTCAAGCACTATCCCCAGAATTTCTCCAGGCAGTGTTGGGAACCCTACTTTTATCATCACAGGCTGATTAGGCAGTTGGTCCTGTCCTCGAATGCAACAACTTGGCAACAGTGATACATGCGATGGTCACCTCGAGACTGGATTACTGTAATGCCCTCGACATGGGGCTGCCCTTGGCCCAAATCCGGAAGCTGCAGCTAGTGCAGAATGCAGCGGCGAGGCTGTTGTTGTGTGTGTCATCCTGTGTGGGAACACATCCAGCCCACCCTAAAAGCACTGCACTGGCTGCCTATAGCATACTGGATTCAGTTCAAGGTGCTGGTTATTACCTTTAAAGTCCTTTATGGCCAGGGACCTGCATACCTGAGGGACCGCCTTTCCCCATATGCCCCCAGAGAGTGCTGCAATCGGGGACTCAGAACTGGTGACAACCAGGGTTAGGGCTTTCTTGGTGGTGGCTCCACTCTGGTGGAATGAGCTCCCGGAAGAGAGAGTCCTGTGGGACCTGCTACAGTTCTGCAGGGCCTGTAAAGCGGAGCTCTTGGAGCCGCCACCACCACTGCCACCACTGACATCTGACAGTTTACGAAGAGTGACCCCGACCCCCTGGGTCCCCCAATTACAGCCCAACCTGATCGTCTTGGATATCTGAAGAAGATTAAGAAGCTGACTGTACACCGAGGAATTAAATACTAGCACTTTAATATGTTGTTATATTTACAGTTTTAAATTTGTGTATTAATGGATTTTATATTGTATATTGCATTGTTTTATATCGTTTGTGTAAGCTGCCCTGAGCTGGCTTTGCTGGGAGGGAGGGGATAAAAATCAAATAAATATATAAATAAATAAAAAAATAAATAGTTACTTTCCAGGGGATCCAGGAGAGTGTTTAATTTCACAAATTCATAGAGCCTCTATCTCCTCACAAGCATTTCCTTTGACCTCGGCTGTGATCACACACATTAAATAATCCACTTTCCGTGCATTTTCCAACAGGATTTTACTGTTGTGAACTGGCAAAATCCAGTTGGAAAGTGCACTGAAAATGGATTGAAAGTGGATTATTTAGGGTGTGTGACCGCAGCCCTAGAATCTCTTGTCCCTGATGCTAAATACACTGAGACTGGTGCTGAAAAAACACATGCTCAGTGGATACAATATAATTCTCATTGGATATATTCTGGAACCCACAAAGCGCAATAATTTTACCTGAAACAAGTGGGTTCAAATTCCTGTTCTGCCATTTTGGAACCCCACTGGCTGGGTGACTTTAGGCTAGACACTCTTAGGCTGCGGTCACACACACTAAATAATCCACTCTCAGTACACTTTCCAACTGGATTTTTACTTGTTTGAACTGGCATAATCCAGTTGGAAAGTGCATTGAAAGTTGATTGAAAGTGGATTATTTAGTGTGTGTGACTGCAGCCTTAGTATATTCTACCCCACAGAGTAATTGCTGTGGGGACAAAGTGGAGGAGAGGAGCATGGATTGGGGAGAAAAGTGGGAGTATAAACATTTAAATAAATAATCCCCTGGCTGATTTTTGGGCCAGTCCCTATAATCTCGCAGCCTCACTGCAGGGGTTACTGTGAAAACGAATGACATCGCTCTGCAGTCCTGACTTCCTTGCAGTAATGTTGAGATTAAAATGGGATAGACAAGTAAATAAGTAAAATAATTGTTTCCATATTCTGGCAAAGAAACAGGCTCTGGGGCTGAACTCTGGTAAACGGCAGCTCGAAATCGAGACTTTGATCTGGACAGTAATTCATGACAAATCATTCTTGGTTTCTAAACACATACAAGAAAGAGTCCCTGCTGCTGTTTGCCAGAAGAACGCATCCCCCTCCGTCCCTAAAGTGGGCCCAATTATGCTGTTACGGATAGAGCTGTAACTCACTGTGTTCCATCCATTTCATGTTTCTGGCATCATTAGGCAGAAAGGCTAACAGAGCAATTCATTTCTGCAGTAAACCTAATAAATACATTTTTGATGAAAAACTTACCGGGCATGCACAATGACATGTTTTTAAGATGAAATAACCCTGTTCTTTTGAATTCCTTTTCCTAGCCAAAGCATAACAGGGGTTAGTGCACAGTATAGACTAATTGCCTACATAATTTCATTTTATGAAACAAAGGGCTTTAAAAATTATAGGGTTATATAAAAGCATCTGAAGCCACTAAGTCAGTTTTGGGGTTTTTTTTACCCTTATACAAAAGAAACAGTGGTTTACACATGGTGTGAACTGTAAATTTTTTTTTAAAGAGAAAAAAAATGCTACAACGTTCCAGCTGAATATTCTACTTGTATTTCCAATTTAGCTGTTTCTCTGATCTGATGTATATCTAAAGCAATATTTATATGGTCTCTGCAGATAGATTTTGTAACTGAAATGATTTTCATTGGTTATTGCCAGATTCTTCCTTCAGCCATCCTTTTTCATCCTCTGCTGGGCATATATTTATTAATTACATTTTTATCCTGCCCATCTTCCAAAGAATTCAGATACACAGCTCTCTCCTCCTCAGTGTTATCATTACAACAACCCCATGAGGTGGGTTACGCTGAGAGAGAGTAATTGGTTCAAGCTGACCCAGTGAGCTTTATGGCTGACTGGGAATATGAAGAAAAAGAGTTGGATTTATACCCTGCCCTTCACTTGGAGTCTCAGAGTGGTTTACAATCTCCTTCCCTTCCTCTCCACACAACAGACATCCTGTGAGGTAGGTGGGGCTGAGAGACCTCTGAGAGAACTGCTCTCCAGAGAACAACTCTGGGAGAAATGTGACTGACCCAAAGTCACCCAGCTGGCTGCATGTGGAGGAGTGGGGAATCAAACCTGGCTCTTCAGATTAGAGTCCGCCGCTCTTAACCACTATACCAAACTGACTCTTTCTTGGGTCTCCCCAGTTCTAATCCACCATTCTACCCACTATAGCCACACTGGTAATTTTGGCAGGAGTAGGATGCAAATCTTGTCCTGGGTTCAGGTCCTCTTTCTTTCATGATCACAAGGCTTCAGGCAAGCAACTGGTTGCATTCAAATACCACAATGTTTTAATTTGCAGCCAGCAACTGGTATGAAGACAGTTTGTTATGTCTCCACCCCACTCCCTGTCTCCTCTTTCATTTGGAAAGCTTGATTAAGGCTTCCAGGTTTGAAAGTTTATTTGCACCCCACAAACCGGGATTCAAAATCTTGGTTTAATGCCATTTTAATTGCATTTAGAGTCTGCATGAATTTTTTATTTTATTTCTTTAGATATTTCTTTAGATATTTACATTTTTCTTCACAAAGCATCATTCTCTCCTTCTCTATTTTATGCTTACAATGATAAAGCTGCTAGGTAGGTCAGGCTGAGCAAGAGTGACTGGTCCAAATTCACCCAGTGAACTTCCACAGCCAGGTCTGAACCTTCCAGATCCTAGTCCAATCACTATCCCCTCAACTATAAAAATGAAAATGTAGCTTATCTCAGAGGACTATTGTGAAAAATCATGTGTAACATAGAGCTGGCCTAGTATGGTGTTTATGGATAGAATGACATGCTAGGAACCAGCTGAAGAATGAACTATTGTGTTGACTGCTGTTGTCAGGAACAAGGGAATGCTCATATGATGATTTCTAGATATGGACAAATGTTGCTTTAAAAAAAATCCCATTTCTCTTGGCATCCCCATGCCTCTCGCATGTTCTGCTGTCAAGACCAGGGGTCATTTCGTAGAAAAAGAGGCGCAGGAGCTCATTAGCATATCTCATTAGCATAACTTATTTGCATATGCCACACCCCTGACATCACCAGATGTGTGTCAGAAGGCAACACCCACCACTCAGGCTCCACTGGACTGTTTTGGATTGCTAGCTATTTGGGGGGGCACACAGATCTGCCCTTGCAGAGGATGGAGAGCTTGTACCAGAATAAACCTTGGTCTTAAAGGTGCCATTGGATTGTTATGGATTGCTAGCTATGGGGGGTGGGGGAAGACGCAGAAGAGGGAGAGCTTTTACCGAAATAAACCTTGGTCTTGAAGGTGCCACTGGACTCTTTTGGGTTGCTAGCTATGGGTGGAGGAAATGCACAGATCTGCCCTCACAGAGGAGGGAGAGCTTGTACCTGAATAAACCTTGGTCTTAAAGGTGCCACTGGAGGGATGTACTAAAAGGAAGGACAGGATTGCCCATTGGAAACAATGAGAGAGACTTGAAGGCCCATTTGCAGTAATGGGAGCCAGGAATGCCAATTGACTTGCATGGGCTTCAGTGAAATACATTACAGCTCAAGAAGAATTGCAAAGCAAATGCATAATGGATTTTCCATTAAGGTCTCTGGTCTCAAATACACTACTTTGGGACTGGAATGACAGGCCACACAGTGGAATGACAGCTCCTGGGGTAGGAGCAGTGTGGTGAAACTGGAATGACAGGCTCCAGAGGGGAATGACAGCCCCTGGGGTAGCAGATGTGTCTGGGGACTGGAATCACAGGCTGAAGAGTGGAATGACAGCCACTGGGGGTAGCAGATTTGTCCTGGGACTGGAATCACAGGCCGCAGAGTGCAATGACAGCCCCTGGGGGTAGCAGAAGTATTCTGGGAGTGGAAAGACAGGCCCCAGGGTGGAATGATAGCCCCTGGGAGTAGCAGGAGTGTTCTGGGACCACAGTGACAGGGTGCAGAGTGGAATGACAGACCGGGGGTGTAGGAGATGTGTCCTGAGACTGGAATGACAGGCTCCAGAGTGGAATGACAGCCCCTAGGGGTAGCAGGAGTATTCTGGGACTGGAATGACAGCCTGAAGAGTGGAATGACAGCCCCTGAGGGTAGCAGCATTGTTCTGGGACTGGAAAGGCAGGCCCACAGTGGAATGACAATCCGGGGGTAGCAGATGAGTCCTGGGACTGGAATGACAAGTCCAAAATCCTATAGCATGCATAGTCTCAGCCTTACTGTTGTTCCTCACAGTAGATTCCTACTTTTCTTTCTTCTAATATAGAGATTCCTTCCTCCTTCCTTCCTTCCTTCCTTCCTCCCTCCCTCCCCTCCCCTTTCCTTCTGTTTGTCTGTCTTCTTTCTGTGGGGGCACAGAGGGAAGGATTTCCACAGATGATTTCAAGTAGTGGTTTGGCACATACAACCCTTTAAGTACCATGCCCCCAAAGCAGTTAGGGCATTTGGCTGTTTGAATTGTGGTTGGGATAGGCAGCCAATGTGCAGTCTACATTCCAGCATTACAGTGCTGGCGCAAAATAAACATAATATAGTGGTGATTCTGGTTACTAAACTAGAGGTCTCCTAGACTTTAGATAATATGACAGTGATGCCTTGGCCTCTCCTCGACTTGCCCCAACAAAAGGTGCTGGAAACAAAGGTCACTGGAGATATACAACCCATTTACCATCAAACCAGAGCATTTCCTCAGTGCTAAGGATGTAAGGGGACAACAAGGACCACAGGGGCCATGATTTGGCTTCAAGATCTCAGCTAGTTCACGGCTGCTCGCCTAATAGCGCCAAAATAGATTTATTGCCCATATTTATCCAACACACTAGGAATCGTCTTCTTAATTAAAAGCATAGTCATTGCTTGATAGCTTCATAGAGCCAGGACAAAGCAAAATGATATTATCTGCTCTCCGAGTTCTTATCCAGGCTGTCTGGTATACACAGTGGATTAGGAAGGGGCTGCACATGAAAGGAGGGGATTTTGAAAAAACAACATCAGAAGATAGTGTGTGATCTTAACTGATTCATGATATCTTCTTGTGCTATCAGGTATTTTTTTTCTTGTATACAGTCACCACACCGAAAAGTACCCTTCTATAATATTTATGTTAAATGGTTGAGTTAACCCCCCAACTAGTAAATTAGAAAAAAATTAAACAACAACCCCCCAAAAAATCTCTTTTGATTATAGAAGAAAGTATGATAGTTCAGTAGAGCAGCATGTATAAGGTTGGCTTCTCCAGACCTGGCAACCCTATGTTCTCCATTTTATCTTGACAACAACCCTGTGAAGTAGACTAGGCTGAGAGCACACAACTGGCCCAAGGTCACTGAACAAGCATCCATAGTATATTGGGGGTTTGAACCTGGGTGAAATAAATAAAGCAAGAACGAGTGACCTGAAGCAAGGCCTCCTGTGGGAATCTAGTGACTTAAAGTGAGGCATCCTGTGGGCCTCTTGTCTGAGAATAACACCACACACTATTCAGTGAATGCTATTGTTGCATGTACACTCATGTTAAACCAGGGTTTCCATGTAAAGTGTTGATGACATAACCTGCCTTTTCCAAAGAGCCATATTTGGGAACTTTGGGTTAAACTAATCATACTAGGTAGCCTAGGCCCATATTCAGTCCTGTGTCCCCTGCACCATAATGATCAAAGGACTGTACCTCAGTAATTGTTAAAAAAGAAACTTGCTCTGTCATATGCTGTTAGGGCTGCACTGCATGCCGGTTAATCTGTTTACTTATGCCATAGTGGAAATGTGACCTGGCTATTGTGGTGATTAACAGAGTCAAATATCCTCACATTAACTAGTGAGCTGGGCAATCAGGCTGGATTATTGTTACATTCAATTTAAATTACAGCGGATTGACAGGTCCTGAGGTATTTAGTAACGGATTTCACAGCCCAGATATGCTTCATGTGTAATGAATAAACTCTGGAGAGCAACAAAAGGGGGGGGGGAGAGTGAGAAAATAAAGAAGGTATTTTATGATTATTGTGAAAAATTTATGGAGTGTAGCTGGCATGAAATTCTATAAAATGAACTAGCTCTAATCAGCCCAATAACAAAGCCATGAGCTTTCCTTCCTGCTGCTTATGAACTATTATGACTGACTTCTCCTATGTTTACTTATTAGCACTGAACTCTCTGCATAGCAGAACTGTGATCCAACATGGAGATTGTCTTAATTGAAAATACCCCCAGTAGGTTAAAAGGGTTGTGTGTGTGTGTGTGCAGAAAGTCTTGTGAGGGAGAAAAATGGAAAGGGATCAGTTAGCTCTTTGATAATGTAAAGGGAGGCCGTGTGGAGTGTATGCTATGTCAGAATATACAGCCAGATGAGAGAGCAGGTTTCTTTCAGATTGTGCTGCACATTAACATTCACACATATGAATATGTGTAAATATGTATGTATGTTTGTATGTATGTATGTATAGCCCCAGTACATGAATCCTGTTCTTGCACAGAGTGGCCATGAGGGGCAGGAATTTGAGTCTATGGACAGAAAGAGGCACATTATGGGGAAATCTTGTATTTGTGATTAGTAACCCTATTCAAAAGACCCAAGTTGCCTTACAGACTCCCTCCCCCCAACCACCAGTCAGCTCTGCAGTGGTCTGGTTATACTGTGAGTTAAAGAGGAAAGGGGGGGGGGATAGAACCCTGCTCACATGAAGACCTCAGACTTTATGATGATGCAGAGAGCGCCAAAAATTAATTTTGCTATCTCATGCTTTGGCAGTTGCTGTCTCTGAAACATACCTGACCCAAGTGCCTGGGACACCAGAAGAGACTTAGAGGCATCTACTCCATCTCTGTAGGACACCTGAATGAGATACAGAGACTGACTGTCACACCGAGGAATTAAATGCTAGCATGTAAATAGTTGTATAGTTGTATATGGTTGTATATGTTTTAACATGTTTTGATCAGTTTTTATTTATATTGTATTTTTATATTGTTGTAAGCCACCCTGAGCCAGCCTTGCTGGGAGGGTGGGGTAGAAATCAAGTAAGTAAGTAAATAAATAAATAAATAAATAAATAAATAAATATTTTGTTTTTTACAAAGAAATTCTCCCTCCCTGTCACTGTCACATGAGATAAAGTAGGATGATATGGCACAATATGGCTGGGTGCTGTTCTTCCAATCAATAGTCCCCAAAAGCTCTGCAGAAGTCAGCTGACCAGAGCATCACTGCTGGGTAGGAGGTACAGATACAGTGCCAACTAGCAGCTGCCTATTGGACCCTAATGAGTTTAGCTTGAGAATGGATCCCCAGGTTCTCTTTTCCTCTGTTCTGACTTATGGTTCTGGTGCTGACTGCTGCTGGTCAGGTAGTTCAGCATTTATCAAACATGTTGCATCTACACCCACCAGCTTCCCCTTGTAGACTTTATAGCCACCAGCTGAGATGTCATGCATGCAGCCAGCTTCTCAGTAACAATCCTGCAAAGATTAATCTTCAGTGTCAGCAGGCAGCTGGCACTGGACAGAGAGGCACTCTGATGCTTAGCCTTTAAGTTGGTTCTCAGCTTTCTTCTGTGGTGTTCCAAGGATGCTGGTGATCCTGGGGAAGCAGGAGTGGGTGGGTGGGTGACTTTCAACTGCTGGATCACAGCTGGAGGGTGGAGGTGATTCTGCACCTACTTTTGGGAGGGAATGCCTGCACTTCATTTCCCCGCTGGTTGGCTCCTGTTGACTGAGGGCTGGCTACACAGGACCCCTCCTCCTCTGAGGTGTCCTCCCTGTCACTGAGCCCTGGCTAGTCCATGACAACATTCCTCCCTCAGGGCTCCCCTCCAGAGATGAGACTGGGCCAGGCTTCTGGGGATATGCCCTGTGGAATCATTGCACCAAGGCAGGTGCATGGATGTTGTTTGGGGGCTCTCAGAAGTGGTCTACTGGCCCATATCTATTCCACTCAATCAAGTACTAGAGCCATTCATTTTGTCTCCAGGAGTCCAGGATCTGTGTTATTGCATATTCTTCATGCCCTTCTACCAAGATATCTGGGGGAGCCCAGACTGGGGCTGGATGTGGAGGCATGGCAGGGACCAGGAGGGAATGATGGAAAACTGGATGTATTTGGAAAGTGGGCAGGAGGGCTAACCAGTAGGCCACGGGGTTCACCTGTTCTGTGATTGGGCTCCAATGAACTGAGTGTCCAGCTTCTGGGATGGGCATTGACTTTGGAGATGCCAAGTGGAAAGCCACACCTGGTCCCCAACCTTGAAGTCCTCACTGGATCATCATTTTTGGTCCTCACCTGTTTTATATGTCTGCTTTGCCTGCTGCAGTTGCTCCCCGAGGGCTGTGTGAAGGGCCTGGAGCTCTCCTACAAGGTTGTTAGTGGAGGTGACTGATGAAGCCAGTATAACCTGGGGTTGAAGCCAGTATAATCATGGATGGTATCCATAGTTGGCCATAAAGGGTGTCTGGCAAATGGAGGCATGCACTGCATTGTTATAAGTGAATTCATCCATGGGCAGTAAGGCTGACCAGTCATCTTGTTGGTGGTTTACATAACAGCTCATGTACTGTTTCAACTTGGCATTGGTGTGTTTTGTCTGCCAGTCCAATTGGGGGTGGTGAGCTCTTGGGTCAGCAAATGGAGAGTCTTGTACCATCCAAAGTGCCCAGCTGGCCTGATGTCATGAGTGAGATGCAGGACTTCCATCAGTAGGGGTCCAGGTGGTATGCAGAGCCAACCCTGCATAACATGCTGGTGTATCCTGCTTGGTGTCTTGGAGGCTCTGAAGCTTTTTCCATGCCCAGGGGTTGCTTTGCTCCTGTTCCTGTATCTGCTTTCTGAGCACAGAAGTCAGAGGAATGGTTGTGAAGACTTTGGGTGACAGAACTGTAGTCAAGAGCTGCTCCTTGATTGGGGATGCAGTGTATTTTGATTTCTGGGATAGGGCATCCATCCGTTTATTCTGGGAGCTGGGGATTCCCTGCGAGGAGATGTGGTGGCCTAGGAACTCCACTGAGGAAAAGTCAAAGGTGCACTCCATTGAGGAAAAATCAAAGGTGTACTCCACTGAGGAAAGGTCAAAGGCCATGTAGCCAAAGACACTACAGCACTGTACAGATGTGTTCAGCATGCTTGGCTGGGTTCCAGGAGTATATCAGAATATCATTAGAATGTCATCAACCTATATGATGACAAACCGAGCCAGTAAATCTTGGAAAATATCATTCATAAATCATTGGAACACTGTTGATATGTTGCACAAACCAAAGGGCATCACCAGGTATTTGTACTGTTCATACCGGGTACAGAATGTGGTTTTCCATTCATCCCCAGGATGGATGCTTATCAGGTTGTAGGCTCCATGGAGGTCAAGCCTGGTGTATACTCTGGCCTCCCTCAGTTGTTCCAAGAGCTCTGGAATTAAGGGCAGGGGTTAGTGATCTGGACCATGATTTTATTGAGAGCCCGGTAATCATCACACAGATGCAGCTTTCCACTTTTCCTCTTCACAAATAAGACAGGTGCTGAAGTTGGAGGGGTAGATGGGTGTATAAAACCCTGCTGCAAGTTCTTGGTCAGGAAGTCTTCTGGTGCCTCTAGTTCCAGTTTGGACAGAGAATATAACAGGTAAGGGTGCACCTGGCACTAAGCTGATTGCACAATCATATGGCCGGTGTAGCTGGTCCACCCTCTTTTCTTCAAAGACATCCTGGAACTCCAATGTATGCTTCTGGGAGGGTTGGTGGGGTTAGGAGAACAGTGCCCCCCCCCCAACAGCTGATGGATTCTCATGGAGGCATGGGTCCCTGAAATGTAGCTCGTGCTGGGCACACCCAGTAACTAAGTTGTGCATCTCCAGCCAAGACACCCCCAACACTAAGGGGAACCAGGACATGCAGGCAATATTGAAACAGAGTTGGTCTTGACATCCAAGTCCAAGGGTAGGGTTTCATGTGTGACACAGCTAGACTGTAAAGGCTGTCTGTCAATGGCTTCTGTCTGTATGGGTGTCTCTTTGCAGTGCTGGGATCCAGTGCTGATTGGAAAAACTGGCATCCATGTGACAGTGGGATGCCCCAGAGTCAATCAGGGTGTGCACCAGCATCCAACACCCATCAGGGAGTCAAAACTTTACTGGGACCAGGAGGTGTTGAGGACCTGCGCTGGGGAGACCTCCAAACTCTGCAGTTCTCCTCAGATAGCAAGGCCTGTACTGACTTGGGGTGTGGAGTTTAACCTTTGTGGCCAGGACTTCTTTCTGAACAGTGGCTGGCATAATGACCTGCCCCCTCAATAAAAGCACAGGCTCAAGGAGCAGTGTCTCTCTTTTTTCTGCCTTGACAGCCAGGGTTGGGCAGCCCCTAGTTGCAGGGCTGGGCAGCCAGGGTTGGGCAGCCCCTAGTTGCACCCTTCCGCAATTGTTCCAGGAGCACAAACTGACAGAGACCACTGTCTTTCCGAGTACTGGTCAATCACAGCAGCCCCATTCCACCCTAAGTCTTGTGCTAGTATCCAGAACTCCATGGTGTATCTGGAACTTCATGGTGAACCTCTCCCTTGATGTAGGCATCTAATGTGGTGGTTGGCCCATTCAGCTTTTTGAGGGTCAGTGAAGGCAGCATTCTTGTGGGTGGCAAAGTCTGAAAACCTGGTCAGCAATGGGGAGTTAAAAAGAAGCAGTGGAGTGGCCCACTTGGAAGCTTTCCCCTTTAAGAGGCTCAGGATGAAATCAACCTTTGTCTTGCCATTGGGAAAATCTTGCTCTCGCAGTAATGCCTAGCCTGAAGGTCTGTTCTCAGCTTTCTTCTGTGGCATTCCAAGGGTGCTGGTGAACCTGGGGAAGTGGGGGCACATGGCTGGCCTTCGACTACTGGATCAGAGCTGGAGGGGGCAGGTGATTCTGCTCCCACTCTCTGCAAGTCAGGGAAACCTGCACTTCATTTCCCTGCTGACTGACTCCTGTTGATTACGGTCTGGCTGCACAGGACCCCTCTTTCTCTGAGGAGTCCTCACCATCGCTGAGCACTGGCTGATCCATGACACTTATCTTTAGGACTTTTCTGCCTCTTCATGTCATAGAAGGATATGGCTCCACTCAGTGCATGCACCCCCAATCCCTGAGAACATTATGCATTTATTTGTCCTCCTTTTGATACACTTTCACATCTATACTTAGCCCACTTGGAATGGTAAGGAAGCAACCCTCATTGAGCAAAGGCATTAAGGCTGCATCCTTGTAAGAAGGTGGTGTGTGTGATTCTGGCTATTTATGGCATGATTTACACATTCTGGATTGCATGCCGAACAGTGCAGCACAAAGCTACCAACTCATCCTCTGTAATCATACAACCTGTTTAAAAAGACACACCAGTGTGGGCGTGCAGTCTTTATTTTTAAAAGCCTTCCATAATAAATGGCAGTGATCTTATAAAAGGGAGATATGTAAACAGAGCACAACTGTGCAGTTATTCAGAATAGCCAACGGAGAGGGTGACTCAGTCTGTTCATCTAGTCACAGAGATTGCATAAAGATACTCAGCAAAAAAAGAAAAGAAAAAAGAAAAGATGAAAGCCACTTTTCAATGAAAACATAACCTTTTCCTGCTTGCCACAAATCCCCATTCCTTTCTCACATAAATCAGTATCAATTGCATGCACTTAAAGGGCAGTTCCACAGTTCGAAATCTGATGCTCTCTCCTTTGCATTGTAAAAGATGCCGCAACATGGAGGGGAAGGGGTCAGTTTTACAGTAGATTTTAGAATGGGGGTATTTTGACAACCTGGGAGCCGCTGCCTAGGTTTAATTACATTTACTGTATGTAAAAAGGGAAATGGTAGGAAAGTGCCCAACGTATGTATAGGGCTGTGCAAATTTAGAGTCATGGTGGGAAGCTGCTGTGGGTATCCAAGATGACATGCTCAGAGGCATTGCATTTCACCATGGTGCTTGGCAACAGCCGAGTTTGCAAATGTTGTACAGTTTTGGGAAAGAGCCCGGAGTCATTGCAAACATTTGAGAAGGTGACACTAAAGCCTTTAAAGGGCTTCTTGTCTTAGCAAGGGTATTTTTTATCATGAATATAGTAAAACATTTCTTTGGATGTCAGCAGTCTGGGATGACTGTTGGCTGGAGCCTGACTTTGAGGTCCGCCTTGGTTTGGATGTGATCCAATCTATTCTATGGGGGGAAAATACACATAAGAGTTCCTTAATTAATCCGGATGTTTTGCTCATTATACCTTGAACTTCCTCAAAGGACAGAAACAAACTAGCTTGCTCAGAGTAAAACGAGTGTGATGTCAAGAATAAGGAAAAGGAGACGAAATGAATGGCAATGAATTGTATTATCCAAAGAGGAGGACATAGCAGAAATTAACTAACACAAACCTGGGGAGACAGACCAACATTTTGATTCTGTGGCCTTAGCTGAACGGAATGCAAGCAGGTTGCTCTTCTGTTCTGCACAAAGTTTTTTTGATTTTTGATGCTAGGAGACTACAGGCAATGGTGCTGCAGATAACCGTCTTGCAATTCAGTCTTGCAATTTTGCAAAAACAATGGCGCTTCATGCTGCAGGAGAAATTAGGTGATGGTCTTGAAGTCTGGCCCACATTACTTAAGAATAGGCAAAATTATTCTGGGGAGTGGTTTTCAGACCATCAGGCTTTCCCCAGGACCCATAACTAAGGTCATAGACTAGGCAGGGAGCTGCCCACTCAAATGGCTCAGTGGATGAGACTAGGTTTGCCAACGTCTAGGTGTTGACTGTAGATCTCCCACTATTACAACAGATTTCCAGGTGACAGAGATCAGTTCACCTGGGGAAAATGGCCACTGAAGTCCCTCCCTTCCCTAAACCCTGCCCTCCTTAGGCTCTGGCCCCAAAATCTCCAAGTATTTCCCAAACCAGATCTGGGAGCCCCAATGAGGAAGCACTCAGTACAGTTTGGAAGCATCCTGTTTTTCAGTTAGCTATGTCCTGGCAAAAACTGAAATGCTTTGTATCTTTGGACTGCAGGGATCCTATCATTATTTCAAACACTTATTTCTATAATCATGTTTGTGTTTATTCATTAACACTAAGGGATAGAATTCTAAAGAATCTAGGCTCTACAGATGATATGAAACCCCTGCTATCAATCTACCAGAATCCAGATCAGAACAATGGGCTGAAAGCACCAAACAAGAACTGGAAATAACTAAATAATGCTGACCCAATAACTCTGTAGTCTCGTTAACTTGCTCTTTCTCTGTATGCATGCATGTTGTATGCTTGTATTATTATGCATCTAATTCTAACCCAGGCCACAGAGTGTGGATCAAAATATCTGCACAATAAAGCCAGGGATAGACTGGGGGGGATTTCTATACAAAGGGAAGCCCCAGGTTTGCAGACAAATCTGAAATATTACAGGAAAATGGAGGATTAAAACTTCCCCAAATAGTAGAAGTAACATCTGTAGCTTTCAGAAGCAAATGCCTCTGAGCTCTCATGAAACTATGTTCTGAGTAGCTTGGCCATGCCTACTAGTGGCAGCCACCTCATTACCTTGCGTTTTCCACAGGCCCACTGGCAGCCAGCAGATGACTCACAGGATGACTTTTTACTGCACAATTTGTACAACCCAGCCAGGTCTGATGGCAGCCACTAAGCAACTCACTGCCACACAACTCACCTGGACATAGCAGCTATCGCAACATTACTCTCTAGGTGAATTGCTACTGTGCAACTGGCACAACTTAGCTGGGCCTAGTAGGGGCTAGCACACAACTTGCCCAGATGATTCATCATTGTATAACTTGCAAGACTTGCCTAGGTCTGTAGGTAACCACTACACAGTTCATCTGTCTGATTTGCCATCTCACAGCTTTCACAACTTGGCCAGACTTTCCCAGAGAGAAGCTGCCAGGGGGAGGGAAGGAGGGAAAATTGAAGCCTGTGGAGTGGGAAGGGTAGGTTGATTGGTGGGTGGGAAGAAGAGGAGGAAGCAGGAAAAGAAGAGAGTCTATGGAGGCTGCTGAGGGGGGAGAGGAAACAGTATGGGGAGAGGGATACAGGGGAAAATAAAAATACAAGCCCTTAATCTTACAATTAAAATAAAATAAAACTGAAAATTAATGTTCAAAAATACAGTACTTCTAATTTTTCTGGTAGCCTATCATAATAAAAAGTTAAATATTGAGAACTCAACACCAATAAAAGGTTAAATGACGGGTTGCCAGACAGCTGCTTGCAACTGGTGTGATGCTTGAGGGACATGTAAAATGCCATCACTCTGATAGCACAACTTCACTTCAGGCACAACCCTGGAAGTGATGTAATTACAATAAGGTGATATTCCAATGGTTTCACCATAGAGGTTCAGTGGAATCCTTGAGTGCCCCACCCTGATGAGATGACATCACTTCCAGGTTTGTACCAAAAGTAATGTTATGCTATCAGAGCAATGACTATTTTGACCACGTCCCTCCCCATTGCCCTACTGAGTGGTAGGGCTGCTGGGTGGGAGAGTCTTCCACTATAGGGGGAGACCTGGTAGCTGTAGTTAAACGAGACCCCAAATTAATAATATCTAGGTAGACAGTACTTCCTTATTTAAAATAACTAGATAGATTTGGCCTGCTCAGACTTGCCCTAAATTCCTCCTCTGTTGACACTGTGTCTAAGGGCACATAATGGTTCTTGGATTAAGTATTGCTTAACCATTGTGTGACACAATGATCAGTGGTGAGTCTTTTCTTCCCTTTCATGGCATGTATAAAAATTAGGGATCCAAAGAACTGGAAGAGTTGTGCATAGAGCCGATATCTGGACAATGCTTATGTCTGAGAAGCAGTGATTCACCAAGTGACAAGTGTTTGAATCCAGATCTCCAGTTCTGAGTCCAACATTTCACTCACTAAGCCTGTGCAAAAGAATAGTGGTGGTGATCGTGGCGCAAGTCAAAACTCAACTGGCATGATTAAGGAGCTAAGTAACTTTCACCACATTGAATGAGACCATTGGCTCATTTAGTACATCACAGCCTGATCTGATTGGTTACAGATATCAAAGGCATCTTCTTTCTAAAACCAGGGACCTTCTATATGCAAGTCTGTGTGCATCACTAGGCTGAAAGTCCTTCCCCTGGAGGCTGTTGCCTTATCATGCAGTTTTGAATTGCACCAACCTTTTTTGTTTTTGATACTGTTTTTTCATACCTTTTAATAAAAGTGAAAGATTAAGTAAAACTTTGCTTTCTTCATTGAACATCTTACATGCACAGATTCCAAAACTTTCTAAGGTTGGGCCATGTTGGGCTGTAGTACAGCCGTTAGATCTGAGTCTGGTAGAACCTTTGACCAACTCTTGTTGGTCGCTAAGGTGCTAAGTGGACTCAAATCTCACTGTAAATTCCAAAGTCTGCTGTAGCAAAAAGCAATCAAGAAGTTCTTTTGGGATATTAAAGCACCACAGAATTTCTTTTAATCTTGCATGTAGTCATGATTGAACATTGTCAATTTCAAATAATATTAAGAACATCATTGCAGGACAAAAAAAAAGTATCCTCTTGCCATTAAACTATCTTTTAAACTCAGTCCTACTGGAAATTCTGCAAATCCGTAATCATGAGAAGTAGAGTCCTCCACAACTGGAAATCCACAATTGTACTTTCAGTATGTCAGTGACCTTGTTATTAGAGAATTCTTGCACAGATAAAGTCAACAGCAACATTCCCAGAACCAAACTACATAGGAAACTGGAGTTTCATTTCTGAAATGCATGATATAGCTTTTGATCCTAAAAAGCCAACCTGGGAAATTGGGTATGGTGGAGAACAAACACATATGAAACTGGTTTAGTCAGACCAGTGGTTTATTAAAGTGAGTATTGTCCGCTCTGACTGGTAGTGGCTCTCTGGGTCTCAGAAACAGGTCTTTTACATCACCTGCCACCTGATCCCTTTTACCTGGAAAGGCCAAGGATTAAACCTGAGACCTTCTGCGTGACAAGTATGTCCTTTAAGACTGACCCATGCCCCCTACCCTCTATGGCCATGGAATGGGGCTGCAGTGCTGGAAAAGGAAGGTTTAACTGTTTTCCCCATACTATTTTCCATGTTGGAAATGTCCTCCCTGCTTTAAGTCCTGATCTAGAATAAATAGAATAAAGAAAGGTACACCTGTTGATTCTTTTTCCTCCTTAAAGCCATTTTTGAGTGCCATTTCTGACGGGAAAGATGGAGTGAGACAGAGTAAAAACCCCTATTCCTCAGTGCAGCAGTTCTGACTCCTATTGTGTTCCCCCTGAGCCACTACCACTTTTTATATAGGAGCAAAACACACATTGGTGGCGGTCAGACGGCAGGCTTAATGTGATCCGTGAACACTACTAATTAGTTTGTTTCTCCCTGAGACAGAGTTTGTTTGATTACACATTCCATCCTGAACCCGCCACAACATGTGATCACCCCATGTTGGATCGTTCAGATGCCCTCGTCTCTTTTTTATACACCACGACAACTGTATGCGGATATGCGCATATCTGCATCCCCACACCCTCAGCTGTTTGCGCATTTTCACAACAACAATTGTGGGTAACCGCTTCACAGAGACAAGTCACTGATCCTTCTGCGCCCTCTGTGGACTGCTGTAATGTGATTGGTTCATCTCCTGGCATGTCAGTCCATATCAGCAAAACTGCTGGGATATGTATGAGGAAGAAACAAGTTCCAGGTAGAAGCTGTAGGGCAATACTGGCTGGCACAATGAAACAGATTATTTTACCCTGAAATTCACCTTGGGACTTGGAACAGAGGGGGCTTTCTAAAATGATTTTGTGAACAAGTAGGTAAACAAGGGGGAATTGTGTTATTCCAACTGGTTGGGTGACCAAGTACCAACACAGAGCTTCTCAGCCATCAGTCATATATGTGCATTTAATTTTTAATCCATCAGGTATTAGTACCAAAGCCGGATCAAAATGCACATCTGACTGCACCCATTGGGGGTTCCAGTCATTGAACTCTAGCTTCAGTTGTAGTTAGGTTCTTACTTACCTAGACATATGGATGTCATCCACAGATATCTCCTGCTTTACCTCCTTGGATATATTTGGCTTTTGTCCTTTATCTTTAATTAATTAATTAAAGCATTTATACCCTGCCTTTCCTCATGGTTCAAGGTGGCTCACTCAGCCCTATCCCAGCCCCACTTCCTTATCTTCCCATGTCCTAAAATTCTAGCTTTATTTTTGACTGCCCTCCTTCCCTTTGTCTAAAATTATTCCCCTTGCCCCCTCTATTTACCTATCATTCTCAGTGGAGCTTCTTGGGAAATTGTTTACTCTAAGGTTGCATTGTTCAGAAAGGAATTCTGATTTCCTGCTCCAATAAAAATTGCGGTTTCTTTGCGTTCTCCAAAAACAATTATACACAGCAATATATTACAATTAATATATATATATAAACTACTATTAAAATATATATACAACCATAGTGGGTTCTAATGACCATTCAAAGGCCTTTTAAGTGCAGTGAGCCAGCCACCAAAAATACAGTTTTGTGAGAAATGTAAAACAGATTGGATCTTCTTTTCCTGGTGCAGTGTGTGTGTGTGTGTGTGTGTGTGTGAGCATGCATGAGTCTGTGTGTTGAGTGGGGCATTGGTGGATTATTGGAAGCAGGTCCAAAAAAGCCTTTGTTATAACATGTTTTGTCACGGGAAGGGGGGACGACAAAACACTTAGGAGGAAGACAGCCATTTTGCCTTCCAGAAGTGTAAAAGTAGCTTCTTCTGCTACTGAGCAAGCTCTGCTTCCTCCATCCCTCACTATGCTATTGGCATGTATACCTGGCTATAACTACCATATAGGGTTTTGTTCCTCCCACTGTGTTTCGGAAATGCACTTGACTCATGCCTTGATACCGGTGGACACTGAGTGAGTTGACCACTGAATGCAGAAGTTGCCCAGGAGGTGTCTTTGTGTTTTTCTTTGTTCATTGTATTTTGCTCATCTAAGTTGTTGGTTTAACTTAGCTACTGTTGGATGCTGCTTTGGGTCAGGTAAAAAAGGGTAATCAACAAACAAATTAATTAATTAATAGTTCCTTTATGTTTGCTTTATTTCTTTACCTTTTATAGGGACTACCCTTAATAGTCTGTTACATTTTTATTAGATGTTTCATCCTGTTGATTACACTGATTTACAGTATGTAGTCTGTCTTGCGTCTCCATGAGAAAGGCAGACTATAAATAAATACATAAATATGAGACATGTTCAGTAACAGATGTTGTCATAGTTATATCGTAGCACTTAGGTTAGTATTCTTCCAAGCATTTAACCATGGGAAATCATTTGCACATTCTGAGAAATGTTTTTTTCTCCCACTCTGGCATCCTATGCTTAACCCTCCCCCCCTTTTATATATAAAAATGAGCCTCAGAGGGGAGGCCGGGATACAAATCGAATTAATTAAATAAATAATAAAATACTTGCCTTTACTCAGTAATGGTGTCCGTAAGGACAGAATGATCAAGCTTGGATTAAATGCTACTTTAGTCTTGTGTCTTAACATTATATATGAATTCTTATCTATATTAATTGTTATTAGATCAGCTGGTTGTGGCAAGACCAGATGAATTGATAGAGAATATAGCTGTGAGTTGAGATGTTCTGTTTTAACAAGGCACCCCCTTGGGGAAATCTAAAATCACCCTCTTTGCTCACCATCTGTACTCAACGGGTGCCATGCATGTCCCCCTTCGTCTTTACATTTTCTTCTTCAGTCCCCGCAACTCTGTCTTTTCCTGCCACTTTTGCCCAGGTGGAGCATTTGCTTCTGAATGTCAGTAGTTGATGTGACTTTTCGCTTGGGCTCAGTTGTAGCCTGCCAGGCCAAGTGACAATATGAACTATGCCTTTACTGAAGGAGAAGCAGCTTCATTTTCAACGCAAGAGCAACCAATTTAGGAAATCTCCCTTCTACGGTGATGACCATTCCCTGAGCATGCTTGTGTTTTTTTCCCTCCCCTCAAAGTAATATTTAACACAGCTACAAGCAATATGTTCTTTAAAAGAACTGATTAGCACAGTTGTTATCCATCACAGTATGCTACATTCCCGGTGTTAAAACATTAGCCAAGTGCTATCCTATAACCATTAAATTACCTTTGGTTTCTCTCAATCAGATGGCAGGGTTTTTGTTTTTGTTTTAAAAAAAACATGCAGTCTGATTAACAGAGTTCTGTTTACCCATATGAGAGAAGGTGACTGACCAGATGTTCTGATTTTAAAAGATCGGTTGGTGTCCTAGTGATTTCCACCAGGACATTGAATTGTCCCAGTTTTTCCTGCTGTGAGCTTGGGCAGCACAAAAAGTTGCTTGCAGGGTAAAAACCCCTTCAGCCACAAAGGCATTTGGAAACAAGGGGATTAAGGGAGAATCCGCTTCTAGGAATGGGCGGGGGGAGGGGGGAAGGCCTGAAGATCCTTCCAGTGTGGCAATGACTTACCGGTATTATAAATGACTAGTGAAATAATACTTACGGGGTATGGGGTGTGGTGGGGAGTAATGGAAAGGGATATACCAAGAAAGTTCACACCGGTATCCAGCTTTGGTGTGGAGATTTCAGTGTCGACTGTGTGAATAATTTGCGGAAGAGTCCTCATTTATTTCCCTTCCACAGTAATGTGTGTTTGTATATGTAGATAAGAGGGGAGAGAGGGAAGGGAGAGGGAGGAAATCCTCTTTGTTTTGGGAAGTGCCTCAGAGAGATCTTGTGTGTTGTAATGTAAAACTGCCCAGCTGGCTAGATTGACCATATGTTGCAAATGTGAGCGCTGTCCCTGTCTTACTGTAAATTCCTCCCTTTATCAGGATAAAAGAATATCTGTTTAATATGGAATGAAGGCAGTTTGGCAGGAGCGGCGCTCCTTCAGGTGAGCCAGAACACAGCAGTAACACTGATTAAAATGAGCCCCACTATTCTGCACCTGTCATGTCCACCTCCTGCTGCACAAAGGCCCTCACTTGTTTATTTACCTGTAGAGCTTATAACATTTTGCTTTCTGAAGAGATTTGGATGCTACCACCTGTCATAGTTTTTTGGCATTTCTTCCCACAACAACAACACGGTGGCTCAAGTATTCACTGGCTCATTGTTCTCCTCTGCAGCATTGGGGGGGGGAGAGAAGATGAATCAAGAAGCACAGGATCTAAACAGAAATTATTATTGATTTAATCACATAATCAGCAGCAAACACTTCAGGCTAAGATAGCAAATCCATAACAGCCTGCCCACATAACCACCCTTACAAATTTACCGGCAAACCACGGCACACACTTAGCAAACAAGGAGAGCAAGGGTCACCTTCACTTGGCGGCAAAATATTGACATCCCTAAAGCTTAAATATGTTTTGAGTTAAGTGTTATCAATCAGTGATAAGAGTAGAATGTCTGTTAAACATAACTACATTGGCAGGAGGATTATAGAATGCTTTCTTGCCATAATCTAGAAGCATCTTTCAGACAAAACTCTGCTTGAAATCAATTGTGCACAAGGAGCTGCCTGCTGAGACCTATTCAGTGTCATACAAAAGAAGAGAGAGTCTCCCTGTGATCTTTAACCATAACCGGTTATCTAATGAGACCAGGGCTTTAATTTCTTTTCACATCAAACATAGAATCAATGCTCTGGATTCAACAATGTGTGTAAACAGGCTGTGAAGCCATCTCTTCAGATGGGAGCCAATTTAGCCTTCCAAGCCCCCTGGCATACTTATTTCAATGAATCCCCCTTTTAGTTCCAGGTAGCTGCACCCATCAGGTTATTCCTGGCTCCTTCCTAGTGGATGGCTAGCTCACACAGTGAAGGCTCTCCCAGCATCCTATTATGGAGTTAATTTGCACTTCAAATCAGTGCGTCTTTAATAAATAGTTCATGAAAGACAAAAGTATGCATTCAGAAAAAAGGGTTTGTAGATAAGACCGGGAAGTAGCTGACCATAACTTCTCATATGACCCCCCTCCCCACTCCAAGGCAAGCTACTTCATGCCAAGTAGTCCTCACAGATTATCTTATACTGTTCACATTATAATAACGAGAAGGTTAATATCCAGAAAAATGGGGGATCAGGAAGTCAGACTAAAAGGAATGATATTTATATAGGGGTTAAGTTGATGGGAGTCAGGGCTTACCTGTGTAAGTGCCAACAGGCAGGTTGTGAAAAGGACGTGTGTGAACTGTATGCACATACATCTGTGTTGGTACTTCAAACATAACAGGGCACATGTGCAGTCACTATCTGCTGCCCAGTCCACAAGCAGAGTATTCCTGCTTTGATAATTATGTGAAGTGGATCTTAATCTTCAGAACATTCTATCTATGGAGTCAACAGATGACATCCATACATTGCAAGATTTTGGATTACTGGAATCATCTACCTCCTAGAGTTTCCTTTTCAGGAAGTGATTGATTTCAATAGTGCAATGACATATGAATCCTACCATAAATTCTATGATTTTATATTGATCCAGTCTATTAAAAGATTAATCTAGGGCACTGCTGAGAGATAGGTGTGATCAGGACTAGTTTCAGGCTTATGGTTGCCAGGTGTCCCCCCCCCGGCCACTGGTGGGGGATGGGGGTAGGGTTGCGAGATCTGGGCTGGCACAGTCCTGGGGATTTGGGGGTGGAGCCCAAGGAAAGCAGGGACCTCAGTGGGGTACAATGCCACAGAGTCCACTCTCCAAAGCATCCATTTTCTCCAGAAAAACTGATCACTGTAGTATGGAGATGAGCAGTAATTTCAGGGGATCCCCAGGTCCCGCTTGGAGGCAAGGGCGTAGACTTTGCAATTTCCCAGGGGGGGCTGGGCTGGGCCAGAGGCATTGCTAAATCATTAAATCATTAAAAGAACTGGGACCCAATGACATCATAGGGAGGAGCCAGTGACATCACAGGCCATTGTCACTATCGATGGAGGTGGAACTATGTGGCATTTAGGGTGGGGCTCCCTGGAAAATTAGGGTGGCCTGGGAACCCCTGGGAACCCCCTAGCAATGCCCCTGGGCTGGGCTAACCCCAGGAACAGGTGCCTTCTTAGCACACTGCTTAGAAACTCCACTTTAAAATGCAGCACAGATTCTATTGCTAGGGGATGTTTTTCCACTCTGGGAACTGTCATTACAGTCCTAGAGTAGCCTATCTGGGCCCAAAAACCTTATTGGAAGAACCATTCTCCATTTTCTTTGCAACTTTTTTTTGGGCTGCAATGTATTTCAGCAGAGCCCATGCAAGTCAATTGGCATTCCTGGCTCCCATTATTTCCAATGGGCAATCCTGTCATTCCTTTTAGTACATCCCAGTTGGTTGCCCCTTTGAAACTACCACACTATTTTAAGTAACAGCAAAATGAAGAGCATGAACATAGAGTGTCCCTTACCAATGTTTTCTCTAGGCTGCACACAGAGCAAAAGGAAATTTTAAAAGGCCTCTGATCGGCATGCCCCCCCATCTTGTTCATGCAGATGGGCTTACAATTTAAAAATGAAACGAAGATTGAAAGAAAGGGTGATTCAGCAGATGCAAGCCAATGTCAGTGGTCTGCATCCACCATCTCAAACAGAAGAATCAGAGCTTCCAGTTTCTGCACTGGAGCTAGGGGTGCCAGCCTCCAGGTGGGACCTGGGGATCTCCTGGAATTACAGCTCATTTTCAGACTACAAAAATTAGTTTCCCTGAAGAAAATGGGTGTTCTGGAGGGTGGACTCTATGGCATTGTACCCCACTGAGGTCCCAGTCCTCCCCAGGCTCCATCCCCAAATCTCCAGGAGTTACCCAACCTGTATTGGGCCACCCCTCCCCCTCCATCCCCCAGAGGTGGACAGGGGGAACCTGGCAACCCTAACTAGGGATGTTTTAACAAGGGAGGGAGGGAGGGAGGCGAGAGGTGGAAAGAAAGCAAATAAATGGGAAGGAAGGGAGAAGAGAAGGGGGAGGGAGGGAGGGGAGGGGAGAAATGAAAAGAAAGAAAATAGAAATCCCTATCCATAATTTATCCAGGAGATCAGGGGAGAGTTGGTCTTGAATGTATGCATTTAAACTCTTCAAGGTTTCACCTGCCCTCCTCCCCCTCCCCCTCCTCTCCCTCCCCCTGCATGGGCTGTGTGTGCAATTTCAGTGATTGTAAACTGCTGATTCCTGGCTTTCCTAATATCCTCTCTCTGTCAAGGGAAGGGATGGAGCTCAACAAAGAACTCAGAAGAGTCTCCTCTCAGAGAAAATAAAGGGCTCTGGTTAAGTAGTGAACTCAGGAGTGGGAAAACAACAGCAGCGGCACGAGGCCACAGGAAAGGTGCCTGGGCACCCAGCCACCCAGAGATCCTCCATGGATGCTGGCCTCCCTGCATGGATCTGCAAGGCAAGCCTTGTATGTGTGGGGAAACAGAAGAACAAGGGCGCAGGGTGCCCAGCCGTCCCAAGGCCAGCAATCCTCCATGGATGCCGGCTTCCCTCCTCACATGGCTCTCTGCAAGGCGAGCCTTGCAGGGAGTGGGAAAACAACAGCAGTGGCAAGAGGCTGCAGGAAAGGTGCCCAAGAGTCCAGCCGCCCCAAGGCGGGCAATCCTCCATGGATGCCGGCCTCCCCCCACTTCCCCCACCTCCTGACCTCCCTGCATGGCTCTGCAAGGCAAACCTTGCAGGGGAGGGGGAACTAGAAGAACAAGGGTGCAGGGTGCCCAGCCTCCCCGAGGCCGGCAATCCTCCAAAGATACTGGCCTCCCCCCCCAACCTCCTCACATGGCTCTCTGCAAGGCAAGCCTTGCAGGAAACGGGAAAACAACAGCAGTGACACAAGGTCGCAGAAAGGTGCTCAGGAAGAAAGTACAAATGACAGATCCATGTGTGTAGTGATCCTCCTCCTCACTGGCAAGGGAGAAGGGAATGATTGTGCTCTAAATATTGCACCAAGGGACTCCTTTAAAGTGTCAGTTGGAGCCACTATACACATGGCAATCTATAGCACTGTCAAAAGCCTGGACTTTCCCCTTTCACTTGCTGAGAGAAGGGGAGGTCCGCACTGCACATAGCCGCAAAATTGCAACAAAAAGCCATTAGCTAGCATGCAATCCCTAATTTTCAAGGCAACATCGGAACAAACACACCTAATTTTCAAAGCAACACCATAAAAACCAACCATGTTAATTCCAAGATCAATAAAAATTAGCATTGTTAAAAGGGCATAAAAAGTACACAGCAGAATAACCAGTAAAGTCCTGGTAAAAACAACAACAATCATTTTAGGCATTTGGTAGAATGCCAACAGTGATGGGAAAAGCCAAATTTGCCTTAGGAGGAAGTTTGAAAGCTGCAGGCTGCTAGAGAGAAAACGTGCTCCCTTGTGGCCACTCACAGCATCTCTGCCACTGGAGGACCCCAGAAATGACTTTAGTACTTAAGTAGGACCATAACTAAAGAACAAAATAGTATCTTTCTCCTCTTAACATTTTCCCCTTTCTCTTTTCTCTATTTTTTCCTCCTTCTGCAGCACTGCAGTTTATGGATTGGAGTGGGTAGACTACAGATTGGGTTTGGTGCTAGTTTGTTATTATGTGTTAGTTGTTACCTACATGTATGAATACTACTACTACTACTACTACTAATAATGAGATTGGACTTATACCTGCCCTTCACTCGGAGTCTCAGAGTGGCTTACCAACTCCTTTCCCTCCACCTCCCCACAACAGACACCTTGTGAGGTAGATGAGGCTGACAGAGCTCTTTCCAGAACTGCTCTTTCAAGGACAAAGCTATGGCTTGCCCAAGGTCATCCAGCAGCTGCAAGTGGAGGACTGGGGAATCAAACCCAGTTCTCCCAGATTAGAGCCCACACACTTAACCACTACACCAAACTGGCTAATAATAATAATAATAATAATAATAATAATAATAATAATAATAATAATAATAATAATAATAATAATAATAATACCACCTGCAGAAATAATTGCAAGATTGGTAGAGCAATTCTAAGCAGAGTTATATCTTCTAAACCTGTTGGCTTCAAGGGAATTAGTAGGGTGTAACTCCACTTAGGAGATTGCACTGATCATCAGAAAATGAGCCATACTGCAAGATCATGTATTAAATATTTTGTTGAACAAGAAGCTGCTGTTGGTTGACCTCTGGTTTTATATACCACAACAGCAAATAAAGATGTCCTTGGTGATGTATTTGATTGGAAAGCAGAAAAGATATCTTTACAAAATTTGATATCCCAGGGAAAGTACAGAAACGTTATATAATGGGACTACAATGTGTAATAATCAAACACAGCCACATGAATGTCTGTTGGGATTTTGGTGAATTTACTGCATAAATGCCTTTCCTAGGGAATAAATACCTGATTTTGAAAATTCATGGTTAACCTTCTCAAACCATGAAGATACCATAATTATAAGTACTAGCGATAGATTCCATATCCACTTGGGAATCCCTATAATTCTGTGTTTAAACTTCTTTTGAATATCAAATAGCATTACACGTTTTTTCCAGCTATCCAAAACTGAGTGTTCAAGGAGGCATTTTGGGCAAAATCCATTTTTAACATTACCAATATATAAGCAAAGGTTTATGGGTCTGTGCCATAAAAGAGGAAAGCCAAACTTCAGCTCATAAACCATCTGGCTAAGGTTCCATGTGAAAGATACGGAAACACTCTTCAGAATGATTTTGTTGTATAACTTCAGGGTTATTCAGACCATCCAAGCCTTATGCATTCATCCCTTATACAGTTCCAGACATAACTACTTTCTGTATAAATACATTATTTAGTGAGACCATCAAATTTCCATCCTTGCCAGCCATGTGAAGAGTTTAAGATAGCTTTTTAAAACCACGCACTATCTTGGATCCTACTCAGATAATTCTTGTTTTAATTGTTAACTCCACCTAGCTCTGCATCATTGAAGTTCTAACTGAAGTATTTTATTTATTTATTTGCTACATTTTTACTCTGTGTTTCTCGCCAATGGCAACCTAAAGCATCTTACATTATTCTCCCTACCTTCATCCACCTATCCATACAGGAAAGTAGGTTAGGCTGAGTGTGAGACTAGCCCTTCCTTGGCAAAGTGGGGGTTTGAACCTGGATCTCCTACATTCTAATTCAACACTCTGACCACTGCACCACACTGGCTGCCTTAATGTATTTTGATGCTTAGGAGAAAAATGAGGGAGGAAAGACCTTATTATCCAATAAAACTCTTCCCACCTTGATAGATTCAGGTGGGTAGCCACATTGGTCTGAAAGGTGTCACTAGACTTTTCCCCCTTTCCACCTTGTGACTTTATCAGCTGCAAGTCTGCACTGAGTTACTAGTCTCTTGTACCACTGACTATTGAAAGAAACCCTTTAAGGCTTCTTAGCCTAATCATGATCCATGTAGAATAAAGAGGGTCCAAGTTAGTTGAATCTGAATACCACCAGAGAAAAAAGTTGATGTTATCTGATTTGTCTCCAAACTCCAGGGGGAAAGAAAAAGAAAATCTGTTGCCATTAAGGGTTTGAAAATAAAATTTTAAAAATGGGAAAGAATTAGGGCAAGGGTGGGGTTATCTTAAGACAAAGGATGCCCAAATTTGAAGCAGCAGTTTTGAAATGAGATTTGAAAGCATGTTTAAAGGCAATGAGCTCGTACCTGTAGGAATGTTCAGAGAGAGTCAGTTATTAGACTGGAGATAATATTGGATATAGATATTGGATTATAGTAATAACACTGCATTATATTATGGAGTCTTCCTCTATATTTAGTTTAATTAGAAATCTTTTTCTATTGATCCTATAATTAACAGTAACAACCATAAAGGCAATTACAAAAGAATATAGACATAAATCAAATAGATACTGTATAAACAAATTAACTTAATTTAACACGCCTGGAGAAATCATTATGCATGGGTATCTGGGACTTTTAAATGGAATAGGAAACTTTATAAAAGAACTACCATCTTAATCACATGCCCAGTCATCACAGTGATGTGTCAGTGCCAATCCCAGTGGAATAATCAGGGCTTCACCAGTGAAGGCTGTCGTGGATTCTAGCCTATATGAAATGCTCACTGTTTACTGTGTATGCTCTTGTAACATCCCCTTAGCCTGCCATTTTATCAGCTAGCCTGCTTGTAAGGAGCCTGATCAAGTACAGTAGCATATTTACAATTCACTAAAGGTAAAATAGCTGCTCAGGAGATCAAAATGTTGACAACTGTTTCCAATGCTGTTAGGGATGCCGCCCTCCAGGTGGGACCTGTGGATCCCCCAGAATTACAGCTCATCTCCAGACTACAGAGATCAGTTCCCCTGGAGAAAATGGATGCTTTAGAGGGTGGATTCTATGGCATTGTACCCCACTGAGGGTCCCTGTCCTCCCCAGGCTCCATCCCCAAATCTCCAGGAGTTTTGGCAACCCTATACCCAATCCCCCACTGGTGGCTAGGGGGGATCAGGCAACCTCAGATACAAGGTTTTCAGGGCCCATCTTATGGCCTGTTACTGTCATGTGCCATTATGACAAAGTGGTGAGAATTGAAGTCCATGGCTAGTAGAGGATTTCCTTTCATTAACTTAGTTTAATGTGCCTGGAGAGATCATTATACATAGATTTCTGGGACTTTTAAATGACCTTGGAGAAAAGAGGCAAACCATTGAAGGGCGAGCCCCTGAATCCCCACGTCAGCGAGGTGATGGGCCAGCAACTGGTGGTTGACTGTGTCAAATGCAGCTGATAGATCTAACAACAACAGTATTGCATTTTACAAACAGAGAGAGCAGAGGGAAGCATTTGGCAAGGCAAACCTAGAAAGCAGGTAGTGTGGCAGACTACCCACAAATAATATACAAATATTAAATGTAAGTCCCTTTCCTCCCCATCAGACTTTCCTCCTTTCTCAAGCTTACTGCCCTCCTAGAGGATGGACCATGACTCCAATCGAAGTACAGAGAATACTAAGTTTGATGGAACAATGGCTTGACTCTGAGAATAAGGCAGCTTCATTTGTTCAGCATGGTTGCCATGCAATTCGTTTGCAAAACAAGGAGGGAGGTATTGGGTTTGGCTCTGCCCCCTGTGGCAGCCATTTTGGGGTTGCACTCACCACCCCCTCTCAAAATCTCAAAGCTGTCTGCCTTGTCTATAGCATGGGGGAAGTACAAAAGTTTCTGTACCCTTGCTAGTCTACAGTGCTGTATAGACCAGGGTATACAAGCAAAATGTCTTTTTTGTTAGTAAACAGAAGCCTCTGCTCTTGTAGAATCAAACTCCTCTCCAACCTGCATAGCTCTCAGTAAACTACAAGTATCTGCCTACTGTCTGGAGATGGTCACCAGTATGGCTGTACTTTCTTCCTCAGTATGAGCACAATGACCACATCCGTATGATTTCTCTTTCAATTCTCCCACACTGTGTACTCTTTGGTTAATTTCTCCCTTTCCTCTGGCCACACTGCTTTGAATCAACTGACAGAAGACTCTAAGGTCTACAAGCCCCATCATGAACACGTATTGCCCTCCTCATCAGAGTCTCAGTTAGCTTGCATATTGGGTTTCTGGTGCATGGCCCCCGTTTGTGCTGAGTCATTATCAGCATCAAGGGTGCAGCAGAAAACCTCTGGTACAGCAACATTGGATGGAAGTAGGGCTAGGGTTTTTTAAGATTTGTGTATGTGTGTGTTTGTGTGCTTGCTTGGAAGTCATGGTTGACTTCTGGTGACCCCTACAGGGGGCTTGGATGTTTTTCAGAGAGGTGGCTTGATTAGTCTGCCCCTGCATTCCACCTCTGGCATTCCTTGAAGGATGCCTTTCCAAGTCCTTGCCAGAGTCAGCACTGCTTAGCTTCTGAGAGCTGATGAGATCAGGCTTGCCTAGGCTATCCAGGTCAGGGCAGGCTAGGATTGTTGTGTGGCCTCCTGTCCTGATGCAGTTGAGGAAGGCACCAAAATGGGATATTTGGGTGTGTCCCAACAAGCTCCAGCCAGGACCTGCTGCCATCATCCTGACCACCTGCCAAGCCCACCCCTGACCCAACCACCTCCCCCAACCTGGAGGAACATGGCCCCCAGCCCAGAAACTGAACCCCCACATTACCTATCACAGTGTAAGGGAATCCAACAATGAAGTCAGAGTCAGGGGAGAGAGAAGTGAAGCACTTCTGATGCCACCAACCCCAGGGGTGGGGCTGGGTCAAAGAAGGTCAAAGTGGAGGCAGCCATGGGATTGGGCATGCAAGGCCCCAGCCACATGGAGGAGGGAGTGACAATGGGCCTCCTCAGGCTGGTGAGTTAGCTGGAAAAATTTGGGTGGCCCTGCAGAGCATGGAGCCTATAATGGCTCCACCCTAGCCCAGGGAGGCAGGAGGCATGAGCCCAGCACAGGTCCACCCTGATGCTCAGCTGAGCATCAGAATTTATATGAGGGACGGTGTCAATTAGGGGAGGGGCTGGCAGAGGTACAGGAGGAGCAGGGTGTAAATGAGAGGCAAGCCCACAGGCCGGGGTGGAAATGGCTGGTGTCTCTGAGGCAGCCAGAGAGAAGGCAAAGAGAATCAATGGGTTGGAGAGGAGGACTGGTGGCATAACCACTTCCCTGACCATTTTTGAGGCCATGAGCAAGCTACAAAAGGGTGGAGGCCTTCTATAGCTTCATAGTGACGGTGACTGGGCAGGGGGCAGCAGGGGTGGAGGTGGGAGTGAAGGCACAACTAGGTGCTTTCCTCTCCCCTGACAACTCTCTGAACCTCCTTAGAATACCATTCTCAGAACAATTTCTTCATGTATATAAAAGCTCTTGAATGTTGGATAACAATCACATGTAATGATCTACCCTCAGGTATCACATTCCTGCACAAGAATATCTTCCATATAGAAATCTGTGTAACATGTGAAGTGTCCCTCAGTATCACTTATGAAATGGATACCTCCATTTTCTATATCCTTATTTCATGCTAATACAAAGCATTCCAAACACCTTCCTGTCTCTCTTCCAAAGAATAGATTAAGGATTTTTTTTTATCAATATATCATTACAGACTTCAGCACATTCTTAATTTCTTAAAAAGTAAAATAGGCTGAAAGAAAATTAGAATCTATTGTTGGTTAGTGTGAAAGGGTCACTATATAATTTTTGATCTATACTTGGCCTATGGATTTTGGAAAGGCATATTAAAATTTATTAAAAGTGATCAGCATTCCTTCCTTTAAAATAGCTGATGAGACCACTGGGGCTGTCATCATCAATTTTATCAGCAATGCTCCAGCAGTCTTCACACAACAACCTTTGACAGTACATAAATAAAGAGAAATGAATACAATTAGGAGGTTTAAAAGTAACACTACTAAAGTCAAAAGATGCATTTTTCTTAAGTTGTTCTTTGATTTTGAATACTTTATTCCAAACGTGGCTTTGTGTGGTGTTCATGATAGATCTGTAATTCTTTTTTGTTATTCATTACATTTATTCATTACAAATCTGTCAGTTTACAAGTATGTAATTTCCTATTTATACACAATGTCCAGTCTTCTGAAGAGTATCTGTGATGGAATTAGAGGTTTATGGACAGCAGCAAGGTAAACCCAGCAGCTGTTGAGTCACAGGGCACTGAGAGAGGTGGGGGCCAGGTGGCTTGGAACTCTCAGGGAAATGAGTGACAGATAACTGTACAGAAATGACAGTTGAGAGCTGACTGTTGGGAGTGTCAGGGAGTTCGTAAATTGGTGACAGAGAGTTAACACACAGGGAGAGTTACTGAGAGACCTTTGAGAGGCAACAGCCTCTGAGCTCAGTGGAATCAGTCTGAGAACAATTTAAGTGGAAAACTGTGGCTGAAAAGCACTCTGCTCTGGTATCCTCTAACATAAAGAGAAGAGTGGCGAGAGAGTGAAAAGTACAAGACCTCAGGGGTCACAAACCACAAATACCCTACTCCATATGAACTTAAGGTGGCTAAGGAAGGGCAAGGGGTCTGGAGGAATCTGGAGAGCTGGGGTTTGTTGAACCAGTAGACTCAGGAGGCCAGGCAGTTAAAGCCCCAAAGGTTAACCACAAAACAGGTTCTGGAGAGTGGAGTCAGAGAAGGGTTTTATGAACCAAAGAACAACTGAGTCAAACTGAGAGTGATAAGCCTACAATTTATGAAAAGGCAAAGTGTTTATACTACAAAGTATCCAAAGTATCCTGTGTAAATATATCCCATCCCCCTGTTGGAGTTTTCTGTATAATAAAGATCTGTGTTCTGTGACATTTATAAGCCCTGGTGCCTGACTCTATGGGGAAGAATAATACTGGGCAGTTGTCCGCCATAATTCCAGAAGTTACAGGAAACCCCGAAGAGACTACTGTTAAGGGGGAGTTGATCAGCCCTCAGAGATAGGAATTAGGATTGATCAGTCACCTCATAAAATCATAAACTGAATATAGTGCCATTACATATATAGAAAGGTGGCGATGCCACAGCTACCTCATGGCAACGTCCTGGGATGGGGTGGTGCTCGTGATAGCATCCTTTTCACATATGGGAGTTCTGAAAATAATTTTCTGACACAAAAATTCAGAAAATTCAGAAAGCAAAAACAATGGAGTAGTAGAAGATGGTAAATGAGCATTAAATGATTTCCCTTGTTTCTAGACCTACCAGGCAACTGTTCACAAATACCCATCCTGATGTTCCCTGGCCAGCTAGAGACATAACCATCCCTCCTTGCCTTGGGAGACAGAGTACTCCAGTTTCCAAATTTACATCTATTGGTGACCACCAAATGTCACTGTTTGGAAATGACAATTTTGATTTCTGAACAGCTAGGGAATGTTTTTATGTAGAGTATCATCTGAGACTTCACTGTTTAGTCATGTCCAAGACTAAACAGCTAAGTTTAGTCTTCTCCCATATACTTAAAAATTTTAGTTTAGGCTTCCAGTTTATGTCAGATTCCTCTAGAAATTAAAATATGGGTTGATCAGATCTAGCCAATGAAACTTAAATGTCCTAATTTAATACAATGGAGTCCTCACTGTCTAATCATTGATTGTTCTTAGTTTCCATTTGTCCAAGTTTACTGTTGATCCTTCTACAGAGCTCTTTACAGGTGTAAGCATATGTTGATTCCAGTTATCTAAATATTTGATTATGCTTATGTTTGGCTACCCTTCTCTAAATTATTTAGATAAATGAGGTTCTCCTTTATATGCTGAATAGACAAGCATAACTTTGTTTCATGTTAAATTGCAATAATAATCTGCCAAGAAACGAAGAGTGTTAGGATGGTGAAGGGGAGCGGACATGGAATTACCAGGCAGAATATGAAGGTAGATCTGCTTTGAATCCTTTTATTTTGGATTTAAAGAAACAGATTGAGCTTAAAATATCTGTTGACCTAATTTAATTTCTTTTGTAAAAATGTGTCTCACCCTGAAATTGTCAGTGATATGATAAAGCTAATTAAGACATGCATGGTGTTAACAGTTTCATTAGAGGAGATAATATTGCAGAATAAAAATAAGAAATCATTATGATGAATGCCTCAACATTACATTACATGTTAATGAAGTGTAAATGATCTAATTATTTTTGAAAGAATACAGATTCGATTAAACTGTCAGAATTAAATTGGAAAGGACAGCCTATTGTACTTTTTATGTACAGACAAGTTAGCGTTAATTAGGCACAATCTACAGGAACAAATGAGGCACAGCCCTCAGTGAACAATCATGTATCCATTGCTCAAGGCAGGTTTCATAAAGAAATATATTAGGGAAAAAATTGTAAGTCAATTAAATACAGTGCTTTAGCAGTGGGAGGGAAAATGAGTAAGATCTTGGTTCCCTCCCCCAACATTTTGAGTGCTATGCAATCAGGACAATAGTTATGCTCCATCACTAATTTCATAAATACTAATTTTGCTGATGAGGCATTGTGATTCTTATGCCTTAAATGACTTTCCAGGAGGCATTTAATGACTTCTGAACAGTTAATATTTCCAAGCACTTAAACTCTTTTCCAAATTAAGGTTAGAAAGTAAGAATAAAAATAAAATGCTTGTAGGTGATTAGTTATGACCACTGATCTCCGGAACAGAATATACTCTTTCTCAGATGTTCAACACAGCTATGTGAGTAATGGGAACAATGATGATCGGACTCATTTCTATGTGGCTGCTTCAGGAAACAATATTCTGTTCAAAGCCATTTTAAAAATTCACAAATTAAAATGAAGAATGCAAGCAACAAATAAACCTATACCAAATCATTGCAGGTCTTAATCATTGCAACGAAACTGATTTGTGATAAAAAATGTGGGGAGCTGGATTTCTTAATCGAGTTCTAAAATATTTAAACAATTAATACAGATCCCAAAGTAATTTAGGGTGAATTCAATGCACACTTACCTGTGAGCAAGCACCATTTAACACAGTGGGGCTAGCTTTTGTGTAGACGTGCAAAAAATTGTCCTGTTAATTGTCCCCAAATCACAAAATATTATGTCAGACAATTATTACAGAACAGTTCCAGAATACCATCTAACATGTCCTATCCCCCCGCCCCCCACCTTGTGAAGTACTACACACGTCAGCATAGCTGTATCCTCCACTTACCTCCTTTAAGATATTTTGTGTACTGGCTGGAGGACTATTTTTTTTTGTTAAGGGACACAGAAAGGAAAAATATGGTTGAAATGTTCTTTGAAAAACTGTGAATAACCAGTTTTAGACACAACATTTTCCCTTTTCCCAAGCTCATTTAAACACACAGCCCTTCAATGACCACTGTAAAGTCACCTGTTCTCCTCTGCTTGCTGTCTGTTAAATATCCCTATCATATCAGTTTTAAGTGTTTATCGGCATTTAGTTATGCAAGGGATTGTATGGATTATCTAATGTGTCTCTTTAAAATCACATTATGAACATTTAATATGAAACTAGCATACTTTTCCTCTGCAAATTGGGTTTTTCATTAACAGAATGATATAGTATCTCTATATTATAATCCTATTTTGGAGGGGCCACATTCCATGCACTCCCTTAGCCATTGGCCCTTCAGCTGCCACTCAAGAGTACTCACGTGCCATTGGCTGGGTGCTGGGTCTGCTCCTCTTCCCCACCCACTCCCCCTTCAGTCCCCTGTGCCCTGTCAGAAATACTGACAAATGGCTTTCTCTCTTGATGAAGATGCTTTTCCTGCTTGCTTCCAGTGTGGGGCTAATTGTCCCCTCAGTGGCTGTTGGTAGATGTCATGAAATGACAGTTACCTGTGTTTGTAAGATGGCTGTGGACTGTGGTTCTTTGTTTAAAATGTTCCCCCATAAGGTTTAATTGGACTGTAGTTCCAGAGAGGGGCCTGCAGGGGTATTACTCACTGGGTTGAATGGGGCTTCCTCATCTGCTGGCGTATACTTCCCAGCATCCCTAAGGACAAAAAGTGTGGGAAAACAGGGATTGTCCCAAGGCAGTCTTCATCCCTGGGAGGCAGCAGAAATTCAGCCACTCCACAGTCAGGGAATGAATGGAAGTTTCCCTGCTCTCTTGGGCAAGAGAGAGAGAGGCTGAAGTACAGCCAGCGGCCGGTCCAAGGAGAGATCCTGTCCTGAGGTAGAGAGTATTGTGTATAGGGACAAAGGACTGCATTTAACCCCTGTTGATTTATGCCATGTTGGTTCATAGTGCGTGCTTACTCCTTCAACGTGTGCGTGCTTCATAACTGTAAATACGTAAATAAATTCTTTAATTTGGGCTAATAATCTGTGTTGTGCTCTGACCACATAGTCTCCCCTGCTCTGCACAGTACCAAAGGGAGGGGGTAGGCCAGGGAAGCAAGGAAAGGCTAGACCCTTGGGTTGCCAACTTTCCAGGGATCCCCCAAAGATTGGGGATTCCATCTCCAAATAGGGAAATTCAGCCAGAGGGGTCTCACTGTCTCTCCAAAAAGGCAGTGATGATTCAGTGAGTCGTGGCAGTGAATTTAAGGAGCGAGATAGGAGCACGGGACGAGGGTGGGAGGCAAACAGCTGAGTGGTAAACTGGAGTCAGTTTTGCCATGGTAGGCAACCAAGCTTGGATCAGACAGAGGAAGGAAACCCTTTGCAGGGCTTTGTGAGGAACTCATTGGGGCCAGACCTGAATCTAAGGTTGCCAGATCCAGGTAGGGAGATTCCTGGAGATTTTCTGGAAGAGTCTATGGAAGCCAGGGTTTGGGGAAGGGAGAGGCCTCAGCTGAACAGAATACCATACAGTCCACTTTCCAAAGCAGTTATTTTCTCGGGGCAGGGGGGAGATCTATTGTCTGGAGTTCAGTTGGGATACCTGGTAATCTTCAGGCTCCACCTGGAGGTTGGCTGCCCTAGGTGTAGCAGTCAGTGCTTTACAGCAGGGTCTGGTAGATCCAGGTTCTTGCTGTAGAAGCTGAGTGGGTGATTTTAGACTGGCCACAGACTTTCAGCCTAACCTACCTCACAGGGTTGTTGTGCAAGTCAAAAGGGGGAGAGAAGAATGTTTTAAGCTGCTTTAGTCCCCATTGCAGAGAAAGACTACTTTTCCGCTTTTGAAACAATTGTTGCCAATCTCCAGGTGAGGGCTGGAGACCACTCAGAATTACAACTGCTCTCCAGATGGCAGAGATCAGTTCCACTGGAGAAAATGGTGGACTCTGTGGCACTCAGGGCTTCAGAGCACGGGAAATGGTGGACTCTGGCAGTCAGGGCTTCAGAGCACAGGAGAGGCTGCAGGTGTGTGTGTGTAAATGGAAAGCTGTAAGAGAGAGGGGGAAATAAAGGTAGGTTGATGATTGGCTGGGAAGGAGATAGGGTTGCCAACTCTAGGTGGGAAATTCCTGGAGACCTGAGGGATAGAACCTGGAAAGGGTGAGGTTTGAGGAGGGGTGGGACCTCAGACAGGTACAATGCCATAGACTCCACCCTCCAAACCAGCCATGTCCTCCTGGGTAACAATTGTTGCCAATCTCCAGGTGAGGGCTGGAGATCACTGAAAATTACAACTGCTCTTCAGGTAGCAGAAATCAGTTCCTCTGGAGAAAATGGTGGACTCTGTGTCATTATACCCTGCTGAGTTCGCCACAGCACATTGACGCTGAGTGCTCAAGGCCTTGGCACTCTCCCAAAGCCTCTTTCTAGAGCTCATTGTATTTATTTCCACAACGGGCCTTATTCCTAGTCTATTAATAAAAAGTGGTTTCTCCATGGAATTCTCTGCACAAGTATGACGAATCCAAACTGTATTATCTATGGCTTATAAGCATTGCCACTGTCTCATGTTCTCTCTGTGACTTCGCAGCACAACCAATAATTATGTAATATGTGCAACACATTAAATATATCTACACATGATTTTCTCCCTATTTATATCTTCTGCAGAAAGGCAATATTTTCCTGATAACTTCAGAGAGAACACAAATATCAGATTAAGCATTACTCCAATAAAGAAATCAATGGCAGCATTTTCTGGGACACTTACAATGAATGTTGCAAAAGAGCAGTTGTGGGCTCCCATTCATTTCACTTTCTTGTGCATAGTGCTGTGTCTCAGAGTACATGCTTTGTAGGTGGAACATTTAGTGTCTCACAAACACTGAAATATCCACTCATATCCTAATACTGAAGTTGGCCAAATCGTTGGATATTTAAATCCAGGATTGGAGCTGTAAACGGGCAAGACAGAAAAATGTGAAATCTAAAAAAAAATACAAAAATACACTGGGTAGCTTAAAAACCCCAAAACTGGTAAAAGGAGTACCTGCAGCTTTCCCTCAGTGGCTGTTGCTAGGCAACCAGTATTCCAAGCTGGGGTTCTGTGAGTAAGAAGGGAAGGGGCAGGGCAATTTCCAGGCCTACTTTGCCCTTCAAGGGAGGACTCATAGAGGCCAGACCTGACTAGGGTTGCCAGCTCCAAGCTGGGAAATTCCTGGAAATTTGGGGGTAAAGTCAGAGGAGGGCAGGGTTTGGGGAAGGGAGAGGCCTCAGCTGAACATAATGTCATGGAGTTCTAAAGCAGTGGTTTTCTCCAAGGGGATAGATCTCTGTCTTGTGGAGTTCAGTTGTAATTCTGGGAGATTTCTAGGTCCGACCTGAAGGTTGGCAACAACCTCTGGGTGACTTGACGTGACCAGACTTGCATGACTAAACTGTGCCTGGTTGCTTGCTACTGTTCAATAGCAGCCACTATCTGAAAGCCAATGTGGTGTAGTAGTTAGAACTTCAGAGTGGGTTCTGTGAGACCCAGGTTCAATTACCATCTTGCTGTAAAAGTTCATTGGTGATTTTGGACCAATTACATACTTTCCACCTAACCTACCTCACAGAGTTGTTGTGCAGATAAAAAGGAGGAGAAGAGAATAATGTAAGCTGCTTTGGCCCCCATTGTGGATAAAGGTGGGGTATAAATGAAGTAAATAAATGATAAATACAGCTGAAGATGGGAGACAGCTAAGAGGTAGGTTGGTGAATGGCTGAGAAGGAGAGAATGAAGCAAGGAGAGGAGATGGGGATTGCACGAGGAAGGAAAGAGGAAATGTGAGCCGTAGGGATGGGCACAAACTGTCTCACAAACTAAAGTTAGTGATGAATTTTGGCTGGTTCGTGGTTTGCAAATTGAAGTTCATAGCAAGTCAACTGGCATGAACTTTCCACAAATTTTCAAGCAGTGTGTGAATGGATACATTTCCAGAGACACTGTTTCCACTCAACCAAAATGTTTACCAAATGTCAAAGCAATTGGGGGGGGGGATTCCTTCAGCTTTGGAAACACTCATCAGTTTCAAACTAGTCTTGTCAGGTTCAAGACACTCTTTTGGGGGCATTCCTTTGTGTTCCCTTCCAATTTCTTGCACAGAGTTTGCAATCCTCCCCTTGCTTGGATTTGACTCTGTGCTTTGAAAGCAGTTCTTTTAAGCTTGCAATGCCAGTGGCACTGGGTTCTGCTGGGCATTCTACACATTGTAACTGGTTGTGCTGGGCTTGTAAAATCCCCCCACTTGGATTTCTTGTGGCTCTGTGTGCTGAGAGCAGTTCTTTTAAGCTTGCAGTTCCACAGTGGCACTGGATTCTGCTGGGCATTCTGTCCACGGAAATGGTTGTGCTGGGCTTGAAAAAATGCTCCCCTTTCATTTTGAACTGCAGGGATTCACTGGTTTGACATTAGTCCTCTTTTACTTGCATTGCCACAGTGGCACTGGGTTCTCCTGTGCAGTGAACTGGTTGTGCTGGGCTGGCAAACCCCCCCCCATTTGGATTGCGATTCTGTACTTCACATCAGTCCTTTTGAGCTGGCATTGCCACAATAGCACTGGCTCCTGCTGGGCACTAGTACATTGCACTCGTTCTGCTGGATTTGACCCCCTTGCTTAGAGAGTCCATTTTTGGGTTGACAATAGGATCAACTTCTGAATTGACATTAGAAATGCATATATAACTTTTATTTTTTTCATGGCTACTTCCTTGTACCTGCAACAATGAGCTGATGTAAGAAATTTTTCAGATGACACTTTCCTTGCTGTTTTTCTCTATCTCAGAAAAACTCCAGCTGTTTCCTATCTTTGTGCCAGGGTGTTTTTGAATGTATAGAAGTAGGACCAAGATAAAAGATGGTAACTCTGGCTGAATGAAGATATATGGATGCACAGCAGAACAGCACGCAACAGCATTAGAAAATCTGTCCTCATTCAGTTAAGTTTTTCTGGTATTTAGTATGCTCAGCTCTTCTGGGTTCCTTGGCTGTCCAATCAAGCCCTTTAACACAAAACAGTTGGAGGCTGGGAGGCCAGTTAGAGAGGAATACTACTGTTATTTGCACCAATAGCTCTGTGTTTTGCCTGCCCTGCCTATTTTCTGTCTGTAGTTACAAAGAATGGGTATGATCAGAGGCAGGAGCATAATGGCAAGAACCAAAGAACTCTTAACTCTTAGCATGTGCCTCATGCTCCATGGCCTTGGGCAATCTGGGCCACTGGACTAGGGTTACCACTTTTGAGCACTCCTCTCCTCCCCGAATTACCCCCTCTTACCAGCAGAAACCTGGAAATCATCATGACATGCCTGTGAAAACCAGAAGTGAAGTAGGCATGTTGGAGACATTGGGGGTGATGCTCTGGTTTTTGGGTAAAACTCTATGATTTGAAGTGAATTCTACCATAGAATTTCCCCCCAAACCCATAGCATTGCCCACAACATCATGACATGCCCACATCACTTCCTGTTTACATATGCATGTTGCAACACTGCTTCCCACTCCTGGGAAGTCCCTCCCCTGCTGGCGTGATGATTGGATCTGGCAACCCTACACTGGACTGAGGCAAATTAAAGTTTGCTTTACTGTAATTTTGTTCTCAGTATATTGCCTTTCTCTTGGTGGCCAAATTCAGCCTTCAGTTATAGGTGCCATTCTAATTAAAGAAAATTCTTTGAAGAAAAGCATCAATAGCCATACCCCATATAGGGCATTATATTTCGAAGGCTTTAAAATCATGATAGACCTGTTATTGAAAGACATGCCAACAGTTCATGTACTTATGCTATTATACATATTGGCCTGTCATTCTGTTGGCTTGCTAGTGTATGATCTTATTATTATCAGTCAATCATTTTTATTGGCACATTAACACAAAGTATAATGAGGTTAATTGATTCAATGGAGAGCAGCTTAAGCCGGTTATACAATTTAGTGCTTAGATCTTACTAGGTTTGCTATCTTGCTAATATATCAAAAATCAAATCATTGCAGTAAGTCCAACAGTCATTCATTGGATTAACAAGATAACAAATATGAGGAATGTAGTCTAAAAATTATGATTAATTGTGCTGTCCTATTATGTCCCAGAACTAAGTGGAATAATGGTTCAGAGTAGATGAAATAGTGAATACAGCAGAACATTTTTTGAAAATAGATTTCTCCCATTTTTTCCCTTGTTATTGAAAGAAATAGATGTTCTTTCCATTTTTCCAGCAATTTTTCCTTTTGAATAAATTCATTTGAAGAATGGGGGAAACATATGTTCTTCTTTCTTTTGGTTATATGTAACTAGGAGAGTATGAAGTCGATCTGTTTTTTATTTATTCACTAGTGAGCAAAGCCCGTTGTGGCAGGAGACAACGGGCCCTAGATAGGAAGGAAGGGTGGGTGGAAGGGAGCAAGGGAGAAGTGGAGGTACAGAGAGAGAGAGGGAGGGAGAGAGAGAGAGTTAGAGTGAGGGGGGAGGGAGGAAAGGGGGGTGAGAGAGGGAAAGAGGAGGCAGTCAGAGACAGGGTGTGTGATGAGAGTAAGTTTGAAAGAAAGAAAGGAAGGGAGGTAGGTAGGTAGGAAGGGAGAAAGAATGAAAGTCACGAAGGAAGAAAGAAGGGTAGAAAGAGAAAGTCTGAGAGAGAGAGAGAGAGTGGAAGGAATGAAAGAAGGGAGGGAGGGAAAAACGGGAGAAAAGAAAGACGGGGGAACAGAGTGAGAGAGAGAGATAAACTGTGGAAGGAAGAGAGAAAGAAAGGAAGAAAAAAGGATGGTGGGGGGAGGCGCGGGGTGGGAGAAAGTGGGGGCTGGGCCTGCAGCCGGTGTGCGGTGGTTGTGCCACCGCCGCCACCGGCTGTCTCCTGGGTCGGGGGTGGGTGGGAAGGGGCTTCAGCTGGCGTGCAGTGGCTGAGGCCACCGGTGGCTTTCTCCTGGTTGTCGGGGGGCGGGAAGGGGCTTCAGCCGGTGTGCGGTGGCTGAGGCTGCCGCCGCCGGCTTTCTCCTGGTTGGGGGGGCAGGCCTGCAGCCGGCGTGCAGTGGCTGAGGCCGCCGCCGCTCCTGGTGGGGGCGGGAAGGGGCTTCAGCCGGCGTGTGGTGGCTGAGGCCGCCGCTGGCGGCTTTCTCCTGGTGGGGGTGGGTGGGAAGGGGCTTCAGCCGGCGTGCGGTGGCTGAGGCCGCCGGCGGCGGCTTTCTCCTGGTGGGGGGGCGGGAAGGGCCTGCAGCCGGCATGTGGTGGCTGAGGCCGGCGGCGGCGGCTTTCTCCTGGTGGGGGGGGGCGGGAAGGGGCTTCAGCCGGCGTGCAGTGGCTGAGGCCACCGGCGCCGGCTTTCTCCTGGTTGGGGTGGGCGGGAAGGGCGGCTGTGAGGCCGCTGCCACCGGCTTTCTCCTGGTTGGGTGGGCGGGCAGGTGGGGAGGGGTCTGCAGCCGGCGGGCGGTGGCTGTGCTGCTGCCGCCGCCTTTCTCGTGTGTGGGCGGGCGGGTGGGCAGGGCCTTCAGCCAGCGTGCGGTGGCTGCGCCACCAGCGCCAGCTTTCTCATGGATGGGTGGGTGGGAAGGGCCTGCCAGTGGCATGCAGCTGCCTGTCTGCCACCGGCGGCTATCTCCTGGGCGGGTGGGTGGGGAGTCCAGAGGCCGGCGCGGGGAGGCTCCACCACTTGGGCTTCCTCGGGAGGTCTGGCTCACTCACTCTGTTGATGGTCCTCTCTCCTCAGAGGTCCAGAGCGGAGTGAGTGGATGACCCTGGCTGGGGCTGACCCGGGCGGAACTGCACAAAGCAGCCACCCAACCCGGCCAGAGTCTTCTGAGTGACAGTTCATGCTGCCAACCTATTTTGGCACGCATCGAACGTTCCCGGACGAAAACTCAAATATATATAAGGACAGGATTAGATTTTTTTAGTCACCTCTTACTCAAAGGGTCTCATGGCAACTTACATTAAAACCAATAAGGTAAAAGCAACATAAATACAAATAACAAAGATACAATACTAGCACAAAAATATTAAAATATATGGCTATCACTATACCAGTATTAAGACAGCCCAAACACGTGATTACCCTCCAAAGGCCAATCTAAATAATTCAGCTTTCCATGCCCTGTGAAAACTTTGCTTCTTCTGCCTCCAGACAAGGTTTGAAGGGAAATGAAGAGACATGGAGGGACACGAAGGAACAGGAACTTCTGGGTTGCCAGAGAGTGTAATTATTGTTTCTGGTACAATGATATCACTTCTTTTTGTTGTTGTTGTTGAGTTGCACAGTCGAGTCCGACTCTTCATGACCCCATGGACCACATCACTCCAGGCCTTCCTGTCTTCTGTCGTGCTCTGGAGTTTGCTTAATTTCATGTTCGTTGGATTGATAACACTGTCTAACCATCTCATCCTTTGCCGTCCCCTTCTTCTTTGACCTTCAGTCTTTCCCAGCATCAGGGTCTTATCCAGTGAGTGCTCCCTTCTCATTTGGTGGCCAAAGTATTTGAGCTTCAGCTTCAGTATCTGGCATTCCAGGGAACAGTTAGGGTTGATTTCTTTTAGGATTGACTGATTTGATCTCCTTGTAGTCCAAGGGACTCTCAAGAGTCTTCTCCAGCACCATAACTCAAAAGTATCTATTCTTTGGTGCTTGGCCTTCTTTATAGTCCAACTCTCACAGCCATGCATTACTACTGGGAATACCATTGCTTTGACCATATGGACTTTTGTTGGCAGGGTGCTGTGTCTTCTTTTTATTATGCTGTCTAGGTTTGCCATTGCTTTCCTCCCAAGGAGCAGGCATCTTTTAATTTCATGGCTGCAGTCACTGTTTGCAGTGATCTTGGATCCCAGGAATGTGAAGTCTGTCACTGCTTCCACAACTTCCCCTTTTATTTGCCAAGGAGTGATGGGGCCGGATGCCATGATCTTAGTTTTTTTGATGTTGAGTTTCAAGCCAATTTTTGCACTCCCCTCTTTCACCCCAAGCAAGAGGCTGTTTAGGTCCTCTTCACTTTCTGCCATTAGAATGGTATCATCTGCATATCTGAGGGTGTTGATGTTTTTCCCAGCAATTTTAATTCTGGCTTCTGAATCATCCAGGCTGGCATTTTGCATGATGTACTCTGCATATAAATTAAATAAGCAAAGTGGCAATACCTCCTTGTTGTACTCCTTTTCTGATGCTAAACCAATCAGATATCACTTCTAGGTCATGCCATAAGAAATATAATTGTACCAGGGAAGCCAATCATGCCCCGCCATTTTACTGGCCATTTCGTCCCACTGACCAAGTGAGTGTCAGCGGGCACAGGAGCTGGGGGTGGAGGATCAGGAAAACAGTGAGCCTACTCTTAACTGGGGCCACTGAACACTTTTCTCATTCCTGTTCCTACAAGAATTATTTGCTTGTTATACTAGCAGGCTATGGTCTGTTTCCCTTCAGTCATTTCTGTTTGCTTTCTTTAGAAGCAAAAGTAACAAAGACAGACTTACTTATGAACCGTACCTGTAAGACACTGCCCTAGACAACACTTACAAACACTTAGAGGTAGGTTGGTTCTCTCAGATAATCCTTAATTTTAAACCATGCTATAGTATCAGTTAAATTTCTAAAATACATTGTTTCAGGGGACTTGATTTTCCCCATGCATTTTTTGATCCCACAAATGATGTGTATTATGCCCAAGAATATACTGTATTTTGTTCAGTTCACCAGATTTCAAATGACAGTCACATAGGTAGCATTAAGCAATGCTCACAAGCATCATTGAACAGGCATAGAAAGAAAATGTGTCACAATGGCTGGGTGTGAGGAAATATCAATATAGCAGGTATATTATAAGGCTTCCAAAGTGATAATCTGTTTAATGGTAAAACAAGCATTGGGGATTATTAGGAAAAACTGCTTGATCCTTCATTTTCAGCTCCATAAACATGTTATAGGGCATCAGAATGCCACTATTGGAATGGAAATACAGAGAGGAGGCTGACTAGGTGAATCAACAGAAAAGAGCAAGAGTTCAGTAGCAACTTAAAGAATAACAAAATATGTGGCAGGGTATGAGCTTTCGTGAGTCACTGCACACTTCCTTAAGGTGTGTCATGACCCCAGCAGGTTGCCACCTTCAGCTGCCACCACTCTGGACTTAGGTCCCTTGAGAAGGCCCAGAGTATCCTCCCAAGCCCAACCAAAATGCCCCTTTTTAAACTGAGAAACATAGGCATGATGACCAGGCAAAGAAAATTAAACAAATGGTTTATTAATACAGTACTGGGGCAAGGAAAATCAGACAAGGTGCTTAAAATATATAACAGTGTTTAAAGGCAAAATAAACAAATCTAATGCAACTACCTATTTCTTCTGATTACTACTTCAAGGCCCACAGCTTTTTATACCAGGCCTGTGCCTGTACTCACTCTGTCCCAAGTGAGGGATCTTTCTCCCAGACCAGACTGTCCCTCAATTTAACTCTGTGAGAGGGAAGACTGCAGAAGAGAAAAGAACACAGTTCCACAGTTCACAAAGCTTAAGTTACAATCGCCTCACACAATCCCTGGGCACTGATTGGTTACAACAATCGCTAAGCATTATGGGAATTGTAGGCTGTCAGCTTTCCACTCCCACACAGGTCTCCCCTGGGCCTAGGCCTCTAGGCCTTGTTGCCCAGCCCTACACAGATCATGACAAGGTGCTACTGGACTCTTGCTCTTTTCTACTGCTACAGACAGACTAACACAGCTATCCATCTTGATCTATCTAGGTGAATCAATGTTTGTGGGCATCTGTAATGCAGAACAAAGTGAATTCATGAGAACTGTGAACTTCTCAATGGGGTCTAGTGTAGCAGAGACTTAAAGTCTAGAGACAGAGCATTTTCTATGGTGGTATCACACCTTTGGAATGCCTTGCACCTCAAGGCTTGCTCTGGTACCAAACATACTCTTTCCCAGGTGCTAGGCTAAAACGTTTCTTTTTACCTTGACTTTTAATGAAGATTTTTTTAAAAAATCTTCTTTATCTAGTTCATGGTCAGCTTGTGGTCTGTTTTATGGATATTTTATACTGTCTGTATCCCCCTGGCTTAGTTATTTATTTATTTATACCCCACCTTTCTCCCCTACGGGGATCCAAAGTGGCATACATTCTTTTATCCTCCCTTTTCTCCTCACAACAGCCCTGTGAGGTAGATTAATCTGAGAGTGACTGACCTAAGGTCATCCAGCAAGTTTCTATGGCAAAGTGAGGATTCAAACCTGTATCTTCTGGATCCTACTCTGGCACTCTATCTACTGCACCATGACGGCTTATATATAATGGCTTATTTACTATGACTTGCTTATAATGCCTTGTTTTGTTCTTTTTGAATTGTTAATTTATGATGATTTTATAATTTAATACATTTTTACTTGTAAACTGCCTTGAACAGTGTTCCAGAGAGGTATAAACATTAAACAAACAAACAAACAAACAAACAAACAAACAAACAAACAAACAAACAGTACTATCCTAAGATAGCCCAGGCTAGCCCAATTTCATCAGATCTCAGATTCTAAACAGGGTTGGCCCTGCCTAGTATTTGGATGGGAGACCCCCAAGGAATACCAGGGTTGTGATTTGGAGGCAGGCAATGGCAAACCATCTCTGAATGTTTCTTGACTTGAAAATCCAATGGGGTTGTCATAAGCTGTGACTTGAGAGCCAAAACCCAAAAACAAATAGGAGAGCTATAGCCTTCTTACTTCACTGAAATTAGTGGGCTTAGTATGATGTGACTCTGCTTAGGATGGCATTCCCAGAGGCTCAGGTGCATTTGTTTGCTGAAGGGCATTTCCAGGACTTACATGTTCCTCATGATAGATCTAGTGCATGCCTACATGAGAGATTTTTGTCTTCTTTGTTTGGTGCCCTTAATGTACAATGGGAGGCACAGTACTCATCTGCAGAAACAAGTTATGATTAGGCACCATAGTTTTGCATGTTTCCTTTTTACTTTCCTGTGGTATGGGTGTGTTTATGTGAACCTAGATTCCTTGTGTGTGTTGCATAGGCTGATGTGAGATTAGCACAGTTCTTGTCTGGAGTGGGTGCATTGAATGAAAGTAACTGACACCCCTTTTCCTTTCCTCAAATCCATATAAACATGCCTTCAGGAATTATATAGTTCACCCAGCAGGGTGTGCATGCTTTCAGCATAACGCAATGCCTGTCATGAAGCATAAAATTAATAGGAAACCCTAACATATTTTCAATCAGCTATTAGTAGTTAATTCACTTGGAAAATAAATGTAACAGTTTTAAAAATGTAACAGTTTAAAAAATCTGTTATAGTATTATGATGAATGGGAACAAGCTAGAAAAGTAGAAAATGGTAGTGAACCTAGAAAGGATTCCTGTGCTCACTGCCCATGCTTTAGGGATCAGTCTAGTCTTTTCTCATTCCACCCTGGCCACTGTTTCCTGTTGCACCATCCCTATGATTAGGGAAGGGCACAAACTAGCTCATGAACTAAAGTCTGTGATGAAATTTCGCAGTTCACAAAGTGAAGTTTGTCGAAGGTCAACTGGCACGAACTTTCCACAAATTTTCAAGCCATTTGTGGTGGTTCGTGGCAGTTCATGAATGGATACATTTCCAGACAGATTGTCTCTGTTCAACTGAAATATTTACCAAACTTCAAAGAAACAAAGTAACTTCAAAATAACAGGGTTTTTTATTGTAATTCTCCAGGCTTGGAAACACCAATAGGGGCCCTCCAAAGCTTAACAGGAAGGCACTGCTGGCTGCCAACAACAGAGTTTCCATTCTGGTGTATGGGATCAGAATGCTTATATATACCCACAGTTCAGTTCCTTACCTTTTCCTCTGTTGGACGTTGGCAGTTAGACAGAGAGGCAAGGAACTTGTTAAAAGCAGAGCACATTCATTTATTCCTGATTGTGAACATCTCTCCCCTGGTGGGGTTTGGGTTTTAAGTGGACTCAGGGCTCTGAGCCACCTTATCTCTCTGCTCATTCTGATTCCTGGGCCTTCCATATACTCATTTTGGGTGGCACTGTATGGGTCCCCAGGGGAATGACCTCTTGGAGAGTGGCCTGCCTTGGTGTCCCACCCACAGAACCTTGAGTGTGGGGAACCTTTCTTTGAGGGGCCTCCTGCTCCCCCTCCACTTCTCCTTGCTGAAAGGGAGTGGGCCTCTTCCTTCTACTGGTTGTCACTTTTTCCTCTTGCACCAGCATAGTTGGGTGCACCCTTTGCAGGTGCCTGCAGACAATGGAGGATGACAAGTGTTTGGGGTTTGCTCCCCTCTGAACATGCGTGTGGCACACCTGGCACTCTGCCACACAGGGGTCACTGGGGAGGGTGCAGAAATATTTCCAAACTGCGGGCTAGAGATGGAGCCCTTGGATTGGAGAAGGTGAGAGGCACAGCTGCTTTCTGGTGCTGGACTGGGAGGGGCCATGGAGGGATGAATTCAAGGCATGAGCAACAACAGGGAGTTGGGATTATCTGGGCAAAATAATTGAGAGGGTGGTAGCAATTTGATTGCAGTTTTATGGATGACACTTCCATATTAGATCCCTTCCAGTCTGGCTTTCACCCAGGCCATGGGACAGAGATAGCACTGGTCACCCTCACGGACGACCTCCAGAGACATCTGGATCGGAGTGGATTGGCGGTGCTGCTGCTGTTAGACCTGTTGGCAGCGTTCGACACAGTTGACCATCAGCTATTGATCCACCACCTCACCAACAGTGGGGTTCAGTGAAATGGCTTTCCTCCTTCCTTCAGGGTTGGGGACAAAGGGTGGCATTAGGGGAACAGCTGTCCTGAAAGCACCCACTGATTTGTGGAGTGCCCCAAAGGGTGGTACTTTCCCTGATGTTACTCAACATCTACATGCACCCCCTTGCCCAGATTGCCTGGAGGCATGGGCTGGGATGTCACCAGTATGCAGATGACACTCAGCTCTATCTGTTGTTGGGCAGCCAGTCTGACTCTAGGCCAGAAGATCTGGACCATTACAAGATATGGCTGGATGGCTTAGACTGAGCCAAGTGAAATTGAATCCAATGAAGATGGAGGTACTGTGCCTGAGTAAAGGTGGCCTGGGTCTAGGGATCCCACTCACAACCTTCAACTGGGCTCCACTAATGCCAGCACTGGAGGTGGAAAGCTTGGGAGTGCTCTTGGATGCCTCCTTAATGATGGAGGCCCAGGTAGCAGCCACTGCTAAGTCAGCCTTTTACCATCTTTGGCTGATCAGGCAGCTGGTTCCCTTCCTCAAATGCAGCAACTTGGCAACAGTGATCCATGTGATGGTCACCTCAAGGTTAGACTACTGTAATGCTCTCTACATGGGGTGGCCCTTGTCCTAAATCTGGAAGCTACAGCTGGTGCAGAATGCTGTGACCAGGCTTCTGTTAGGTCTCTCCATGTGGGAGCACATCCAGCCTTTGCAGAAAGCACTGCACTGGCTGCCCATAGCATACCAAATTAACTTCAAGGTGCTGGTTCTTACCTTTAAAGCCCTTTATGGTCAGGGGCCTACATACCTGAGGGACCACCTTTCCCCACATGTTCCTCAGAAAGCACTGTGCTCAGGGTCTCAAAATCATCTGGCCCTCCAGGGTCCCAAAGATGCCAAGCTGGCCATGACCAGAGCCAGGGCCTTCTCAGTGGTGGCTCCATGTTGGTGGAATGAGCTCCCAGAAGACACTAGGACCCTGCGGGACCTTTTACAGTTCTGCAGAGCCTGCAAGCTGGAGCTCTTCCACCAGGCTTTCAACTAAGGAGCCACACCTAATAACTGAATATCAGCTAAGACCCTGTGCCCTGGAACCACAAGGCAGCCTGTGCCCTGCTGGCATAAATGGATTGAGATAACATCTCTAACATCAGTGCTGACTATATCCCCATTATGACTGATCTACAACTATATTCCGCCATCGCTATGCATTATTGATACTGTTACTAGGACCTTATGAATGGTTTTACAAATGTTCTGTTTTATGTGTTTTAACTTTTGATGTAAGCCACCCTGAGCTTGCTTCAGCAGTTAGGGCGGGATATAAATCGAATGAATGAATAAATAAGGGATGGATGCTCCTTCCCACCCTTTGAATCACTGCTGTCAGAATTATCCTTCCCAAAGAGTGTTAGCAACTTCTAATGTCTGGGCAGTGCTAACAACTCTTTTGCCTCTGTAGAGAGTTCCAGGAACAGATTAGGGGAAGGAGGCTCTGAGCCCTTGGTGATGCCATGCTAGGGCTGGATTCCAGTGGGCTAGCAGGATGGGTTTGGTGCCCAGGGATGGGTGCCTATGGTATGCTGTGGAGAAGAATTCACCCCGATTGATGTGGTTACTTTGGAGAACTCTTGCTGAAACTCTGGGGATGTCTGCCTTTCTATCCTTCAGAACCTTTCGTTGGAGACTTGGGGGTGGCCCTGCCAGCTCAACATATGTTTCCATTCTTTTGCTACATAGAAGAATACACCCTGGCTTGATGGGTATGCTCTGGACCTGTGTGTTTCCGCCTGGGGGGCGGGGCTGTGAGAGTTGTGGGCACATTTCCCTTACTTGTGTTTTGTGGCTAGGGTGTCTCCCAAGCTGCCATGGGTTTACTTTGGGGAGCCCCTGTTGAAACTCTGGGGATTTCTGCCTTTCTGTCCTTCAGAACCTGCCTTTGGAGACTTGGGTGGTTTTTTTTGCAAGTGTAGGGAGAATGCTTGCCTTGCTTCCAAGTCTGGCTGGGGGGGAGTGGGTCTTCCCAGGTGAAGTTTTCCTGTGAGTTTGGTGTCACTGGCTTATTCCTAAGCCATTCCGGTAACTGCAGCTGTCTTTTCCAGAGAGAGCACTGGGGAGACCTTTTTGGGAGGTCCATAACTGGGACTCCAGAAACATAATCTGCCCCACACTTGGCTAGATTGTAGAGGTGCGGGTGGCAGGGTAAGGTTCCCTGTGCATTTGTTGTATGTAGCTTGCAGGGGGTCCGTTCTATACACTACTGAACCTCCTGAACCGCTGCCTGACATTTCCCCAAAAAGCACATTTCTGGGTGCACTTTCTTTGGGGGGCTGTAACTCAGACCCCATAAATCCAATCCTTACAAAACTTGGAGGGCAGGTAGAGGAGAGTCAGCCTGTGAGTTTGGTTTCTCTAATACACTGGGAGGGGCATTCTACCACATCACAAACCTCACAGAGCCAGTTCATTTGACACTTAAAAGTTTGTGATAGTTCGTGGCTCACAAACCAGGAACACCATGAACCATGAACCGAAATGAATCACATTTTCCCAGTTTGTGCTCGTCTCTACCTATGATATTGTGCTCTATTACAATATGCTTTGCCTTACCTCCATTTCTTTTTGCCATCTCAATGCATATAAACTTTTTTTAAAAATTGAAAATCCAATTATCTATACAAAATAAAAATAGAACCAAATTATTTGCACATCAGTATAAGATTTTTACACTAAATTCATGCCCCATATTAAAAATGCATGTATGTATGTTCAGAGCCACTTCACATGTTACTTTTTAATCTTGGGTACAAAAGTACCCAAGTTTATATGGCAAAAATATATGTAGTCAGTAGTGAATTGATGCATACACAGTGACATGGCAAGATTGCCTTATGGTAAATCTGGAAGTGGAGGGCATGATCCTTTCCCACTTGCACTCATGTTTATTGCAGGCAAACCTGACTACTTAAATATATGCATGGCACTCAGAATTATGAGGCTGTGCATTTATGGGTTTTTAAAACCATTTTAAAAGCTTGAGCAATATTTGTACCTGAGTTCAAAGGTAAAGCATGAATCACCCTTTGGCTTTTTCTTATGCAGCAATGTTTTCTTTTCCTAACATGATCATTCTTAATGGTCTGGGTTCTGTTATACATTTGTGGTTAAAAGCTCTGAACATACTGACTGCCTCTTGAAGAGATTTCATCAATGTAAAGCAGATTTATGCTTAACTGCATCACTTTTCATACTGTGATTTGATAACCATGATGCTAGTAGGTTAATCATATTGATGAAGTATCCAGAAAGACTGTGCTTAACAATTGCTTACCCTGTGGAAAAGTAACCTGATTGACTAGGAACCTTTTCACCTTTTGTGGCAAGGGAATAGCAGCCGGCTTGGCCCTGTGTTCCAACATAGACTGGCATGTAACCCAAGGGCAGTATTACCAGTGAAGGATTGATCTGAAATTAACAAGAGAGATATTGCAGGGAGACCCCCAAATGCCAAGTGAGTTCAGATTGTACAATCTGAGCAAATAACTCTCTATATAGGATTAAATGTCTTCCCTTAAGGAGGTGCTCCTGCTGTCGGAAAAAATGCATTTCCTCACCATTCAAGCGACAATATTTTGTCTTGAGAAAAAATTGTTATGGACATAGCTTCTCATACAGTGTCAGATTAATGGTTCACCTAGCTCAGTGTGGTCTGATAGTGGCTGCTTAGAGTCTCAGAACTTGCCCAACATCTGCTGATTCTTTGAACTGGAGATGCAAGGGATGGAATCTGGGATCTTCTGCTTGGGCAGCCACCAGCACAAGGAAGTGAGAGGGACAAGGCACCCATTCCCTCTCTGTCAAATTATCTGGTGGGTATGCTTCTTCACTGGGTGTGTCCAGCAGCCCTCGACTCCCCATGCAAGTTACCTGTAACTGCAAAAGTGAGCCCAGTTTGCTGGAAGGAGTGGAGTTATCATTAAGGGCAGAAAGTGTTGTGTAGCTAGGGAGACCGTGCACGCGGTCGGGCTCGCATGTGACCATGTGGACAGGCTAAGCTTCACTCCCAAAGACGAATAGAAGCAGAGGATCTGAGTACTCACCAATCAGCAAGTCAGGATCCTAAAAGGGACCAATGGTGAATGTTAAATGTAAATAAACCTATCACAGGTGTGTGTGTGTGTTGGGTGTGGTTAAGAACGGGAATATAAGAGGACCATGGGTCCAGCTAGTTATCTCAAGTTCTCCTTTGCATGAATAAAGTATGAGCTGAAATCACTACGCTATGCCTCAGTCTGGCTGTCCACTGCTCTCTCTCACATGTCATCTGATTTTGCTTTGCCAGATTCTCATTCTCTGCTCTTTGTTCTCTCTCTATGGAAAAAAGAAGTGGATTGTAGTCTTAGCACTGATTCACATGAAACAAAATCTTCCTGTCTGCCACAAGGGTACTTGATCACATATGTACTGAGAGTGACATGCTTCTCAACTGGGTGGGGTACAGAGTCAGATCAGGTTTGTGCCAGGTATGGAGAGGCAACTTCAGTCCACCCCTGCCACCAGTGCCCGTTTCCAACCCGAAAGCCCCCCCAAGGCTGCTATTTGCTTTATTGGGTAATTTACACATATAACTTATTGAGTGTAAGTTTCTCAACAGAGCAGATAGCAGTTCTCTGGGGCCCCTTTAATTTGGAAAATTGTGCAGGGTGGTGGTGCTGGTGGTGGATGAAGCTCCTTCTCTACACATGCTGTGGACTCAAACTGAATTTGGCCCCTGCATGCCTGGAAAGTACAGAACTGCCTGTGCATGTGTGATCCAAAGTCCTTGGTGGCTGTGAGGACTTTATATCATCTGAATCAGCTTCAAGTAGTGACACTAACAACCCCCCCCATTTGACATCCGGATTCTTAGGGTTGCCAGCCCTGAGTTGGGAAGTACCTGGAGATTTTGGGGGGGAGCCTGGGAAGGGCATGGTTTGGGGAGGAGAGGTACTTCAGCAGGGTATAATGCCATAGTGTCTACCCTTCAAAGCAGCCATTTTCTTCAGGAGGACTGCTCTCGCTTATCTGGAGATCCATTGTAATAGCAGGAGATCTCCAGGTGTTACCTGGAGGTTGGCAACCCTAGTCATTTCTACACTGGCTTAAGAAGAAGAGGAGGAGGAGGAGATTGAATTTATATCCTTCACTACTCGAAGGAGTCTCCAAGTGGCTTACAATCTCCTTTCCCTTCCCACAACAGACATATGCCATTTCCATATGCACATATTTCCATAGCTACATCAAGAACTGCATGAGCAAAGGGATCTTGTGTACAACTTTCCATAGGGTGAAAAGCCCTATCATGGACCTGGGGCAGTGGATGCACAGCTATGGTAAAGCTGCCGGTGCCAGCAACAATTTATTTGTTTAAACATTTCTATCTCATCATTCCTCCTGGTTCAAGGTGACTTACAATAATAGTTACAAACACTTCCAGCTTAAAATAAATACAGTTAAAGAACAAACCCCAGTCACTCACTCCTTTTGGTGGAGAAAAGAGAGCAGAGTGGACAGAGTGTGATTCTGTACTCTGACTTTGCTAAAGAGCTGACCAACGAACTGTGCACATCTGCACAGTCCCAGATGGGGGTTATCACCAAGGGCAAATGCATGTGCGGCTGGATCAAGGACTGCAGTTGAGTTCTTGCACACAGGGTGCTGAAATCCCATTGAGGGATTGAAGAACTGTAGATGGCAACTTGTGGTTCTTACCCAGAAGGGCCCAACAATAGAAAAACTGGCTTAAAAATCATTAAACCCGTGTGCGCGCAAGCGCACACATACAGAGTTGTATATTGTAAAACATACAGAGTTGTATATTGTAAAACACCAACAGAGGTGGTTGGAACCATTTTATTTGCAGCAGGGATAGGAGGTATAAGGGAATGATATAGTGTTTTGAAGAATGTTATCCGTTACAAAGATTTTCTTTTAGTTGATCTAGGGAGGTAGCTGCCATCCATCTTGAAAGGCTCTTATAATGACGACTTCAGAGACAGTGTGCTCATTTAATTAGGAGACCTGCTGACATGCCTGTTTCGGGGTTGCTGCTGTCACTTTCAGCCCAAAAAGTTGACGGAAAAATGCATCAGCAAAATAAGATTCGGACACAATGCAGGTTTGGAGAAAGTGGGTGCTTCCTGCATACCTGTAAAAACTCCCAGCAAATGCTTTTCTCAAGGAAAATATTTCCTGATGGTGTCACTAGAATAAAATAATTTCCCATTTCCCATGACTGGAGTTGGCTAAAATACTGGCCCGACGACAGAAGCCAATAATTCAATGTAAAATATTGATGGTCACACATGCCGCTTTCCATTTTGAAAAGCAGTATCATTCTGTGAGGTGCACAAGCAGCCCATCTATCATCTTGAGCACATTAGGGAACCCTGCTATGTCACCGAATCTCTTTTTGATGTGCTATCGCAGTGGCTGGCTACATGGCAAATGAATGTATTTAGGCTACTGTGTAACCAAAGCAGCTGCTGTTGGCCTGGACCCCACCTCCCTTCTAGCAACCCAGCAGCAGCATCTATTTAATCCCTGTTCAGTTCCAGTACAGTGCTTCAAAGCCACTAAGCAGCAAAACCAAAGAGGACCGCTCAGCTAAGTGGACCATGGAATATAATTGTATATAGAACTACGAATAGACAGACATGTGCATGCACGCCTCCCCCACTCCACCTTTTCATTGAAAGCATGGTTTTGTAATGGATCACTAACAGAAGTTTTATAGAACAAGGTTTGAGTCCAGTGGTACCTCTAATACCTTTAAGACTCAAACTTTGCTCTGCTGCTTCAGACCAACGCGACTACCCACCAGAAGTTTTACAGTCACTTTTAATCTAGATGGCAAGCTCATTAAAAAAGGCGCTTTCACTTTCATTAATATTAACACTGATAATAGAATATGTAATGGTATGAATGAAAACAGCAGGATGACATGAGCAAGAAAGACAAATTCCTATACCAAGGATATTACAACTTAAGTTTTGATAATAGGGGGAGCAGCAGAAGGAGGAGGAGGACAGATAACGTGACCCTGTTGGGGTATTTATGATGGGAAGCCCTGATTGGGGGATCCCTTTGTATGTTAAGCCCTGAACACTTGTCTAGAGCAAGGATAATACATTCAACAGTCATATCCATGAATTTCAAGAAAAACATTTTTTTTTTAAAATGTCAATGAGACCTAGAGTCTTGATTTTCAAAAAGAAAAGAAAGAACATACCAAGGCTCAGAATGCCAAGTTGTATGACTGATATCCAATGTTCTCCATGGTCAGTGATACCATGAACAGAAGGGAAAGCAAAGACCTAAATGAGGGACCTTAGAATGCTGGGAGAAAAAGAGTTGGGCAGTTCAGCAATATAGTTAACCCAGCCACAATTGAGGCTGTTAGCTGTCCAATGGCATGGGGTTTTAAGATCATGTCCAACAGTGAGAAACAGGCTGTCAAGCAAAATCCCTTCCAATGCTCCCTCTATGTTGTGGGGTCTTGTGAGCAAAAGTTCTACTTTGTGAGCTACTGGCATTAAAGGTGAGTGAGCGATTTGGCTGCTGCATAAATCAGTTTGCTCTAGAGTCATCCTTCCTGAGTTAAGACAAAAATGTGTGAGCCGGAGGCTAAAAAACTGTGAGCTAGCTCACGCTAACTCAGTTTAGAGGGAACACTGATCCCTTCCTAACTGCTAGATTTAAACCCTGATCAAATGTTATAGTGATTGCACATACATCCTGCTTGTACATGTTTACATCTGAATGTATGAAAGAGCTTCATGTGTTCATTTTACGAATAAAACTGGGAACCTTGTATAAATGTGGGGGTTGTGTCACAAGTTCAGCTGTATACGCATTGACAATTATTCCACGCATACACAAAGAACAGTCAAGAGTACACTGTACACAGATGTACATGCGTTCACCGTAACTTGTCAGCAGGGCTTTAGATATCTGTTATTGTGAGAGCAAGGGTGTCTGAGTGCTTTGTATGTGTTTGTGTGATTGCTGGGGCTTCTGGGTACACTCAGCTCTGTTCCCAAATGGCATATCATGCCATTATGTAGAAAGGATAAGAAACCATTGCTTCCCAAGTAATTCTTTATTTGTTATCTTGTTTCCAAACCTTCCACGTACTCTGCTTAGGATGTTAAAAGCGTGTAGCCACAGGTCTCTCTGTAAACGTTTCTCAGGTGCTGCATTATTATCATGACATCCTGACTGTCAAATAGCTTGAGTGATAATATTATGATAGATGAAACCTAGCATGAGATGATAATGATAGCTTGCAAAAGATTTCAAAGGAGCACAGTCAGTGTGTTGAGTTTCTCATTCTCTGCTGCAGAGAGGGGGGAAAGAATGTGCGTATGATCAAGATGCCATAAAATGTCAAACTGTTCACAAAGAATAAAGTACAATATCTATAAAACAAACATATTCATAAATGATTTTTTTAAAATGCCCAATTTCTTTCTTTTTGCATACTTGGTGCCTTCCATACAGGGAAATCAAAGGGGTTACAAGCTGACAATACAACACTGCAGACAGTTCCATTGGCCCATTGGAAAACAGTCCAAAAACATCCCTAGTAATGTCAGGGCGCAGGACCAATTACCGTATTCTTCGCTCCATAAGACGCACTCCCCCCCCCAAAAAAAAAGTGGGGGGAAAAGTGCGTGCGTCTTATGGAGCGAACACTGCAAAAGTTGGGGGGGGGGTGGAGCGCCTGCTTTTCTGGGTGCGCTGCAGCTGCAGTGCCCCCAGAAAAGCCAGGGAAGGGGTGGGCGTTCTAACTCCTGCCCCTTCCCTCTGAGCCCCAGTGCCGGCTTTCCTGAGCGTGCTGCACGAGCAGCACACCCAGGAAAGCCAGGGAAGGGGCGGGCATTCTAACTCCCGCCCCTTCCCTCCCAGATGATGTGCGTCTTATGGTCAGGTGCGTCTTATGGCGCGAAAAATACAATAACCTGTTCCAAAGAGGTGAGCATATTTAACACTATCAAGTTTGGGCTCCAATGGCTAATTGTCGTTTCTTACAGATTCATCTATGCAATTCATCTTAGGGCCAGTTTATGTGTTATAAAGTTCTTGTGTTCTCTATGTATCTGCCCTGGCACTGTTGATCAGACCTGCTGTGGAACTTGCATGCTTGGAACTTAATCCACAGGTGCATGCATACCTAATTTGGATTAGGACCATGGCTTGCAGGGAGAAGGACCTTAAATCTTCCTGTCTATGCCAATTTCCTAACCAGAAACAGTCCCAGGGAGACATGTTAGGGAAACTTAAAACTACTGATGGGCTAGACAGAAGTTTCCTCAGTGGGGTAAATAATACCATAGGGCCATTTACAGTTAGAAAAACTGGGGCCAGGGTGGAGTGTTAAGGCTCTTCCTCGCATACAATGGTCCTGATCCAGATTGGGTGCAAACATACCTGGGAATCTACTACCAAGCACAGAATCCCAAAAACACATCAGCTAATGTGTGAATAGGGATAGCCATGAACCACATTTTTGTATTCAGTTTGTGATTCATGACTGAATCACAAACTAAACCACAAACCCATATGAATCAGGAGGTTGGTTCATGAACTGACCTGGTTCATATCAGTTTGTGAGCCATTTAAAGTTTAAAGCTCTGAGCCATTTAAACCAAACAGATGAGCTGCTTTCATGACTCTGCTTTTTGTGAAGAGCCACAAATCACCACGAACTGCATCAAAACTTGTGGAAGTTCGTGGCATTTCTTCAGTTCGCGAACATCGCTTTGTGAACCGTGAACCGGCCAAAATTCATGACAAACTTTAGTTTGTCAACCAGTTCATGCCCATCCTTATGTGTGAATCAACCTGCCAGTTCATCAGTTGTGGTGGACACCCACTCTAGGTGGATCTCTTTTGTCTGGACCTGGTTTTTATCTGTGGTCTAGGGATGCTGGGCACTTTGGCCTCTGTTTGCCCTCTTTCCAATAGTATCTTTGTGTATATATTCAGTTGCCATTTACTCCAGTCCTCCAACTGAATGCAAACTTCACACATCTGACAAAGTGGGATCTGACTCACAAAAGCTTATGCCGCAGTTAATTTGTTACCTTAAAGTACCACAAGGTGGGTTGTTTTTTTTTTGCTGTTTAAACTATAGGTGTTAGTGCGATACCAATCTGGCTAGATAAATTACTGCATCCAGCCCTACCATGTGTAAAAATTGCATGCTGAGTCTGTCACTATACAGGGAAAGACACAGCTGCATATCTGCCGAAACCAAACATTAACATTGCTAGCAAAGTGCCCATCAGTATGGCAAGAGTAACTCTGAGGGCTCTCATAGTTACATATTTAGCATCTGTGCTACTGAAGTGTGTGAGAGAAGACAGGACTGATCTCTAAAGCTCACTTTAGTAGCACATATACTAAAATTGGAACAACCCAGAGAAGACTGGCAGGGCCCCCACATTAGCAGTTACATATTGCCACTAGAATGAATGGTATCCGAGGCTGCATTTAGACGTCACATTAAACTGACATTAATCTTCCATAGCGTATAACCTTCGCTTGTTGCTGGGCTCTTGCCTGGACACCACGATCCTGCCTCCTCCCCCTCCCTTCTCACACATAATATGATAAGGGTATTCTGGCTTAAAACAGTGTCTGATTATACTTGATGAATGAATGTGGGAACCCAAATTAATTGAAGTTAGTTTCCCAACAGAAATTAGCATTTTAAGCCATAATTGAACCCAGGGTTATAATCTCCGTTTGTCCATGTGTGTAAAACTAATGAAACCAACAAAAGTTAACTTGGGTGCCTACATACATACATTATGAGTAACTGAAGTTTAAGCCAGGATTCCTCATTACACTTTATGAGAAGGGAGTACATGATTTTGGTAAGAAGGACGTTTGTGCACAATAGATTCAGGTGGGTAGCCATGTTGGTCTGCAGCAGCAGGACAAAGTTTGAGTCCAGCGGCACCT